>CM044444.1:100581645-100596102 GCA_024363595.1 Xenopus borealis
TCTATCAGCCCGCACTTTTGGTTGGGGGTATCATTTTACCCCAATAGGTGCCCTTTAACTACGATTCATCGCCGGCATCTGACATGGAATGTGCTTTTAGCTGCAGATCATTTATTAACAGTGGTGGGCAAATTTGTCTCCAAAAAAGTGTAAATTTCCTGTGAAAAAAATTTGCGAAACGGGTATGGCGCTGGCGAAATTAACTAATTTATTATACGGCAGAAAAACGTGGATATTCGCATGCAAATTCGCCTCTGGCAAATAAATTGACCCATCACTAAACTTTGCTCCCTTGTAGAGAGCGACTAAAACTGCCCAGAGATGAGCAGACTTATCCCTTTGTCCAATAAATGATCGTTCCATTCCATTAACCATTCACAAAGTAGTAAAAAGAACAAATCAGACGATATTAAGGCAATGGATTGACAGGCAGCAATCGCAAGAAAGCTATGTCCGACAAATAGTAGAGTCACCTATAGCGAAGAGCGAATCTGTGCGAAAAAATTCACGAAACGCATTCAAGTCAATGGACTTCAAATATTTTTGAGGTACAAAAATTTTTACGTGCACAAATTTTTTTTTGTAGCAAAAAAAGCAACAAAATTTGCAGTTGAGAAAGTGCGGAAATTTGCCACAAATTCATCCCTGGTGAAAAAATGTGCCAATCACTAGTCACCTACTGATACCGTCAGATAGGCGATACATGCAGATATTATCATTATTGGACAGGAACATCATTGCCTGTTCAAAGGAGAATTCAACCCCCCTAGGCGCAAAACTCAGCGGAGGGGGGAGGGAATTTTGCGTTTATGGGGTTGAATTCTCCTTTCGATTGACTAAATGACTGAATGCGACGTCACAAAAAATGTTTGGATGACCCACACACAGTCTGAATATTGTGAGAACCCTCCTTTCTTATGACTTTCTCTTTGCATATGTGGCCAGCTTTAAGCTGTTCTATGGTGGAGGAAAGTACTGGGCTCCTGGAACCTTGAAGAGACAACTGGGGGTAGACTTCTCTTCTGTGAAGGAGGAGAACCACAACCATCAGTAGAGGTGGATTAACCAATGGTATTGCTCAGAGTGTTTGCCCCATCCCCTCCCAAATCCCATTACCGACCCAGACCCTTCACTGTGCCCAATTTGTACATCTTTGACCAATGCTGAACTCCATTTTATCTTTGGACAGTAGGCTATTTCGGCTTTATGGAAATCTGCCACTGACCACTGGTCTTCTCTGATGCCCTTTGGTGGATCTAACTTTCTGCATTGGGAGAATGTTTTTATTGTGGTTACTGTTCTGTCCGGTCTAGCCACCACTTGGAGCTCTTGGGAAGGGGAATGCCTCAGGAGACGTTTTATAAGGGGAAGCAGAGAGAGCTATGTTCTCTTCGGCCGATGGAGAAAAGGATAAAACATGGAGACGTGGAACCTGATGAAGGCCACCTCAGAAGGAAAATGTATAGCAGGGGTTTGGTGAGAAAGTATTGGGAGAAGAGTTGTTGGAGCTCACTGTAGTTGGTGAGAGTTAGTGACGGGGTAGAGAGACAAGCAGCTGAGGCTCCAATAAGCAGTAAGTAAGGGACCAATGTCCTGGAGATACTTGCCCAGTTAGGGAATCAGTGCAAGTGTAAGTGCCTCAAGTGCAAGCTGACCCCTCTACTGAAAGTCTGCAACAAGGACAAGGACTCCTTGGGGACCTTTGGGGCCCAGTGGGAAACCCTAACTTTCAATAAGATGATGCCACTGTGCATCAAAGTGCCAGCTGTGGTTTCATTGTGTGCCCAATGCCCTGGGAAGACTGACATATGCAAACCAGCGGAAGGGAACACCTGCTGGTAATTAAACTTATATCCTTGAATTCAAGAAGCCTAATGAATGGATAGAGATTGGGCCACACCTTCCATGGTAAGCAAGCTCCGCCTAATTAGGGCTACAACATGCTGAAATTATAATATTTTAAAAGCATAAACTACAGCCTTTTCCTCATTTAACTTCACAATGGCCGGCAATATTTTATTTGTTATATGGCAGGTTGGTAAAATATTACAATTTTAAATCTAAAAACCAGAGAACAGGCTATAAAATCCTATAGGTCCTATAGGCTGAGAGACCTGAAAAAACTTGTTCTTGGAATCTGAGGGTCCTTAGTGACCTTGGGGGTCACCGACATCTTATCACTTCCCTGCTCTGCTTGCGATGAAACTCCTGAGCTTCTGAACACCATGCTGCTTGTACTTTTTAATTAACCTGAAGGTGAAATCCATGGTGGAAAAAAACAAGTTTTCTGTGAAAAAGGCTTAGCGAGAACACTTGATTTTAATATTATGTGTATGACTTGATGGGGGAGAAATTCTTCATCTGCCTGCTGCTATCTCTTACCTGAGCTTAGGGAACGACTCACAATATACATTATATATACACAATATGATATGGGGCTGATTAGTAATTCATTTTAATCACATTCTATAGCACCGTGGAAACCAGATAAGCAAATGAACAACTGGGGCTACCCGGCACTCGAATGAACCCACAGAGGCCAAGGAATGTATTAAAGTTAAAACATTATTTTTATTTAGCAAATTTAAAATAAGTATAAATGCATCTCCGAGGACCCTACGCATTTCGTACCGACATGGTACTTAGTCATCAGGTACGAAACGCGTAGGGCCCTTGGAGATGGATTTATACTTTTAAATTTGGTAAATAAAAATAATGTTTCAACTTTAATGCATTCTTTGGCCTCTGTGGGTTCATTTGAGTACCGGATAGCCCCAGTTGTTCATTATTTTTATCAGATTGCCGCTTACTTGTTCTCCGGAGCACCATTCATTTATTGATTAACTTACCATGGAAACCAGTCCATTCTGCATCAGAATTTATTCATGATCATCCCTGCAGCATCAGCTTCTATGGCAGACTTCATTCTCTGCAAATGTTTTGATGATTTCCCACAATCCCTAATCTCAGCTTCTCAGCAGCAGCCCACTGAGCACGTGCAGTGAACCTGACACACAAAAGATGGCCGAACAAGATCCAAGATGGAGAGCCGCTGGGGCCAACTTTGAAGGCCTGGATCATTAGTCATATAAGGCTACTGAACCTATCGGTTGGTAAGTAAGTTCAGAGTTTAATATACAACATTTCTAGCTTTAATACTTGTAAGGATTTAATTCTCCTTTTAGAATATTGTGTTATTGTGGGTCGCTGTTGGTCAAGCACATGATATGACACATGGCAACAACCACCTCACACATGATACAATTATATCTGCCTATAAGTTTAACCCAGGGTTGGACTGGGTCACTTGGGGCCCACCAGGGCTTCTGTCATGGGGGGGCCCAATGGGTTTTTTCCTGATGTCCCAATGGCCCAGTCTAAGGTCTAATCTAAGGTTACCCAAGCCTCCCATTTTTACTATTATGTTACTGACAGCTGAAGTCAACCACATCTAGGGTTGCCACCTGACCGGTATTTTACCGGCCTGGCTGGTATTTTGGTGGTTGATCCCAATGTTATTAACAGGAAAAAAAGATAAATATATAGGAAGGCCGGTATTTTTTTCAGGAAAAGGTGGCAACCCTAACCACATCTGATAAGAATCGATTGTTTCCCCCCGCCCCCTCCAAAGCTCACTGGAATTCCAGTATCCCTATCTGAATATCTGTAATGAACTGTAGAACTGCAGGAGACCATAAAGATAAATAATGATAATAATAAAGCGTTGGTGCAGCTAGAAAAGAGATGGAAGCCATCGAGTTACTGCCATTGGCTGATCTCTATATGAATATATATGTGTAGCATTCCCCCAGGCATGTATTTGTACTCTTTCTGCCCCAATGGGGCGAGTGGGAATAAAAAGCCAGAAGAAGCCAAAGGAAACAAGTCGAGGGAAGGTCTGCAGAGCATCATTAAGCAGAATCAATTCGGCACGATTAAGTTACTCAGCCGAAATGACTCGCAGGAACCTTGTAGTGCTGCCGTCAGAGAGAAATCCAATTTAGGAGCCTTGACACTATGATTGATGGCCGACGGTGGGTTCTGAGTGGCTGAACTGTTGTCAGAGCTGAAGAGCTTCCTATTGGTGACACCCCTAATCATTGTGGGGTGCCAGTAGGCAGACTTAGCAAGAGGATAAAGAAGAGACATAGAACCTTACACCGACAAGTGGCCCCCTAATCAGGAATTAATATATATTGAAAAAAGGCCCCAAGGGGGGCCGAAACGTTGGAAACACATTCAAATAAAAGTGACTTGATTCACAGCATAAAGAAGCCTGGAGTGCGGTTCTGTACAGATAAATAATTATGCTATTTTGAACCTGCACCCGCATACAAAGCATAAAATCCGGATTGGAGTGCGGCTGCCTCTGGAAATATATATGTATATAGTCAGACAAAAGGAAACATGCTGTATAAAAATGAACAGTCAATGAGGGTAAAAATTGGCCAAGAGCCATTGAATGAATTTCTTGTATCCTCAATAGTGATGAGCGAATCTCCCGCGTTTCTCTGGAAATTTGCGAATTGGTGAAAAAATTTGCCAAATGAGTCGCGCGGCGCGTCGTTTCCGACGAGCGTCGCGTCAATCGCAGGGCGTCGCGCGCCGCGCGACTCGTTTTTTTTTTGGCTATTTTTTTGCGGCAAATTTTTTCTGCCGTTTCGCGAATCGCGGGAATTCGCCGCAAATTCGCCCCTGGCGAATAAATTCGCCCATCACTAATCCTCAATGCTGCCCTGTCTTCCGTCTGTCTGTTTCTGCTCGATCCTCTTTTTTGTTTAGCTTAGAAAACTTCCCACAATGGGACTTTTTGTGCTGATAAGCCCTAAGGCGGCAGGATTCCGGGAATTTCAATCACATTGTGTTATCAGGAAAATGTAAATTCTTGACGTACAGCTTGTCGGCCAAGCAGGATTGATATGGCTTCCTTAATCTGTCTTCAATGAATACTCAAGGGTGATATCACAGAATACAGAAACAATAATTCTCACCAGTAACTGCAGAGAGTACAATATTCATGGCCCAGAGCAACAGGTTTAAAGAATGTTTGTGTTCCAGCACCTCTTTGTGATCAAACATGTGGTTAGGACCACTTAGCTCTTTGGTCAGGGCACATTACCAGGTTGCATGAAGATTTGTGGTTAAAGGGAAACTGTCATGGGAACATTTTTTTTTTCAAAACACATCAGTTAATAGTGCTGCTCCAAAAGAATTCTGCACTGAAATCCATTTCTCAAAAGAGCAAACAGATTTTTTTTATATTTCATTTTGTAATCTGACATGGGGCTAGACATTTTGTTAATTTCCCAGCTGCCCCAAGTCATGTGACTTGTGCTCTGATAAACTTCAGTCACTCTTTACTGCTGTACTGCAAGTTGGAGTGATATCACCCCCTCCCTTCCCCCCCCCCCAGCAGCCTAACAACAGAACAATGGGAAGGTAACCAGATAACCGATAACAGCTAGACATTTTGTCAATTTCCCAGCTGCCCCTGGTCATGAGACTTGTGCCAGCACTTTAGGAGGGAACTGCTTTCTGGCAGGCTGTTGTTTTTCCTTCTCAATGTAACTGAATAGTACGCAGTGGGACATGGATTTTACTATTGAGTGTTGTTCTTAGATCTACCAGGCAGCTGTTATCTTGTGTTAGGGAGCTGTTATCTGGTTACCTTCCCATTGTTCTGTTGTTAGGCTGCTGGGGGGGGGGATCAGTAAAGAGTGATTGAAGTTTATCAGAGCAGATGACTTGGGGCAGCTGGGAAATTGACAAAATGGCTAGCCCCATGTCAGATTTCAAAATGAAATATAAAAAAAAATCTGTTTGCTCTTTTGATAAATGGATTTCAATGCAGAATTCTTCTGGAACAGCACTATTAACTGATGCATTTTGAACACTTTTTTTACCCTGACGGGATCCCTTTAAATTAAAACGATACCCCCCCGAACGCTAGATATTGCATAAAATAGCTCATATGTAAAACCCTGTAAATAAATAATAATATACTTTTTAGTAGCATGTGCCATTGGGTAATCATAAATAGAAAATTGCCATTTTAAAAAATAGGGACAGCCCCCTGGGATCGTATGATTCACGGTGCACACAAACAAACTATAAAGTTAGGTCACATGAGCCAATTAACAGACAGAGTTGTGTCTTTTGTGCTTCCACACTTCTTCCTGTTACAGTTAGAGCTGCAGTATTTCAATGAATGAGCTAAACAAAAGGAATTCTGGGAATGAATTCCAAATGTGCTCCAAGAAAATCCCATTTGCATGGGTTTATCCTATTGGCTAAAGCTCACCCACTGGGTTTTCAAGCTAGAGCCAGGATAATAGCTGATCAGATTTCCCAACTGCAGACCGGTTTCGCCTTTCTTGAGGCTCGTCAGTGCAGTGCAGGTTGTCTGATCAGCTTAAGTAGAGCCACCATGTGGTTTTCCAAACATGTGACAAGGGTTGAGGAGACTGCCTCATACAGACTTAGATAAAAAAAGGAATTCTGGGAATGAATGAGCTGGAATACTTGCTCATTATGTGTAGGCGTGTTCCTCAGAATGGCTGCCCACACTTGGGCTCTGCTAAAGGGGTTGTTCACCTTTGAGTTAACTTTTAGTATAATGTAGAGAGTGATATTCTGAGACAATTTGCAATTGGTTTTCATTTTTTATTGTTTGTGGTTTTATAGTTATTCTAGTTTGCAGTGTCAGCAATTTGGTTTCTAGGGTACAAATTCCCCTAGCAACCTTCCATTGATTTGAATAAGAGACTGGAATATGAATAGGAGAGGGACTGAATAGAATGATAAGTAATAAAAAGTAACAATAACAATACATGTGTAGCCTTACAGAGCATTTGTTTTTAGATGGGGTCAGTGACCCCCATTTGAAAGCTGCAAAGAAACAGAAGAAAATTGCAAATCATTAAAAAAACTATGAAAAATAAATAATAAAGACCAATTGAAAAGTTTCTTAGAATTGGCCCTTCTACAATATACTAAAAGTTAACTTGAAGGTGAACCACCCCTTTAATCAGCGCCTCCGATGGGTAAAATGTTAGTTTGATCACAGGTATCCTTTAAGCTTTTGCTCTTCTGTCTGGCCAGTTGGCCCAAACAGAAGAGCAGGGAGCTGTGCTGTTACACACTCATAATATTGGCAGTTTAAAACTACTAAATATCATGAAAACAAAAATAATGTAGAGTGAAAAAACGCCCAGAAGAGCAATTTTATCATTTTAAGGTTGAGAATGACTTTCCTTAAATATGCTGATGATAAACTACTTGTATTATAGAAGTGCCCGTGAATATTCTCATGCACAACTTGTACAGAAGAGACGATCTCCTCACAATAAAGGCAGCAGATGTTGGCTCTGTTACATAACTCTGTCCTTTAGTCTGTTGTTGGGATCTGAAATCCTTAGAGAGGGATGGAAACTCATGACAGACGGTCTCCCAGACCTTCGTTGCTCCTACTGAATCCCAGAGATTCCAGCACAGATGGTGCAGCTACATAACAAACCTTCCCTTGCCATGCGTTGCTCACACGACGTGCCCAGAATTCATCCTTTTATATTCCCACAAACAATTTCCTTGACACGTTTAGCCCTTATTGAATGGATCCAGCCATCCATTTATGGCATAATTCTCAGCTTTTCCACTAATTCCATTCCATCACTGAAATTGCCTACAATCCTTGATGTAGGGGAGAGTGACCCTAACAATATGGTTATAATTCAGATTTTAAAGATGCAGAACCTAAAGTGAAACCATTATGTACTGTAGACCTTTGCCATGATGGTCAGTAGATACTACCAATCTTGTGGGACACTTCTTCTGATGCTGGGTCTAAATTAGGGATCTCTGCCATAAAGCATGACAACAATCTTCTGATTTGCTAGGAAAGACAGAAACAAGTACTTTTGAGATGCATTTAGTTGATGGCTAAACATGTAGGTGCAGAGAAAAAGAAATGGATGCATACATGTCTACTAGGGTCCTCAACCAACCCCTTTTCATGGTGGGAAATATTAGTTACAGGGATTTATAGGGGGAGCAGATACTGCTGGACCTACTCTTTTTCCAAGGGAGGATGGGTAGGTTATGGTGGGGCCCTGAAAGATATTTTGCCTTTAGGCTTGTGGATGCAACATTATATACTTATAATCTGAAGGTTCTGCTAAACCATATAGGGCTCCAAACATTGGGTACCAGTTTGTTAGATAATAAACAAACATACAAGATATGGCTGATATTGGCATGAATAATTGTGGATAGGCTACTAGGGACATATTTCTAGACTGGATCAGATTTGACTCCACACTGCTACATAACCTTTAAAGGGAAACTGTCATGGGAAAACATGTTTTTTTTAATAAAAAACTGGAACAGCACTATTAACTGATGCATTTTGAGAAAAAACTTTTTTTCCCATGACAGGATCCCTTTAAACCCATGATGACAGAAAATCAGTTACACTAACAAAACAAAACCATAGCTGCTTTTTTTTTTTATTGCAGAATGTTATTCTACCTTCGGGCATCGTAGAAAGATAAGACATATCTATCCCACCCTGATTGTTCCAGGCCGCCATACCGGATAAAACTTGTTAATTATAAAACATAGATGTTCAAGGACAAATGCAATTTCCTCCACACAAAGACAAAAGAGCAAATCAAATTAACGTGAAGACAAAAAAAACCCCCAAATCAAATTAAAAGGAATTGGCAGAACGAGTGATTCTTCCCACTTAGTGGACTATTGAACAAATGGTTCATTCAGTGAGGGCAACGTCTTGAATCTTGGGGTCTTCTGGGACCGAGCTCTTGGGCTTTCAGGATATTGTGTTTGAAATTACAAACACCAAGAATAAAAACAATCCTCTTTCTCTTCCTGACACATTTTCTATACTCAAGACACTTTCCTTATATTGACACTTGGGATTGTGAGACGAGTCCTCCAAGTGTTGCTGGTTGGCAAATCTAAGCATTTAACCACTTATAGACAAAGTTGTAGACATGTAGACACCTAATTCCTGGGAACTCTGCTTCAAAGAAATATGAAGACACAACAAATGAACTAATTAATAACTGAAGGACAGATAAGAGTCAGAATTGGAGAGGTTGGCCTTTGCTTTCATAGATACACGTATGAGCCAAGCTTGATGATCAGTTGGGGTACAATTTGGGAAGAATATGTATTTGCAGTCCAATATTTTCCTGTATCTAAACTAATAACATGAACTAATGAGGACCCTGGCCTAAGGTTGGGTTTACTAGTGAGGCCATTGTCAAAGGTTGAACCGTCAGCAGGTCTTGGACTCACAAAAGTGTAAAATAAGAGAGAAAGTGGGATAACCCTTGAAACCTGTTATACAATAAGATTTATCTGGTTCCAGCAGCTGGAAACCTGTGCTTGCTTCCCAGTATCATGGTGGTGTAATTAGTTTAATTGGTCCTGATGTTGATAGGCAGTATCAGATGTAGAAGGCATTCTAATCCAAGGCCAACTTTGGCCACCCCCACTTTCTAAATATATTGGTCTGTGCCCATTTTTCTCTGTTACAGCAGTTTAAGGCAGCCCTGTGCCAAGAAGGTTGATGTAATTTGCCCAGCTCTTTAACTTTTACATATTGTTATAGTGCAACTGTCATTCTTACAAAATCCTGCTGTTCTTCATCAATATGAAGGCGATCCACCAAATGGTCTGGCTTCCTCACTAGATACCTGAAATGGCACAATGGTGTCCACTGGACTAGCTACGGGTAAGTGCTATGGAGACAACCACTCAAGCTGGAGAAATACCCAAAACAACAACAAAGACCACCAAGTTATTCACTAAAGGGGAATTATTTTATGTTATACATTAAGGCGGGTGACACATGCAGGACACATTGAGGGACAGCCCTCTCTTTCTGAAGTGCATCAACATTTTGTTTGGGGGCAGTCTACATGGTTTGGCTGAACATCCCTGAAGCTGTAACTAGAGTGGAGGCAGACCCTACAAATTCTAAAGAGGCCTAGGATGAATAGGGGGCCATTAGGGCACTGACAAATAAGTAGTTTCAATATAGGTTTATGAAAAATGTCTTAATCGCAAAGGATAGGTGGGTCCTGCGTCACTGTCGGGTGTTGGGTGGGAGGACTATTGCAATGAAAGAAGCCACTTGCAATGGGTTCTGTAAATTCTGACTTTCTACAGTACAACATTTACTACAATGTATGCCCTTGGCACTTTGGTTTGCATTCATTTGCTTTCCTTGGTGAACTGTGAATATTCATGAGGGCACTGTGAGGGCCTTCAAGTGCAAATAGAAAGGAATATTGAAACTTTCAAGTCTCAATCAAAATCGGAGCTACTCAGTTAGGGTCAGAACCTCTCCGGCATGTCTAGCTTTCTGCGGTTAAAGCTCTTCTCCATGGAAACACGAGCAATCACTTAATGCCCACGTCTCTCCTTGTTAGGTCCAAGTTCCTCAGACTCCTGACATGAACCATTTTTTCACTCCGGAGCTGTACAAGGCATCTTTTAATTCTCTGCTTCACTGTTGGACAGAACAACCGGAGAGTTCATGGTTGACTTGTTTACTGAATTCTTTACAATAAGTTGTTGTGCTCCTTGTTGTTCACTCCCGTAGAGCAGTGGTTACATTTCAGATCCTGTTGCACTCAATGTTGAGTGCTCAGATAGATGGTACCTATAGTCGTTACCACGGGGTAAAGCTTTATTTAGAATGGGTGCCAGTAGTTCTTAAAACAAAGATTATACACCCAGTGTTGGACTGGCCCACTGGGATACCAGGAAATCTTCTGGTGGGCCCAGGTGTCAGTGGGCTTCTAACCATTTAGCCAATTTCATGGTCATTCCCTATTTCTTTATGGGGAAAAATAATAATGGAAGAATAGAGTAAGTCGATATAAATAAGAGAGGAGGAATAATAGTTTGGAAAGTGGGCCCACAGTCTAAGGTTTTCAGATGGGCCCCTGGCATCCCAGTCTGACACTGTATACACCTAGAAGAAAAATAACACGGGTAGGAGCAACAGACTTACGGGCAGCTTTACAAAATTCACGTGAATAGATCGAAGTTCGATTGAATTCTGATCGTACGATTATATCGGAGGATCGAAGTTGGCTTCTTCGATCATCGAATACCGAATGATCGAATTATTGAATAGAACGAATGATCGGATATTCGATCATCGAAGGATTTATAATTTTAAAGGTATTCGAATGCCTACTTCGCCAGATTGAACCTTCCGAATACCAAAAGAAGCCTATGGGAATCCCCCCATAGGATTTTTTGGCAAAGACTTGCTCGAATACCGTACGATCGAACTCCTTGATCGTTCGAATCGTACGAATGTTTTGAACGATCGAATGAAATAGAATGATTTATTCCAGGAATTGAACAATCGGTATTCGATCGTTCGATCATCATCGAGGAATCGAATATCGATGGAAAATGATAGCCTAAAACTATTCTGTAAGCATTCGAATATCGAGGGAATTCAAGGGATATTTGAGAAATAATAGTCAATTTGCCCCTTAGTCTTATGGAAAGTGCAGTAAATCTAAAAACCTGGGAAATTACTGAAAGTATAAATAAACCTAATGATAAACACCCTCATAGAAAGATTTTATCACTGGCAAATGAAGCCTGATGCTTCTGATGAAGTGACTAACTAGGTCACGAAACGCGTCAAGCCGCGTCTCCCCGCATGCTACCTATTTTTATATTATGAAGCAATAAAGATTGAACTTTTTATTTACGTCTCCACCGCGGATCTCTTTTCACCAGCCGGGTCCCTGCATATGCGCTTCCTCTACGTTTCTTTTACAGGAGAAATACAATCCTCAAAGAAACTTTCCTCTTGCAGGTGGATCATCTTCCCTATTTAAGGAATCTTTGTGAGATCAAATTTTCAGGAAGTTTTCTTTCCTTCTGTAACAACTGATGATGTTTTACATGACTCATCGAGTATTATAGGCCAGCATTAATCAATATATAACTGCATATCACAGCTTGACATAATATCATTTCCATCTCTGATTTTTTTATCCTCACCTTTGGAGAAGGCTTAACGTATCCTCGTTGGGCTTTTATTATGTACTAATCAACAATTCCTTTGATTCCTTAGAAATTTCCCATTAGAGACTTGGAGACTATTTCCCACAAGTATGGCGGATGCTTTTATTATGCAAGATAGTACCCAAGGGGACATTGTTACTTATAGGTTCATGTTGTTCTTAATGGTCACTTGTATTCAAACAATATAAGTATGTTCATTAGAAACTGAAATTCATTTTCACGATGCTCCCAATAATTCCATTAAAAGCTCTTCTGGTCCTTCACAGTGTCCCATTTCTTTTTTGCATATGTAGGGGTAGCTGCTGTCCCCATGACATTCCCTTTAATATTTGCCACATTTAAGTGATTCCTTTAATCTGAATATCAATAAAGATGTACTGTCAGCCCTACTGAAATTGTCTTCACTTGGACTTCATCTTGAAACATATATGTATATAACCTTTATGGGAACAATATGAGGCCTAAATTGGTGCTTAAGGTTTCTGTTATTTGCTCATAAATTCGTGTTCTCTATTCCATATTGAGTAACATGTAGTGTGGCCAAGGGTGAAATTCATATTGCCAATATGTGTGTGATATGTAGCCTAATGGCTTAGCTTGTGTCCTCTCACTATTAGTTAGTCAAAAAATCAATTCCAGTGAGGGCTCCCAGCTCCTCTAGTCTTTTCCTCACCCTTCGTATCCTCTTCAATGCTATCCTTGCTCTTACACAATTCAGGCTGAAAAAGACAAATGTTCATCAAGTTCAAACTTTATGTCTATATATTACTTCCCTTACTGCTAGTTGATCCAGAGGAAGGCAAAAAAACTTCCCTTACAGCTAGTTGATCCAGAGGAAGGCAAACAAAAAACTTCCCTTACAGCTAGTTGATCCAGAGGAAGGCAAAAAACCTTCCCTTACAGCTAGTTGATCCAGAGGACGGCAAAAAACCTTCCCTTACAGCTAGTTGATCCAGAGGAAGACAAAAAAACTTCCCTTACAGCTAGTTGATCCAGAGGACGGCAAAAAACCTTCCCTTACAGCTAGTTGATCCAGAGGAAGACAAAAAACCTTCCCTTACAGCTAGTTGATCCAGAGGAAGGCAAAAAAACTTCCCTTACTGCTAGTTGATCCAGAGGAAGGCAAAAAACCTTCTCCAATATGCTCCTAACTCCAAGATGGCAACAGACCAGTCCCTGGATCAGCTTTTACTTAGAGCTATTTTCAATAATCCTGTATTCTATCCAAACCATTCAACCACTTCTTGAAGCTCTTCCTCACATCATTCATGGCACTTTGATGCTTCTGCAGTGTGTCCAACGCATCACCACTTCCTCCTCTTGATCTGTCAGGGAATCTGCTCTATGTTCTCTGGTCTCCATAGGCATTCATTGGAGTTAACTTTGGGCCGGGATATGGCAAGGATCCTTCTCAATGCCAGTTGACAAAGACTTTGAGGCTGGTGTTGACCTCAGTTGAGTTTCCAGGTTTCTCAGTCACATAGGAGAACCACCTTGACATTTGTCCTAAAAATACTGACTTTTGTAGACAATGATATTGGGTGAACTATAACTCACTCAATAATTTTAAGTAGGGTCTAGAGGGTCATAATGGGTGTGCAGCAGGTCCGGACTGAGAATTAAAATAGGCCCTGGCATTTCAGGTACACATTGGCCCAATCAGCCCACACAGTGGCCCAAGCAGCCCCCACCAGCCCACTAAATACTGACCAACTATGGCACCTTATAGCAGCCCCTCTGGCACTTGCCAGAACCCACAGATTGCCAGTCCGGGCCTGGTGTGCAGTTACTACTGGGCATATTGTATTTTGTGGCAGTAAGCATCAGCTAACTCTCCAGTTTTGCTTTGCCTTCATCTGGGTCATCACGTAGAGCATTACTCTTGGCCGAAATTGTATCTTATTCCCTGTAACTTTCTATAACTACCAAAATAACAGGTACATGCCGAGCCATTTTCTAAAATATTCTAATTTTATGTTTAAGTGCACACTCGAGAGAGACCTGATTTGGATTTATGCTGCAAAGAGGGTGGAAATGGAAGAACTTCATTTCATTTCTCACTGTGACATAATCAGTACCAAGATGAAGAGGGAACCAGTAATATTGCATGAATAATTCCTGCCCATTATGTCAGATTGGGTTTTATTCCTTGGGAATTAGTTGCATATTGAATTTTACTTTAGTAAACTTTGTTTTATCTGTTGAGTTTTCTACAGACTCCAAAGCACATTACAAACTTCCATTGAAATATATACATTTAAATACATAGAGAGAGAATACTCTATTCAGTCAGAGCACAATATCCTCGTACAGGTATCTCAGCCATAAAGCAGGGCAGGACTGCTGCTTCCTATAATGGGGATCAGATCTGTG
>CM044444.1:100651097-100662392 GCA_024363595.1 Xenopus borealis
AGCTCCAAAAGTCTGATTCTGAGTGGGATTTGCACCAGTGATGATCAAGTGCACGTGAGTTTGGAGCACTTTAGTATGAGCAGTGTGCCAAGGCTGAAGTGGTTTGGGTCTAGCACATTTAGTTTTTACAGGAGCAACTCATTAAGGGCAGTGGTGAGTGTGATATTATAGACAGAGGTAGCCACATTAGGACAAGAGATAGCCAAGATATTAGAGTGAAGAGAGTCAAAGGAAGAAGAGAAGCAACACATACAGAGCTTCCAAGTCACAGTAGGTACGTGTTTGGGGAATAGCAGGGGGTGAGGAGGGAGTTAGTGAGAGTTGGAATGTGAGTATATTGTGATTGGAGAAGGGAAACAGTGAGTAGTAACATTGGTGGTTGGACAGAGTCTGGTAAATATGAGATCCAGGGCGTTACCATTGGTGTGAGAGGGGGAGTCTGAGCACAAGGATAAGCCTAGAGAGAATGTTAGCTAAAGAAGTTTAGAGAGAGAAGGGCTGTTAATGTTGATAACAGGTATATTAAAGTCCCCTAATATGACGGATGGGATGTTAGATGAAAGTAGTAGGACCAGCCAGAGGATAACCTTGTGGAACCCACTGATTGATGGACATTCCAAAAACAAATATTAGGAAATACTAAGACCTTTATGGCAATTACAATTCTATTTGGTTCAGATGATGATGGAGAGGAGGATGACGAGGAAGATGGACACCCCACCAAATACGTGAGAGCAGGCAACAGAAAATAAGCACAAACTATGGTTAAGAGTCGGGATGCACCAAATCCAGTGCGTCCAGATTTGGTTTGGGATTTGGCCTTTTTCAGCAGGATTTGCATTCAGTCGAACCCTTGTGCATGGCTGAACCAAATCCTAATTGCATAAGTAAATTACGTGTGGGAAGTGAAATTGCGTGACTTTATGACACAAAACAAGGAAATAAACATTTTTTCCCACCTCTTCCTTTCCTTCCCCTAGTTTGAATCAGTTCGGTATTTGGCCAATCTTTCATGAAGGATTCAGGAATTCAGCCGAATCCCAAAAAGTTAGCTAAAACAACAAGGGCCCTCCACTACAGCTGCCCATAGACCTGCAGATTTTATTCTTGTATCTGACAGACAATTGGGCATGTCCGCATGGCAATCGTATGAAAGTTATGTCCGACAAATAGAAGTGACAGTCACTCATTGATACCGTCAAAAAAGCTGAATCCTGGATTCAGTGTTTCCCTAGTAAAGACTTAGGGGCATTTTCCCCGGGGTAACAGGCTAGGGGGAGGAGGGTTTATTTTAAACTTTAGGGTTTGTTTCTCCTTTAAAGGGGAACGGACACCCAACTGCTGCATGAAGAGAGAATGAGGAGAAACAGATGCTGAGAGAGGGATAGTGAACATAAACTTGATTATTTCAGAAACAATGCAGAATATTTAATTGTATTCAGAAAGTTTCTTATTTCGGTGTGATGAAGCTTATATTACATTTTCATTTTGGTGACAGTTCCCCTTTAACTCTAGTGCCAAGTAGTAATTGTGTAGACCGCATCCAAGGCGCAAAGATCCTGCATTGAGTCTTGGGTTGAGACCTTGTAGAAAAGCTCCTAGGATAAACCTTGGCCTATCACACGGGAACAAGATGGACCCTTTTCAAACAAAACCCCAATTGTTAGCAGAACAAACGACAATGATGAACGCAGGTAATTGAAAGCCCTTACATTCAGCTCATGTAAAACAGGGAGCACGTGAACCGTAGCCAAAGCTACACCCATCAGCAAATATGGAAAAAACTAAACAGACTATGACGATTTTCATTCATCCGAAGACGTTTCACTACTCATCCGAGCAGCTTCTTCAGTTCAACCGAAGACGTTTCACTACTCATCCGAGCAGCTTCTTCAGTTCAACCGAAGACGTTTCACTACTCATCCGAGCAGCTTCTTCAGTTCAACCGAAGACGTTTCACTACTCATCCGAGCAGCTTCTTCAGTTCAACCGAAGACGTTTCACTACTCATCCGAGCAGCTTCTTCAGTTCAACCGAAGACGTTTCACTACTCATCCGAGCAGCTTCTTCAGTTCAACCGAAGACGTTTCACGACTCATCCGAGCAGCTTCTTCAGTTCAACCGAAGACGTTTCACTACTCATCCGAGCAGCTTCTTCAGTTCAACCGACTGGTGTGGGAAGTTCTCGGCATATAAACTCTTCCACTAATCCAATCCCAGTGGCACATTGTAACTCTGAACTCAGAACTCTTCACCCATCCATTCATGCTACTCACACAAGTAACACCTGTGTGTAGGAGTTGCATGAGACATTGGTAATCCCATCACAGTAACTACACACAATCAAATTCAGACGTCACCTCTTTGTAGAGTTACAATGTACCAGTGTGATTGGATTAGTGGAAGAGTTTATATGCCGAGAGCTTCCCACACCAGTCGGTTGAACTGAAGAAGCTGCTCGGATGAGTAGGGAAACGTCTTCAATGATTACTCAGCAAGTCCAGTTGTTTTAGAATGACTTCTATCAGATAAACAGACTATGGAGAAGCGGATCCACAAGGGCCGACTGAGAAGCTGTATTGAGTCGATGCTCCAGTCCAAGGATGGAATATGAGCCGGAATACAAGTGTTTGCTGCCCGTAATCCAGCCTATAAAGTTGCCCAAAATAAAGCATTTATAGCGGAACCTGATCACTATCATTTGGTTCATCGTTTTGGTTGGTTTGAAAACTTCATGTGCCGATTCTCCAGGCTGGGGAGTGCTCAGAGCATCGGCAGATAAATAAGTGGAAAGAGTTGGCTACGGCCCAAACACTTGGAACAATAGAAAGTTCAGTACCTGAAAGGAGGAGTCTACCCTCCTGGCACAAAAACCCCTCCCCCCACGGCAAAATCCCTTAAATTGCTTCTTACCCCTCGGCGCAGGTCTTGTCCATGGAGTTTGCACCATCTTCTCCCCAGCCGTCTTCTTCCTGGATCCATCGCGGTTTGGCGGTGCATGTGCAGTGGGAGCATTCACCGGTTCAGCTCTACCGTGCATGCGCCGAAAGTCACTAAGTTGAAATCGGAAAACTCTTACTTTCGGCGCATACGCAGTAGAGCTGAACAGGCAAATGCTCCCACTGTGCATACGCCGCCAAACGCCGATGGATCCAGGAAGAAGACGGGAGGGTAGACTTCTCCTTTAAAGGGGCAGTTCATCTTTCAGGTAAATTTTACAATGTTATCAAATGGCTAATCCCAAGCAATTTTACAATTGGATTTAATTTTTTTATTTTTATTTTGGATTTTTTTTTCAGCTTTCTATGCAGGCCTCTCTTAAAGTGGCCATACACAGGCAGATAAAGCTGTGATACAGGTCGTTTAGACCAATTTGGCAGCTTATCTTCCCGTGTATGGGGCCACAATATCTATTGGGAAGGTTTGATTTTTCTGCAGACTGACCCGTCGTAGCCCATTGGTCTCATCGTAATCCGATCGTTCAGCCGCAGGGCTGAGCTAATATGGCAGCTGCTATATTAAACAAACAGAGAACTTCTAAAGCGGGTTACTCAGGCATGGTAAAGCATTCTGCAGAATAAATATATAGAGTTGTAGCTTGGACTATTGTGGCTAATCTATTGGCAATAAACTGCCACAGAAGTTTTCCCTTCTCCTTTAAAGGCGAAAAACCCCTTTACAACCACAAAGCAGACGAGGGCAAAGTGGCACCCCCCAAAAAGATTAAATAAATACAAGACTGAAGGGATCAGACTTGAAACTTGTCACAGGGGGTCACCATCTTGGAAAGTGTCTGTGACACTCACATGCTCAGTGGGCTCTGAGCAGCTGTTGAGAAGCTAAGCTTAGGGGTCGTCACTAATTATCCAGCAGCAGCAGAAAATGAGCTTCCCTGGCTGTAATATAAGCTGATGCTACAGGTTTGCTGATGATTAAATTGTGATGTTTCTAATGATGTGTATTAATGACTAATCAGCCTTATATTGTGACTATATTTCTATGACACTATCAGGTGTATATTGTGAGTAGGTCCCTAAGCTCAGTAGGCTTTAGCTCCCCTTTAGCACATTCCAGAGCCCAGAACATGGCTGAGACCTGTGTTAAACTAGTTAAGTAAACTAACTAAACACAAATCCCACAAGGAGTGAGTGTGTCCCCTGGCACAAGATGAAAGCAGAATCCATTTCTGTATTTGTGTCTGGTTGTGACTTGGCTCTGATTAAATACACTGCAGTTAGAAATGGGGGTGTCCGACTGTGGCCCAAATTCACATTGTCCAACTGACAGATGGAATCCGGCACGGTATATAGGTAATACTCAGGCCATTAAAGGAAAAGTAACACCAACAAATGAAAAAGTGTATTTCGAGTAGTGAAAATATAATGTCCTATTGCCCTGCACTGGTTCAGCTGATGCGTTTGCTTCAGAAAATCTACTGTAGTTTATATAAACAAGCTGCTGTGTAGCCATGGGGGCAGCCATTCAAGCACAGGATACACAGTAGATAACAGATAAGTACTACTATAGTTTATATAAACAAGCTGTTGTGTAGCCATGGGATAATGGCAAAAAAAAAACCTGATAAAACAAAAAATGAATAACCTACACGTTTCCCATTATCGTAATATAAAGGGGAATCATGTTGTCCCTATAATATTGTTACCAGTAAGGCAATGCCAGTCTTTTATTGCGATGCCATTTAATGGTGCTTGTCCAGGCTGGAGCGTTACAGGTGAGATTAAACTTAATAATAAACATGGGCAGAAGCTTATGCTTCCCAGCAGATCTTATCTATCCATGGTTATACTTAGTAATCAGTCGAGGTGACATAAATACAAGCCCCAACTGATATCATTCTTGTAACCTGGCACCTATTTGTTGGACACCTTCCATCTAGAGCACGACCTCTCAACCTCGGCTGTTACAGGACTACATCTCTGTTCAGCATAGAATCAAGGTTTGGGGAAGGATGCCAGTTATAGTTCTGCACCGAGGTCAGGAAACAAGAGCCTAAATAAATAAATGAACAATCTGTGTGAAAGTGGCACATCCCTATACAATGTAATCCTAGACTAGCAGAAAACAAAAGGCAGCCCATGTGTGGTTATGTTTTCTCAAGCCAAAAAAAAAAAAAATCAAGTTTAAAGGAAAACTAAACCATAAAAACCAATATGGCTAAAAATGTCCTATTTTATATAGTGAACTTATTGCAGGAGGCTAAAGTCTCAGCTTGTCAATAGCAGCAATGATCCAGGACTTGAAACTTGTCACAGGGGGTCACCATCTTGGAAAGTGTCTGTGACACTCACATGCTCAGTGGGCTCTGAGCAGCTGTTGAGAAGCTAAGCTTAGGGGTCGTCACTAATTATCCAGCAGCAGCAGCAGAAAATGAGCTTCCCTGGCTGTAATATAAGCTGATGCTACAGGTTTGCTGATGATTAAATTGTGATGTTTCTAATGATGTGTATTAATGACTAATCAGCCTTATATTGTGACTATATTTCTATGACACTATCAGGTGTATATTGTGAGTGGGTCCCTAAGCTCAGTAAGTGACAGCAGCACAGAGCATGTGAATCAGTGAATCAGTAGAAAAGAAGATGGGGAGCTACTGGGGCATCTACTGGGGAGACACAGATCTTTACTGCTAAAGGGCTGTGGTTGCTGCGGGCTGGTACACAAGCACAAAACCTTTAGTTAGGCTTTACTTCTCCTTTAAACAATATATGATTTTAAACTGAAAATGAGAAAAAAAAATTCAAATTACCTAGGAAAGGCGAGGTCTCAGGACAGTATGGCAACTCCTCTTCCCGTAGCGAAGGCTTGGATATTAAGCTGAGGTTGGCATAAACGTCCCCAGCTTGGGATAAATTGTGGGGGCTGATCAGTCCTATGGAAGGAGACCCCCCTTTGTAAAATATACCAAAGAAATAAGCCACCCTCTTCCTGTAGTCTTCCCTATAAAGCAGCGCCATGACCACCAGCTGGACGCAGAGGAAAAGAAGCAGGTAGCGACCCTTAGAAATTACCATTTTTTCTGTCACTTTCTGTGTTGAATTACAAAAAATAAATTATATTCCGGAAAAAAAAAAAAAAAAAAATCAGCAGCTTGGGTACATTCTGTTCTCCGTGTGACGCTCCCAACGTCTCGATTTATCACATCACTGGGAAAGGGAAAAATTTAATATTTTCTTCTTACCACCCCCCCAAAAAAAAAAAAAAAAAAAACTTTGTTACAGATGGTAAAAAATATTTTTTTTCTAAAATAAAACAGAAAATGCTGCAGAATTCAGATGAAAACCTCCCAAATAAACGTATTGCTGGCGATTTCCATATAAAGGTCGGCGCAAGGCACGTCGGAGACTCGGCATGTGACTGTATAAAAGGTTATCTCTGTATTTAAAGGCACGGTTCCAGATAAGCCAAGGAATTCAGACGCACATGGAGTTCAGAAGCAGCAGCAGCAGCAGATTTCCAAGTCTGAAATATACAAAATAAAAGATTTTAGAGGAAAAATAATTAAAAGCGCGTGACGATCATCAGCGGCAGATATGCCAAGTCTGAAATATACAAAATAAAAGTGACTTTAGAGAAAAAGATAATAGAAATCCTTTGTACAGGTATGGGACCAGTTATCCAGAATGCTCGGGACCTGGGGCATTCCGGATAACAGGTCTTTCCGTAGATTGGATCTTCACACCTTAAGTCTACTAGAGAATCGAATAAATATGAAATAAAGCCAATAGGCTGGTTTTGCTTCCAATAAGGATTAATTATATCTTAGTTGGGATCAAGTCAAAGCTACTGTTTTATTATTACACAGAAAAAGGAAATCATTTTTTTTTTAAAATTTGGATTATTTTATTATAATGGAGTCTATGGGAGATGGCCATTCCGTACTTCGGAGCTTTGTGGATAACGGGCTTCCGGATAACAGGTCCCATACCCGTAAAGTCAGACGGCACTCGGAGGATACCTGCCTTTAGCCGCCCAAGGATACACTGTCTGTGCTGAGTCAAAGGTCCCACCCTGATAGAATGACAGGGGAAGGAGTGGTGTTTGCATTTATAAAGCAGTTCGCTCACTAACATGACTAATGAAAGAAAGCAGGAGGGCCAACCCCTGAGCGCGAGCATTAACCCTACACAGGCTCTGGGGAAACTATTTCCTCCCCATTGAATCAGCCCTGCACCTGCAGTCACTCATAGTTACAGGTATGAGATCCGTTATCCGGAAAGGGACGTCTCCAATAGACTCCATTTTATCCAAATTTTTAAAAAATTTTTTTTTTTTCTGTGTAATAATAAAGCAGTAGCTTGTACTTGAGCCCAACTAAGATATAATTAATCCTTATTGGAAGCAAAACCAGACTATTGGGTTTACAGTATTTCATATAGGGTTGCCACCCAGACGGTATTTTACCGGACTAGCCAGTAAAACACCAGCCAAGACCGGGGCCGGTATTACAAATTAACCGGCAATGTAGCTGCCGGTAAATTTTTAATACCACTTAAAAAAGGCCCTTACCCTGCCATAATTCCAGTTAATACTTACCTTTTTTGCGGTCTTCAGCTGATCGCTCGATGTGGCCCCGTCCCTATGATGCCACGCCCCACCCCTTTTGACGTCAAGCCACGCCCCTTTGTGACCCAGCCGGCCAGTAAAATTTTATACAAAAGGTGGCAACCCTAATTTCATGTTTATATGATTTTCCAGTAGACTTAAAGAGATGCTGTCATGATTTTTATTTCTAAATTACACTATTTACACTGCAAATAATTCACTCTACAATATAAAATGTAATTCCTGAACCAACAAGTGTATTTAGTTGTAATATTGGTGTGTAGGTGCATCTCAGGTCATTTTGCCTGGTCATGTGCAGGCTGTTATTTCTCCTTCTCAATGTAACTGAATGTGTCTCAGTGGGACCTGGATTTTACTATTGAGTGTTATTCTTAGATCTACCAGGCAGCTGTTATCTTGTGTTAGGGAGCTGTTATCTGGTTACCTTCCCATTGTTCTGTTGTTAGGCTTCGGGGGGGGAAGGGATGAGGGGTGATATTACTCCAACTTGCAGTAAAGAGTGACTGAAGTTTATCAGAGCACAAATCACATGACTGGGGGCAGCTGGGAAACCGACAATATGTCTAGCCCCATGTCAGTTTTCTAAATTAAATATAAAAATAATCTGTTTGCACTTTTTCAGTGCAGATTTCTGCTGGAGCAGCACTATTAACTGATGTGTTTTGAAGAAAACATGTTTTCCCATGAAAGGATCCCAATGACAAAGATCAAAATTACGGAAAGATCCATTTTCTGGAAAACACCGGGCCCCAAGCTTTCTGGATAACAGGTCCCGTACCTGTACAGGAAACGGCTCACTTTCAAGTGTTTCTGGTGCTTTAAATACAGGTTTACCAAAATCAGATAGAACATGCTGGACAGCAGCAGCCTCCCTCCCCGAGGCCCCCACCAGCCTCCAACAGTTTCCCATGACAATCAGCAGTAGGGGATTTTGGTCAAGGAAGGATAGATCATCACTGTGTATTTGGGCTACTTAGGCATAGAGGTGGAGCAGGCAACTGTGTTCACTTTCCATTCAGCACTTACTAGATATCACTACACTCCCCACATTCCCCCTCTCTCTTTATTAATTAATTGTGGAACCAGTGCATGGGGATGGACATCAGGTCCCCCATTCTGGTGCACAAACAAGATTTTGAGATGATACAAGGCTTGTCTCAATAACAGTGTCCACAATATGCCTCCTGCCAGCTCACTATAATTATGAATTCCCAGACTGAAAGAAGAAAGTTTTATATAGTGTCATTAAAGTTCATTTTGCTTGACCAACATGATAAAATAGGAATTGGAATAATTTTTTTCAGGTGACTGGTCCCCTTTAAAGGACAAGGAAAGTGTAAAATAGAATAAGGGTAGAAATGCTGTATTTTGTATCCTAAACATAAACATGAACTTACTGCACCACAAGCCTAATCAAACAAATGATTTATGCTTTCAAAGTTGGCCACAGGGGGCTGTCATCTTGTAACTTTGTTATACATCTTTGCAAGACCAAGACTGTGCACATGCTCAGTGTGATCTGGGCTAAGCTTAGGGATTGTCATAAATGATATCTGCCAGAAGCCGATACACAAGACTGATTAATAATCAGAATATACAGACTGCACTGGGTCCTGTGTTGTCATGTAATCTAATGTGGATTTTATAGTTTTTCTATTGTTTAATACAAACTTTCTCCAACTCTGCAGAACCAGTGGCTGCAGCAAAATAATCCTCCAAATAGAATCCCAGTTTATCTGTTTAAATCTGGCTCCATGATCTTTGTCCCTGCAGCTGGAGTTGGAAACAGTAAAGGGGATGTAAAGGCAAAAATAAAAATCCAATACAAATCTCTACACAGTTGCCGACTGCTCTACAGGGAAACAAACAAAGCTGCTGGAGTTCTGCATGGCTGGGAAGAATGTCCTTTAAGTTCTACTGGTGGCTGAAGCACAGCCTGCGATTGCAGACTGCTCACAAGCCTCAGACTTCTTCCAGGCGCAAGATCCCCTCTCTACACTCTCATTGCGGATTACTTGCATCCCCTGCTCCATTGACTGACCTCCTCCAAGTTGCAACTTCCAATGCCATCTACTCTACTCCTAGTTCCAACCCTGTGGCACACATCATATTTTCCCACGGGGTACCCCGTGCGGATTTCCCAATCTGTATTTACATTGTTTGCGTAGGGCAAATCCAAGGCAACAGACTTTGACTGCAATTTAATTTACGTGTGTGTATTGACTTCTTCAATAAATTAAATTGCAGTCAAAGTCTACAGCCTTTCCTACGCAAACAATTTAATTGTCGTGCCAGTTGTAATCACATATGCTGAAAACATATAATTTAAACATACAATTTGTCCATGAATAAAAAAAGGACCATTTTAACAGTTATCGTCTAGTTGAAGCCAGGAAAACTTTGGGTAGCCGCCTGCTTGGTCCTATAAACACAACTGGACAATGGATAGATTTTACGGTGAACGATAAAAATTGGACAAAACATTGTTAATTGCGCGACTGTTCGGTGCCCACCGACCTCACGCTAATCTGACGGACTCATTGGATCATACAGGTCGTTAAGGAGAGAAAAATTTGAATGTCTCTGATGTGATATTGACACAGGCCACTTGGCTATCACACTGGCTGTCACGCTTGATAGAGCTTCGCATATGCTGTAAATGTGAAACCGCCATTTGTTGAACACACTCGTTTATACAGGACCACTTAAGAAATGGAGGCCAGAGCTCACACCCGAAATCTTGTTTCCGTAGAAAAATGATATATTGTATTCCAGGGAATGTGTTTCCAGTCGAGATGAGTTTCTGGTTTATCCTTTTCTCGACAGTTATTTAGGGTAGTGGCAGACTGTGATAATAGTTTCCCAGTGACAAATCTCCTCTTCTTCGGGCGACTTATCTCCCCAAAAGCCTTCCTGACAACAAGAATACGAACCGTCGTCGGGATGGCACACAGATTGCTTTGTTTTAACGAAGTTGCCCGAAGTTTCCTCATGAGGCAACTTCAGAAAAACGAAGAGATACCAATGCCATCCCGACGGCGTTTAACATTCTAGCCGGCTGGAAGGCATTACAGGAAGGTTAGTCGCTGGGCGAATAATCTCCCCAAATCTGAACGTGTGCCACCACCCTTAAGGTGGCCATACACGGGCAGATAAAAGCTGCCGACAGACTGTGTCGGCAGCTTATCTGCCCGTGTGGGGGGCCCTCCGACGGGCTTTCCCGATCGATATCTGGCCGAAAGTGGGCCAGACGTCGATCGGGCAGGTTTAAAAATCCCGTCGGATCGCAGCCGCATCTGTTCGTTGATGCGGTCCCGCGATCCGACCGCCCATACTGATCCGAACGTTGGGCCCTAGGGCCCACGATCGGATCAGCCCGATATCGCCCACCTCAAGGTGAGCATATCGGGGAGAGATCCGCTCGTTTGTCAACATCGCCAAACGAGCGGATCTCTTCGTGTATGGCCACCTTAAGTCTACTAGAAAATCATATACACATTACATAAACCCAAATAGGCTGGTTTTATCTCCAATAAAGATTAATTATATCTTAGTTGGGATCAAGTACAAGTTACTGTTTTATTATTACACAGAAATGGCACAAGGCTGCATGCCGAGTTATACAGGGAACTCCGAGTATCACTCAGGTATTAATCAGCCTGCAGCCTTGTGCCTTTATATGGTCACACCCCTCAGTGACTTCTAATATCC
>CM044444.1:100744396-100756397 GCA_024363595.1 Xenopus borealis
TAATACTAGCGAGGCCAGATAATACTAGAGAGGCCAGATAATACTAGAGAGGCCAGATAACACTAGAGAGGCCAGATAATGCAGAAGCCTGACAAAACCGTACAGATTGCAAGTGGTGTATGAGACTTGAATTTATACAGTAGGTGGAATGTAGTAGGGTGTGGGACTGTAAGTTATTTGTCAGATATAGAGGGTTTTGGCACTGGAAGGTTCAGGTGATACATAGTGGGTGTGGGACTGGAAGCTGTAAGTAGACTATAGCGAGGTTTGGGATTAGAAGGTACAGGTGGCACATAGTGGGGTGTTAGTCTAAAAGTCATAGGTGGAGGATATTAAGACTGAAAGGTACAGTGGCATATACAGCTATAGCTGAAATAAAGGGCTGAAAGAAATTGCTCCTGGCTGGGGCCCCCCATGACATTCACTGGTAATCTGGCCTGGTGGTGGCACAGTGTACATTAGAAATGGTACAAATAGTTGGTGAATTATCATTATCCATAGGTTTTGGGATTTTTGATCTGAACTGCTAAAATGATCGGAAGAAAATGCCTTGGAAGATATTGGACACGGATTACATTTTAAAGGGGATTCAGGTGACAAGACGACATGACGTGTAACAAAATTCACTTGAGCCAAGCAAAGCCATCTGATCCTTTACGGTTAGACTATTGCAGTAAACCAGTTACCAAACACAGAGTGGCAGATGGAGCAGGCCTCACCCCTGAATGTTTATTTTGTCAATGATTTAACGTTTCAGTGTAACTGTGTTTGGTAATTGGCTTGTAGTTTATTGGGAGAGGTGCCGACCTCTCTAACCAACACTAGGCAGTCATTGCAACAGAGAGACAAGGAGAAAGAGGATAATGTTGTTCTTCTAGTTAGATTACTACTGCATTCCTAATGATGATAATGATCATTAATCATCATTAGAATACTCATTAAATAATCATGGATTCATGTTTGCTGAATATTATTGGCCGTATGATTTCTAATTAATATACCAGAATATTTATTCAAGAGTCTCTTTTTTTTTTGGGCTAAAAAGCTTATAACTCAAAGTAGAACTCCCCCGGAACTTCAAGTATGGATAAATACTATGCAGGATACCTGTAATCTGGAACACATAATATACTTTAAAAGAGGCTGCCCAGATAAATATCATAAAATATGGGATTGGTGGATTGATAAATTCCCACAAATTCAATCACATATATAATTGGAGTTTTATTGTTTAGTAAATGTAAAATGAACAGCAAGAGAGCATTTGGCACTTAACTAAAAGTAAAACAGAGGCTCATTTATCAATACTGGGCAAATCTGCCCACGGGCAGTTTCCTATAGCAACCAATCAGTGATTAGCTTTTTAAAGCCAGCTGCAAGTAGAACAATGAAAGCAGCAATTTGATTGGTTGCAACTGGTTATTGCCCATGGGCAAATTTGCCCAGTGTTGATAAATGACCCCAACTACAAAGATGCACAAATAAGTATATAGTCCATATAGTAAAGAAAAGCTGTATATAAACATGCCCAGTATCAGTGTGTGTTTATTAGCAATACTAAAATTGTAACAATGTTGTGACTGCTGCAGTCTAAAATAATTATCTGCGTCAATGTATAATTAAGAATTCTCCAATAAAAGCTACCTGAATTAAAAAAAAAAAAAAAGATAATCATGGATTGATTTGTATCAACTTTTTTTTTTAATAATGATCTATATTAAAGGGGTGGTTCACCTTCAAGTTAACTTTTAGTATATTGTAGAAGGGCCAATTCTAAGAAACTTTTCAATTGGTCTTCATTATTTATTTTTCATAGTTTTTTTATTATTTGCAATTTTCTTCAATTTGCAGCTTTCAAATGGGGGTCACTGACCCCATCTAAAAACAAATGCTCTGTAAGGCTACAAATGTATTGTTATTGTTACTTTTTATTACTTATCATTCTATTCAGTCCCTCTCCTATTCATATTCCAGTCTCTTATTCAAATCAATGCAGTGTTGCTAGGGTAATTTGTACCCTAGAAACCAAATTGCTGACACCAAGTTGCTGAATAATAAGCTAAATAACTCAAAAACCACAAACAATAAAAAATGAAAACCAATTGCAAATTGTCTCAGAATATCACTCTCTACATTATACTAAAAGTTAACTCAAAGGTGAACAACCCCTTTAAATGAGTTGCTCATTATAAAAGCAGTGGAAGTAAAGCCAGGATCTAGTAGCGCTGCCCTGATATAAGGATTCCATTGTTTATCAGTAACGTGGTGCTGGTACTGCTCTCTCCTACAGTTTACTTGCCTGTTATTTACCTATGGAGGGGCTGCCTCATGATAACTCTGTATTGCTTGCACTTTGTACTGTATACATTGTGTTCTATGTTACTACATTAATTATGTAAGTTTTCAAATACAAAATATGTCCTGTTTAAAAAAGGCTTACCTTTCAGTTGCAGTTTGATTCAATTTCAGCTTTATTGAAAAAGCACTCCTAAATATAAGGTTGCAAATATAAATGGCATTATTTGGCCAATGGTTGTGCTTACGTGGGGCTAAAGGGTACGGGTGGAACACAAAGTTTTGGGGACTATAGGGTACAGGTGGTATATAGTGTTGTTTGGTATACTTGGTGTGCAGGTGGAATAGAGTGTTGGTTGTGAGTGGAGTGGTTGGTTGGGGCTATTGTATAGGGTACCGGGGCACATGGTGTTGCTTGGGACTATAGGGTAAATGTGGCATATGGTGTTGTTCGGGAAACTAGGGTACAAGTGGAGCAGAATGTTGGTTGGGACCCTAGGGAACAGGTGGAATAGAGTGTTGCTTGGGACTATAGGGTACAGGAGGCACAACATGGTGTTGTTTGGGACCTCAGGGTACAGGTAGAACAGAATGTTGTGAGGGACCCTAGGGAGCAGGTGGAATAGAGTGTTGGTTGGGGCTGCTGTATAGTGTACCAGGGCACATGGTGTTGCTTGGGACTATAGGATACAGGTGTTATTTGGGACCCTAGGGTACAAGTGGAACAGAGTGTTGGTTGGGAGTGGAGTGGTTTGTTGGGACTGTAGGGTACAAGGAGCACATGGTGTTGTTTAGGGCTATAGGGTACATGTAGAACATGGTGTTCTTTGGGATCCTACGGGTACAGGGGGAACAGTTTGTTGGTTATTTTGGGACTTTAGGGTACAGGGGCACATGGTCTTGTTTAGGACTATAGGGTACAGGTAGAACAGAATGATATTTGGGACCCTAGGGAGCAGGTGGAACAGAGTGTTGGTTTTGAGTGGAGTGGCTGGTTGGGACCCCAGGTGGCACATGGTATTGTTTGGGACCCCAGGGTACAGGTCGAACAGAATGTTAGTTGGGACCCTAGGGCGCAGGAATAGAGTGTTGGTTGAGGCTGCTGTATAGGGTACAGGGGCACATGGTGTTGCTTGGGACTATAGGGTACAGGTAGCACATGGAGTTGTTTATTCCACCTGTACCCTATAGTCCCAAGCAACACCATGTGCCCCTGTACCCTATACAGCAGCCTCAACCTACACTCTATTCCTGCGCCCTAGGGTCCCAACTAACATTCTGTTCGACCTGTACCCTGGGGTCCCAGAGTGTTGGTTTTGAGTGAAGTGGTTGGTTGGGGCTACTATATAGGGTACAGGTGGCACAGGGTGTTGATTAAGACTGTTTAAGGCCATAGGGTACAGGTGGCACATGGAGTTGTTTGGGACCCCAGGGTATAGGGGAAACAGAGTGTTGGTTTTGAGTGAAGTGGTTGGTTGGGGCTACTATATAGGGTACAGGTGGCACAGGGTGTTGATTGGGACCAGGGCACAGGTAAAACAACTTGGGACTAAAGGGTACAGGTGGAGCAGCATGTTGCAAAACAGCCATTGCAAAAACACAGAGCCACTTATCTCAGGCCATAAAGATAAAAAATGAGTTGAAATACAAGCAGGATCTAGAGATCCGTATCGACACCGGCCTCTGAGGATTCCACTGAGGTTGATTTTTATCAGTAACGTGTATAATGGTGCCGGTACTGCTCCCTCCTGCAGTTGGTTTGCACATTATTTACCTATGGAGGGGCTTCCTTATGATAATTGTACTGTGTGCACTTTGTACTGTATACATTATGTTCCGTGTCAGTACATTTATTATGCATTCATTTTATTTGAATAGAGAATGTGTCCTGTTTAAGAAACATTTCACACGATTATATCATTCTATAATTCAACCTTTTTGGAATAAATATATTTATATATGAGCTGCTAATTAATGCTGGATTTTTCTCAGGTCCTAAATATATCCCAGTCCTTCTTAAAATGAATCTTCATTGTTCTTATTTTCTAAAGATAATTAATTAATAAAACGTTCATTTATTCATGTGAAAATCTCAGAATCCTGCAGACCATATACAGGTATGGGATCCAATATCTGGAAACCCATTATCCAGAAAGCTCTGAATTACCGAAAGGCCGTCTCCCATATACGCCATTATAATCAAATAATCCATATTTTGAAAATAGATTTCCTTTTTCTGTGTAATAATAAAACAGTAACTTGTACTTGATCCCAACTAAGATATAATTAATCCTTATTGGAAGCAAAACCAGCCTATTGGCTTTATTTAATGTTTATATGATTTTCTAGTAGACTTCAGGTATGAAGATCTAAAATATAGAAAGATCCATTATCTGGACAACCCCCGGTCCAGAGCATTCTGGATAACAGGTCCCATACCTATATTAATAAAACAGTAGCTTGTACTTGATCCCAACTAAGATATAATTAATCCTTATTGGAAGCAAAACCAGCCTATTGGCTTTATTTCATGTTTATATGATTTTCTTGTAGATTTAAGGTATGAAGATCCAAATTACGGAAAGATCCTTTATCCGGCAATCCTCAGGTCCCAAGAATTCTGGATAATAGGTCCCATACCTGTATATATATATATACATAGAGTTCCTAGTGCTGCTGCACACACTTAAAGGGAGATAATGCCCTGGTGCTCACAGTAGTATCATACATCATCATAGTATCATAGACGTTTCGACCCTCAATGGGGTCTTTATAAAGACCCCATTGAGGGTCAAAATGTTGATTCTTATTAAGACTTTTTATTGAAAAAGCCCCTAGAGTGCAACAGCAATTTTTGAAGGATTATATATATATATATATATATATATATATATATATATATATATATATTTAAAATGATTTACTACTATAGACTACGTGGCTGCCATCATACTGTAATAATATAGCGTTACATCCTTATTGGCCACATGGTTACATGCAATAAAATGTAAATAAAATGTTCTGTTTATAATAAAATGTGAATTGTAATGAACCCTCTTCGGAGGTAAAGGTTACCTGTCGATACAAGGAGCATCTCATCTATATGTTTAAATTAGAAAAAAGGGTATAAATAGAGGCTGGAGACCCCTACACCCCAGAGGCCAATCAGTTAGATCTGTCAGTGTAGAAACCCATGTAATGACATAACTAGACTGGGCCCCATAGAAAATTATTTTTCAGGCCCCCTATTTTACCAATATATATTGAATTATATGAATTAGGGCCTCATGGGGCTCCTATACCACTTTCCTATACCACTGAATTTTCCGGGCTGGATTTGGCTAAAATTGATATGTGTGAGCAGAATTAATCATATTCCAGAGGCTTCAATAATTCCCTAACTGACTGAATTATTTTCTGTTGGGTCTAGTGGCTTCTAGCTACACCTGTCACTTGAAATATAAGGGGCCTTTAACTAGTGCACTGGACTCAATGGAGCACCACTTAGTGCCCTACCATTGCCACCTTACCATTGGCTTATATAAAGTATATTATATTACATGAGTCTGTCTCATTGTAAAGATAGTGCTATATCCTTTTTGTCTGCATGATTATGTGCAATAAAACAATAACATTAAAGTTTTAAACCATAAACAATGAATTATAATTGGAAATAAACCTGTTGATACAAGGAAGGAACGTCTATTTTTTTGTTCCAATTTATTCAATGTTGGGACTCTGAGGTTAAACTTTATCCATAGTCAGTCCCTACTGGAGCTTATGAGGAACCAAAGAGACGTCAGAAACTGTAGTAATTAAACTTTTAAAGGAGAAGTAAAGCCTAACTAAAGTAGCTAGAAATGTTGTACATGATGTGCTTGTGTACCAGCCCGCAGCAACCACAGCCCTTTAGCAGTAAAGATCTGTGTCTCCCCAGTAGATGCCCCAGTAGCTCCCCATCTTCTTTTCTACTGATTCACTGATTCACATGCTCTGTGCTGCTGTCACTTACTGAGCTTAGGGACCCACTCACAATATACAGTACACAGGGGCAGATTTACTAAATTCACATGAAGGATTCGAAGTTCGATCGAATTTTCAAAAAGATTCGAATTCTCGAATGTTTTTGAAGACCACTTCGACCAGTGAATTTTGAAAATCCGATCGAATCGAATGATTCAAATAAAATTTCATTCGAATATTCGACTGTTCAGCTGTCGAAGTACTTCCCCGTTAAATTATTATTGGACTGCCTATTTCGCCAGATCAAAGCTACCGAATTGGGTTTCATTATTTTTGATCGAATAAAAAAAAATATTCGATCGATAAAATCGTTTGATATTTCCTATTCGATCATTCGACCAATCGAACATGCGGTAAAATCCTTCGAATTCGAAGGATTTTACTTCCCTGCCTATTCACATGGTCAAATTTCGGATTCGAAATTCGACCCTTAGTAAATCTGCCCCATAGTGTATTAGAAATATAGTCACAATAATAGGCTGATTATTCATTAATAAAGATAATTACTCCATGGCAAAAATCAGCCCTGTAGTATCATCTTACTCGTAAGGCATTTACTAGGTCCTCCTATTTTTGAGGGTTTAGCAAGCTGCATATGAAGTTATGGTTCTTCTGCAATGTGTCTGGCTATTTTAAACACTCTTCATCCCATATCATAATAATTTGAATCCCAGTCCTGATCTGCTGATGTGGTTGTACATTGTGACATGTATATTGGCTTTTCACATAAAAGGTGACTGTCTGAAGGACTTCCAGTGCTCAGTGAGACTGATACCCATAACAACATACAATATACTATTCAGCAACTTCATGCCTCAACCCTTTATCTCAGTAGATGCAAAGTCCTGCCACAAGGAAGCAAGGGACCCCATTTCCCCCCTGGGAAACCCTTGGATCAGGTCACCTTCATGCATTCGGTAGAAGAATTGATCAAGGACATCAAAAACTCTTGACGTGTAACATAAGGTCTTACATTTTCCACCTCAAAATGGCAGAGGAGATCACAGTTACTCAATGTTATTTATGACCAACATGAGAATCACATGTGGATATTTCTGCATGGAGCCTCACAAACAATGGTTCTTCTGAAGATTTTCTACTGCAATATTATTTTTTCTAACCATCTTGTTTTTCATTCCTTGCCGCTTTTACATGTCAATTTACGAATTCCATCAGAATAATAGAGACTGAAAGGTCAGATGTTTGAACTTACACAGACTGGGACACTTGATCATTTATAATGAAGGCCATTCATCTACATAATATCTCCCATAGGTGCCTAAGGCCTTTTCAGCTTCAGAAGATGAAGTTGGCTTCAGTAGTCATGAGCCAAGTGAGTTCCTTGTTTGTTATGCATATGTTCTGTATAATATAGGATCAGGGGAGTTTTCCTTTGTCATATGAGTCTGAGAGGAGAACAGGTGAGTTGGATTTGAGAGATCTGATGTAGGCTATCTGCATGGGATTGAAACAGGTAACTGACATTGCTTCATCCTGATTCATTTGCTGCTCAGCTCAGGCTAATCACTTACATGGTCAACTCAACGTTCCTTTGGGATGGATCTCAAAGAACATCACCATTTCACATTGTATAGACAGTAGCTCTGTTTTTCTCTGTTTAGCTGATTTGTGACCTTTTATCATCTGGAGAATGGAATATGAGGATTATTTCTAGAATTTGGGCCTTGGACATTAGATATTGCCCCTTTTGTGATCTGAAAAATAAATTATGGTAGAGGAGAAGCCCAAAATATGTTAGATGTTGTTATCTATGGACGCATGTTTTACGTTCTGTATTCCTGAGTCTTTCAATTGATGGCTCAGAATAAGTTGTCCCAAAGGGATTCATCTTAACTTGAGTCATCTCAAAGGGGATGTTCACCTTTAAATGATCTTTTAGTATGACATAGAGAGGGATATTCTGAGACAATTTGCAATTGTTTTTCAGTTTTTATTATTTGTATTTTTTGAGCCATATTAACTTATTATTCAGTAGCTCTCCAGTTTTCCGTTTCAACCATCTGATTGCTGGGGTACACATTCCCTTGGCAATCATGCATTGATTTGCATAAGAGTCTGGGAAATGAATTGGAGAGGGATCAAAGAAAAAGATGAGAAATACAAAGAAGTAATAACAATACATTTGTAACTTTTCAGGGCATTTGTTTTAGATGTTTTGAAATAGAAGAAGGAAAATAATTCAGAAACTATAGAAAAGAAAAAAAATGAAGGCCAACCGAAAAGTTGCTTAGAATTAATTGATCTATAAAATTAACCACCCCTTAACCAAATAACTACGAATCTAACTTTGAAATGAGATATGGAGACATGAAGTCATTTGCAGCCCAAATACAACCCTTAAACCTAGACATGGAGCACTGTAGGTCACCCAGATACGGTACAGGTTTCAATGTCTTGGCTAAATTGATGGTGTCTTTGCATTCCATACCCTTGCCTTTCAGTTATTGCTGAAATATGTTGTAAAAGCATAACACCCTTTGATGGTTTCATGTGCCACATGCCAGAATTTACAAGTTCTATAGTGTAAGGAGATGTAGATGTAAAGATATTCCTTGGCCATGGTGGGTAGGAAGGGAAGGGCAAGCTGTTCACTGTGGAAACAGATCTTCTTCTTTACAGCAAATTTCTAATTGACACTGAATTCGTCAGCCTGAACTACACCTCAAGACCCTTGGTACGACCAACTGTGATGATAAAAATAAGAAAGCAGTGAACCTAGCCTGGTTAGGGTGAGATGGGCTAAAAGGAACCAGAAAGTCCTTCACCCACAAGACATGCAACATAAAGCCTTCTGAAAATAGAAGGCATTTATTTTACTAGAAATTAGAGTTTCACCAGCCTATTGGGTTTATTTAGTGTTTATATGATATTCTAGTACACTTTACAGAAAGATCCAGGCCCTGGGCATTCTGGATAACAGGTCCCATACATGTAGGACTTTCTTATGCAGAGGTTCTATCTTTGCACTGGGAATCTAATTATCTACTGTCACGTTATGGTTTCCCAAAACCTAGATCAGACACCAAGGTTCCGGTCACAGCTCATGCTTCTTTTAATAATAGCCACCTTTCACTTTGGAAGGAGCCCTCCGCTACTCAGATGTTGCCAGGTCTTAAAGTGAGAGGACCAGGGAGAGAGTTCTAGGCAGACTTGTGTAACAGGAGGGACACAGATAAGGCAAATGAATAGTCATAGAACAGGCCAGGGTCAAACTAATCAGACAATGCAGTAGGGAATCCGGAACCAGAAGTCTGATCAAGGATACAGGCGGGGTCAAACCAATCATTAAAATAGTACAAAAATCAGGATCCAGAAGAATGGTTAGTGACAGGCAAAGGCCGGTTCAGGCAACAATGCAGGGCTAGTCAAAAACAGGCAGGGGCCAAGGAACAGAGAAAAAGATTAGAAGAGTAACCAGGAACTCTAAGAAATAGACCTATGTTGGGCAAGGAACAATTAACCATAGCTCCTTCAAATATTTCATTGATTATAGCTACATAGTTGAATTGAGTTGAAAAAAGACAAAGTCCATCAAGTTGAACCCCTCCAAATGAAAACCCAGCATCCACTCCATACCTTCACATAAATTATACAAACCCATAAACTAACTATAGAGTTTAGAATCACAATAGCCTTTGATATTATGTCTGTCCTGTAAATCATCCCCCTCTTATAGTCATTAACAGAATCAGCATCACAACATCACCCGGCAGTGCATTCCACAACCTCACTGTCCTCACTGTGAAGAACCACCTACTCTGTTCCTTTAAATGAAAGTCCTTTTCTTCTAGTCTGAAGGGGTGGTCTCTGGTGATCCTCTTTATGGGTAAAAAGGTCCCCTGATATTTGTCTATAATGTCCTTTAATGTATTTAGTGTAAAGTGTAATCATGTCCCCTCGCAAGCGCCTTTTTTTTTTTTCCAGAGAAAACAACCCCAACTTCAACAGTCTAACCTCATAATTTAAGTCTTCCCTCATCCCTCTAACCAGTTTAGTTATTTATTAACTAGTAGAACTTTGCAGTCACTGATTATTTAGGTCAGTGATTTAATTGACATATTGGTGTGTTAAATTTGAATCCCCCTATGTGTGTTTAAAGGACAAGGAAAGTGTAAAATAGAATAAGGGTAGAAATGCTGTATTTTGTATACTAAACATAAACATGAACTTACTGCACCACAAGCCTAATCAAACAAATGATTTATGCTTTCAAAGTTGGCCACAGGGGGCTGTCATCTTGTAACTTTGTTATACATCTTTGCTCAGTGTGATCTGGGCTAAGCTTAGGGATCGTCATAAATGATCAAATAATATCTGCCAGAAGCCGATACACAAGACTGATTAATAATCAGAATATACAGACTGCACTGGGTCCTGTGTTGTCATGTAATCTAATATGGATTTTATAGTTTTTCTATTGTTTATTACAAACTTTCTCCAACTCTGCAGAACCAGTGGCTGCAGCAAAATAATCCTCCAAATAGAATCCCAGTTTATCTGTTTAAATCTGGCTCCATGATATTTGTCCCTGCAGCTGGAGTTGGAAACAGTAAAGGGGAAGTAAAGGCAAAAATAAAATCCAATACAAATGTCTACACAGTCGCCGACTGCTCTACAGGGAAACAAACAAAGCTGTTTGAGTTCTGCATGGCTGGGAAGTAAGGTGGGGGCTCCCCCTGCTGTTCATAAGTATGATTGTTTCCCTGCCCAGCTGTTAGGGACCGTCTGACAATTCCTATCCACAGCAGTTAATGAAGGGGGAATGTCACTGCATACAGTCAGGTTTCTTATAAAAAACAGTACACATGTTTTGATTAAAGTATATTTCATTAAAGAAAGTATACATTGGATTTTATTTGTTTGCCTTTACATGCCCTTTAACTTTAGAAATAACAAAACATATAAACTTAAATGATTTGCATATAATGCACATTTACCCAGGGGTCTGCATGTGATTGTTGTAGTTCAGATGTATTGTGCAGTAGGATGTTTTGTTCAACATAATGTTGTCTTGCAGATGTGACCAAAAGGTGGGGAACTAAATCAAAATGAAAACAGTCCTTCTGCTTCTTCTTGGTAAGTATTGCCTATTTAAATTTTTTTGTACAAATTGGCACAGTTCCAAAAAACAATAGATCTTATTCAAAATAAATATTGACTTTTCTTTCAGTTGCAATGGCGTGTCTGGGAAACCTGGCCACCGGTAAGGCTACTGCACGAGTGTTCCGCTAACTGTGAGGGCGGGGGGTTATTGCTGCGGCTGTTTGCTGATATATAGTATGTTTTACTCATCAAATATTCAATGAATATAATTTGTGTCCTATGTGCACTATTAAATATACCAATAGGACTGAAATGTTATTTTCAAACCCCTCAATTACTCCTAATAGCATATATATATATCCTTATCATTTAAAGTAGGGGGTACATAGGGACATAGTAAGATGTAATAAAAACACATGTTTATGAACTTAAGTCTCTATGTAACCTTTCTAACTGCTAGTTAATCCAGAGGAAGGTGAAAAACCCCATTGAACCCTCTCCAATTTGCCTGAGGGAGAAAAAAATCCTTCCTGACTCCAAGATGCTATGGGACCAGTCTCTGGATCAACTTGTACTATGAGCTTCCATAACCCTGTATTCCCTCACTTGCTAAACACCA
>CM044444.1:100774172-100785042 GCA_024363595.1 Xenopus borealis
TATTGTATTAGAGAGGGTACAGAGAAGGGCAACTAAGCTGGTAAAGGGAAAATCTTGGCTCTGAGGAAAGACTGGCCAAATTGGGGATGTTTTATGCTGGAGAAGAGGTGCTTAAGGAGTGATATGATAACTATGTATAAATATATAAGGGGGTCATATAATAATCTCTCTAATGCTTTATTCACCAGTAGGTCTTTCCAGATGACACGAGGTCACCCATTCCGTTTAGAGGAAAAGAGGTTCCGCCTAAATATTCGGAAGGGGTTTTTTACAGTGAGAGCTGTGAAGATGTGGAATTATCTCCCTGAAACTGTTGTACTGGCTGATACACTAGATAGCTTTAAGAAGGGGTTGGATGGATTTTTAGCAAGTGCTGGAATACAGGGTTATGGAAGATAAGCTCATTATACAAGTTGATCCAGGGACTGGTCCCATTGTCTTTTTGGAGTCAGGAAGGAATTTTTTCCCCCTCTGAGGCAAATTGGAGAGGCTTAGGATGGGGTTTTTTGCCTTCCTCTGGATCAACTAGCAGTTAGGCAGTTAAAATTAAAAAAAAAAAAAAAGGTTGAACTTGATGGACGCGAGTCTTTTTTCAGCCTAACTTACTATGTTACTATGTTACTATGTTACTGTATGTAACACAGTATGGCTGATTGACTTTGAGATTCCTCCCATTATTCAGAAGTTGTGACTGTTGGTGTGTGTTACCACACTGCAGTGACTGTGCCCTCACTTCTGGATTTTTCTACTGGTCTTCTACTTTTCTACTGGTCTGAGCTAACTAAATTTTTAAACTACATTTTTTTCCCAAGTACTCAAGAGTACCTAAGTCCTTTTGTACTCATTTTCCCTGCTGGTGATGTCATAAAGATATATAACAATGATTCCTATATTAACATTACTCTCCTAAGGAACCATGTATCCACGATCTATTACCCCTCATGTTACACAGATGGAATCATAAGATCTTATAAGTCAGGTAAATGTTTGTAAAGTCTCACAATAATACACTATAAATCAACTTTTTCATGCGGTTATTTTTTTCCTCATAGCTCCTTGCTGACATTGGGTCACTTTCAGTATTAACTAAGTAAATAAAGTTTCAGGTTTTATTTGATTTTTTATTTTGTTTGTTTTTTATGAATTCGGTCAGGTTACAGACATCCTCCATGCCCCATGAATACACAAAACGACTATCCCTATTTTATGGTGGTTATTGCTTGTGTAACCCTGACACTTGAAATTAGCAGGAACCATTAGGCACCACATGCACAGTATGTTAAAGGGAGTCTTTCATGATTTTTATGGTGTAGTTTTTAGTTCTAAATGACACTGTTTACACTGCAAATAATTCACTCTACAATATAAAATGTCATTCCTAAACCAACAAGTTTATTTTTTTGTTGTAATATTGGTGTGTAGGTGCATCTCAGGTATATTTTGCCTGGTCATGTGCTTTCAGAAAGAGCCAGCACTTTAATATGGAACTGCTTTCTGGCAGGCTGTTGTTTCTCCTACTCAATGTAACTGAATGTGTCTCAGTGGGACCTGGATTTTACTATTGAGTGTTGTTCTTAGATCTACCAGGCAGCTGTTATCTTGTGTTAGGGAGCTGTTATCTGGTTACCTTCCCATTGTTCTGTTGTTAGGCTGCTGGGGGGAACTGGGGGGAAAAGGGAGGGGGTGATATCACTCCAGCTTGCAGTACAGCAGTAAAGAGTACAAGTCCCATGACTTAGGACAGCTGGGAAACTGACAATATGTCTAGCCTATGTCAGATTACAAAATTAAATATAAAAAAACTGCTCTTTGGAGAAACTTATTTTCAGTGCAGAATTCTGCTGGAGCAGCACTATTAACTGATGCATTTTGGATTTTTTTTTCCCATGACATTATCCTTTTAATGCAATGAAAGGCTTCTAGTGCTGAGCACTACTTGCTGAGCACATACAGCATTTCTAACTTTGAAGAAATGTTGAGGAAACATTTCCCCTCACAACCCAACCCATCATAATTTAGCTCTTCCCTCCCTCCAACCTTTTTAGTTGCACTTAGTCTCTGCACTCTCTCCAGCTCATTTATATCCCTCCTAAGGACTGGAGCCCAAAATTGCACTGCATACTCCAGATGAGGCCTTACCAGGGTCCTATAAAGAGGCAAAAAAATTATTTTTCCCTTGAATTTATGCCCTTTGAATTTTATTTGCTTTAGAGGCCATAGCATGACCTTGCCTGGAATTAGTCAACATGTTATGCACAAAAATCCCCAGATCCTTCTCAATTAAGGAAACCCCTAACTCTTGGTTACTTGATCATTTAACTGCAATCTTGTAAGGGCATTGTTTTTTAAAACTGATGCATGTATAGTTTCATATGCTGGGACTGCACCCCTTATTTTATATGTTCATGTTAATGTAACCTTTTCCCCGGTAATTGCTTTCCAGAGCAACATTCTATAAAAAGAACTGACATGCAAGTAGTGACAGGTGAATTTATTCACGGTGAATTAATCTCGCGAAACGCCAGAAATATTTCGCCGGTGTCTTGTTTTGGACACGTGCCGTTTTTTGGCCAACGTCCAAAAAAAAGGATGGCGGTTACTAAAAATGGTAATTTGGACACCTGTAATGGGCGCTGGCATCTAAAATTGGACGCCTGAAATCCAAAATGAGACGCGGCAGTGTTTCCTGAATTTTTCGCCATTTCACGAATTTCTACTAGAAATTTGTGAAATTTCAGCGGAGCAAAACACCCCAGATTCGCCCATCAGTACTTGCAAGTTGTTGGGTTGGTGCGCTGAAGCCTGTCAGCAGATCCTTGAAGGACCAAACTTTGCCAACAAAACTCCAAGCAAACCACTTTCAATGAGTAACAGAAGCTGTTTGCTTAGCCTTGTGTGTCATATTTATGGCATCATCTGTTTAAAGCTGTAAATCTAAATTACACCCTACACATAAAGGGGAACAAGTACTGCCGGCAGATAGTGATGGGCGAAACGGCCGCGTTTCGCTTCGCCGAAATTCGCGAATTTTTCGCCAATTCGCGAAACGAGTCGCGACGCGCGTCGCGTCAAAAACGACGCGCGACTCGTTTTTAGTGGTGAATTTTTGGCAGCGAATTTTTCAGGCTGTTTCGCGAATTTATTCGCCAGCGGCGAATCGCGGGAATTCGCCCCTGGCGAATAAAGTCAGATTTATGGCAGGGTAAATTTGTACCAAACACACAAGGCTAGTGAAGCGGGGTGAACGCCTGCGCGTTTATTGGCGTCAAGTGATTTAACGTTTCCGGGTCGGACCCCTTCTTCAGGCGGAACATCACAGCGTGTCTTATACCCCAAGCAATTACCTATTAATTGCCTACCCGTGTACTGTAGGTCAACTCACAGTATTGTAAAACCTACAATGTATGTAATTTTAGTAGTCCAAATACAAAATCTTTTAAAAATAAAATAAAAACAAAAGTCATTTTTAAAGTAAATGGTTCAATTTATGAGTCCAATAAACCCATTTCAATTGTGAACAGTTCAGTAGGGGTTTAATTCCACTCAGTGACTCAATCCAGTGAAATCTCAAAACCAATTTAGACCATCGCAGTGAATTCACAAAAGAAATAATAGAAATTCTTAAACACAACGCTTCAATTTTTACAATAGGCATTGGCAGGCAGTAATAATGAACAATTGATAGAAAAGATACTGGGGTTCATTTAATAACACTGGGCAAACCCATAGCAACCAATCAGATAATTGCTGGCGACCAGGGGGGCGCTGCTGCCTGAGGCGAGTGCCTCAATTTGCCTCTTTGATGGAGCCCCCCTGGTCAGTTGGTTCATTCTGATTCTAAAGAAGACCCAGTGTTGAAACAAACCTACATTGGTACAAGTTCTCAGGGTATGTTTCCTTGCTTGTCATTCACCCAATGTTGTTGTACTGGACGTAAATATAAGGGCTACTATACTGTCTGTCAAAATTTGCAGTTTTTGTATTAATTTGTCCCTGTGGTCTCTTTTATGTTGGGGAGACAATTTTGTTGAAATGCGCTATTCTGAAGAGAATCTCAAATACATGTTCTTAGAATGTGTATCCACCCCTAGGCGTGGAGGTGATAGGGAACTATTACTGAGAATACGAGAGGTGTGGTAGATACGTCAGTTAAACACTGGCTCCTAATGACCTCAATAAAGATTACGATTTATATGTATGTATGTATAACTTTATTTGTGGAGCTGCAGTGCAGTACAGTTCACAGAAGTACAATATATATATATATATATATATATATATATAAATATACATGGGGAAGACAAATCACATTATAAATATATACAGAATCATATCAGGATAAAGAGCTGAAGTGCTATGTGGTAAGAGACACAATGGGAAAGAGGTACCTGCCCCGCAGAGCTTACAGTCTAAGTGGATGGGAGGCTAACATACAGGTACAAATTGGGGATGAAAAAGTGCACAAGGTAAGGCAGAGACAGTAGCACAGGACTAGGCTAATGTTCTAGTGCTCCAAAAGGTGGGCTCTTAGTTTTTCTTGAAGAGATTGGGAGAGGATTCATTATGGAGGAATTCAGGGATGGAATTACAGAGTTTAGGAGCACAGAGATAGAAGGGTCTGAGATGAGAGGTGCCAGTGGATGTGGATGGTGTGAAGAGAAGGTGGCTCTGAGAGGAGCAAAGAAGACAACAGGAATGTATAGTGAGACAAGAGAAGAAATGAAGTGAGGAGCAGAGGAGTGAGGGATATGAATGTTAGTAAAAGGGTTTTATATCCTATCCTTTGCTTAATAGGCAGCCACACTAAGGATTTTAGTTGGGGTTGAGCAGATTCCCTTTTAGAAGAGAGCAGAAGGATCCTGGTAGCAGAGTTTAAGAGGGAAGAGATATGGGAGTCAGGAAGACCATTTAGGAGAAGATTGCCATTGTCTAAATGGGATAAAATAAGGGCATGGATACTCTCAGTTGAACATACTTCCAAGACATTCATACATGGCTAAGTGGGATGCTATTCTACCTCAACCATTATTGGATGAAGAATGGACAGCTATTTGGTCCAATGCAAAGAAAATGGTGCATTGCTCTAGGCAAAAAAAACACATTTATAAAGTTCTATTACATTGGTACCATACACCAGCTAAATTACATTTTGTTTTCCCGGACCACTCACCACTTTGTTGGAGAGGGTGTGGGGAAATGGGTGATATGATCCATATTTTTTGGACTTGCCCTATGATTCAACCAATATGGGATGAGATAGCGGAACTCACAAGCAAGCTTCTTCATAAACCTATGGCAAAAGACATGATGGGCAACCCGTTGGAGAATATCCATAAGCATTCTCAAGCTCTCCTAAACCAAATTTACATGGCCACCCGCATAAGTATAGCAGCCAAATGGAAGACACAGAGTATACCTTCATTGGACGAAATAAAAAGCAGAGTAAATAGTAACAAAGTTTTTGAAGCAGGCATAGCAGCTATACATAACCAGATGACTCATTATACAGAAATTTGGTCAGCATGGGAATTATTAACGCAGCCCTAAGCTGGACATAACTGTAAGACCATTCTTCCCCACCATTTTGAACATGTCTATAACCCAAAACAGGAGCTCATAGACAGACTACTTTGCTATAACAAGAGAACAAATGACACTGTATTCGTATTGTTTATTTTTATTTTCTTTACTATTATTCTGTTTATTTTAGTTTAATATAAAGCAATGTCAAAAATGATGAATATGAATAATGTTGGATTGTAAAAATTGGCGAAAAACGATAAAAAATTTAAGTAACAAAAAAAAAAGATAAGGGCATGGATTAGTGTTTTGGCTGTTGTTTGTGAAAGAAACGGGTGTATCTTGGCTATATTGCAGAGCGACAGGTTTCGGCAGTGTTATTAATATGATTAGAGAAGGAAAGGGACTGGTCAAAGATGACCCCCAAGCAGTGTGTATATATGTGTTTTTATGATGAGGTATTTTTAGTTTCACTGTTTTCTATTTTTGTTTTCTATCTTTAAGCTGAAATGAGTGTACAGCTGATAAACGTTGAGATTCTGGTCTATGGACATTGTCAAGTACCTAATGAACATGGTTGTCTGCAGAAAATTTTCAAGGGGGAGGGGAGCATGGAATCGCAAATTACTTGTACCAATATTTTGGTTTCAGGATCTACAAAGCTTTTCTATAACTTATAAAGTAGTGGACTGAGAGTTGACAATCAGATTTTAAAGGAAACAACAGTGGTGGTTGGCAAAGGGTTTAACATAATGCCAAGATTGTAGAACTGATGTTTCAGCATTCTGTTAGCTATTATTATTATTATTATTAACATGTATTTCTATAGCGCCAACTTGTTGCGTAGCGCTGAGCTAGGGAAAAGTTTAGAAGGCAAATGGTTAAACGATAAGCGTCATCCAAATAGAAGGCATGACAGAAGAGTACTTACATTGTGGGGAGGCAGGCAAAGGTGGGCTTAAAGCAGAAACAAAGAGGTAGAAGAAGGACAGGAGAAGGAGAGGAGCTTAGGGTCAAATATACAAAATAGTTCCAATTTCACCAATTGTACATGAAAACGTTTGAATTTCACAAATTTTACGTGAAAACATTTGAATTCTTTGTGAACTTTCCGATTTCACTATTTTCAAGAATTTTTCGCCATTTTGGGAATTTTTCAGGAAATTCTCCAAAAATTTGGTGAAGCAAAACGCCCCAGATTTGCCCATCACTAATTATAAATCTAAAATTATAGATATTTATAGCTATACAAATATGTAATAAAATATATACAGCAGTGAGGAGGCATAGGGATATCACAAACTGAGAGGTGATTGTGGAGTAAATCACCAGAGTGAAACTATCAATATAATTATGAGAAGTGAATAGAGTTAAAAGATTCAATGAGACAGTGGGACAATAAACTGGAGAGGTCAATCTGCTTTGTGGCAAATACCCTGGAGAAAATGTTTGTAGGCAACTAACACCCAACTTGCTCCTATAAGATTTAATAATATGAAAATAAGTATTTACACAGCTATCTACACACAAATTCATTTATACTCTCTATCACAACACACACATTTCATCACATGCCCACCTACTCTCATTTTCTTCTTCTTCACACAGAGGAGGAGCAGGAAGCTTACTGAGAGAAGGGGTGGAGCAGGAAGCTTACTGAGAGAAGGGGTGGAGCAGGAAGCTTACTGAGGGAAGGGGCAGAGCAGGAAGCTTACCAAGGGAAGGGGTGGAGCTAAGACAGAACTGCATGTGAATAGGCAGTAAACAGCTGAATGGTTATTGGATGGTCAATTTTTGTGGCAGCTCTTTAATTGTAATCAAAAGAAATGTGCTCAAATAACAAAGAACAAAACAAAAGAATATGTATATATTTTATATTATTATATATATATATAGGGATGTGAAAATTTAGACACCATCACATATTATTGGCAGTCACATGCCCAGTAATACGGATGCCTAAATGGGTCCTAATGGGGACCTGGCGTCAATGCTCTGCTTATGTAAGCCCCTGTAGTTCTCACAGTGATGTTAGATGGCACTATGCCATAGTATAAAGGTCTTGGGAACTGTGTGGTCTGGTTCCATTACTCTAGCCCAAACAAGCAGGCTGGAAGGGAATGGGTAGTAGAACCTAGGATCTTTGGCCCTGGTAAAGTGGATAGCTATACTCACTAATAGATCACTCTAGGAGTGATAGGTTAAATTATTGAGCAGCTCAAGGCTCCAACGAGGACAGTCAGGGGGGATTAAGATACTGGGTATTAATAACCCAGAGTAGGGACTAAGTGTGTATACTTAGGGATGATAGAAATTCCTCTAGGTTCCACTTAGGCAGGGATCCCCAACCTTTTGAACCTGTGAGCAACATTCACGAGTAAAAGGAGTTGTGGAGCAACACTGAAAAATGTTCTTGGGGTGCCAAATAAGGGCTGTAATTGGCCATTTGGTAGCCCCTATGTGAACTGTCAACCTACATTGAGGCTCTATTTGGCAGTGCACCTGGTTTATATACAACTAAAACTTGCCTCCAAGCCTGGAATTCAAAAATAAGCAACATCCAAGGGGTTGGAGAGCAACATGTTGCTCACGAGCTACTGGTTGGGGATCACTGCATTTAGGGCACAGGCTGAAAGCCGAGCAATATGTCTTCAATTGCTATTGAACCACTGCTGATGTGTCCCTGGCCTGCAGGGATCCAGCCTATATTGGTACAGTGAGTATATGCTCCCTTTGTCCTCTATGCTCCAATGTGGATACTTGTTCCTGTAAATAAATACTGTTCTGGTTAAGCATTAAAGAATCACTGGCGCCCATTTCTTGTGTGATAGCCCCTTGGTTACAGTTACACCACACCCTGCCTCCACCCTGTTGCGAGGGCTTACCCCTGAGAAAAGAGGGTCTTATTTGTGGGATTACACCCCACAGAACGTAGCCCAAAAAAGAACACAGTAGTTTCAATTTACTATAGCGCTACATATATATGGCAAGAGAATATAATTTATTATTAAATACAAGCCCAGTGGGGGGACAAGTGCACCCTATTTGTCGACGCCCATGCTAAGGGGTTAACTGGAGAGAATAACCATTGGTGATATGTCCTGTATGCAATTTCCTGTGCTACAACTAATAAGCCCATGTGTGTTAATGTCTGTAATTGTTACTTGTGCCCATGGCTTGAGAAAGGGGCCTGAGAACCCCCAAAAGTCACCCTGTGGGTGCCTGGTATGTTCTAATACATGAAATCTTTTTGAATTTATAATCTTCAGTAGTGATGGGTGAATTTATTCGCCAGGGGCGAATTCGCGGCGAATTCCCGCGATTCGCGAAACACCAGGAAAAATTTGCCGCCGAAAAATTCACCAAAAAAAAACGAGTCACGCGGCGAAAACGACGCGCGACTCGTTTCGCGAATTTTCTTGCCAATTCGCGAATTTTTCTGGAAATTCGCGAATTTTTTGGTGAAGCGAAACGCAGGAGATTCGCCCATCACTGATCTTCAGTGCTGTGTCAGTCTTTTTTCCACTTTTACCAAATTATATATATATAAATATTAGAGTAGAAGAACTGGTCGCACTCACAGGTCTTAAAGGTGATGAAGAATTTTTTATTTCGGCAAAGAGCTGACGTTTCGGCTGGGGCACCAGCCTTTTTCAAAGGCTGCCGAAACGTCAGCTCTTTGCCGAAATAAAAAATTCTTCATCACCTTTAAGACCTGTGAGTGCGACCAGTTCTTCTACTCTAATATCTAATCTCTGTTGGACTGCACCCAAGCATCTATTTCCGACTTTATCGTGAGTGCCGGGACTTCTACTACTGTGTATATATATAAATATATATACACTGCTATAAAATACATTGGTGCCATCATACTGTAATAACATAGCCTAACATCCTTATTGCCCACATGGTTATGTGCAATAAAATGTAAATAAAATGTTCTGTTTATAATAAACAGTGAACTATAATTAACCCTCTGGGAGTTAAAAGTTACCCGTTGGTACAAGGAAGGAGCGTCTCATATGAGTGTTTAAATTAGAATGAATGGTATAAATAGAGGCAGGTTAGTGAGGAGACCCCTACAGCACCCAATCAATCAGTGTACAAACCCATGTGTATGATCAGTTGCTACCAGGTTCTGCTGGGATTTGAGCCAGGGAAATCCGACTCTCTCTGGCTTAACTGGGGCCAGGTGAGCAGACAGCAAGGTTGCTCCAGACACGCCTGGACTGGCAAACTGTGAGTTCTGGCAAATTCCAGAGGGGCAGGTGTAGACAGTGACTGTGGAGTGGGCTGGTGAGGGCCTGGCTGGGCCTCTGTGTAGTTAGGGTTGCCACCTGGCCTGTATTTTGCCGGCCTGGCCGGTAAAAATGATGCTTGATGCCAATGTTATTAATAGGAAAAAAATGGCAAGAATATTAGGAAGGCTGGTATTTTTTTCCAGAAAAGGTGGCAACCCCATGTGTAGTTGAAATGCCAGGGCCAATTTTGACTCCCAGTCCTTCTGTCACCTGGTCCTTTTAGCCCCTCTAGAGCTGAGGACAGCGGCTGAGAAACCGGCTCTAGACTGAGGGATAACCAGCCTGGGAACTGAAGCACACTACTGAGGGAATACTCAGGCATTGATGGTGAGGAGGGCTGTATAGTTACATAGTTAAATTGGGTTGAAAAAAGACAAAGTCCATCAAGTTCAACCCCTCCAAATTAAAACCCAGCATATACACACACACCCCTCCACTCTTTCACACAAACCATATATGCCCATAGCTATACTAAGGGGGCGATTTACTAAATTCACATGTATTCATGTGAATAAAATCGAATTCGATCGAATATTTGATCCTAGGATCTATTCGATTGGTCGAATATGCAAATTAGGCATATTCGATCATCGAATAGGGAATTATAGAATAGATTCGAATGATCGATCATTCAATCAGTGAATAAAATAAAAATGTTTAAATATTCGACTGCCTACTTCGCCAGATTTGACCTACCGAATTGCAATAGAAGCCTATGGGAATCTCCCCATAGGCTTCTGAGTCTAAGTCCTGATCGAATAGGATTCATACAATCGAAGTCTTTGATCGTTCGAATCATACAAATTATTTGAATGATCAAATGATTTATTCGACTGATCGAATGAATTCGTATTCGATCATCGAATGATCGAAAATCAAATAAAAGGTAGCCTAGAACTATTTGTTTAGCATTCCACGATCGAATGCTAATCGAATATCGAATTTAGTCGAGCTAATTATGGAGAATAATAGTAAATTTGCCCCTAATGGTAGAGTTTAGTATCACAATAGCCTTTGATATTATGTCTGTCCTGTAAATCATCCCCCTC
>CM044444.1:100798110-100820805 GCA_024363595.1 Xenopus borealis
ATAGAGCACTGAGCCAGGAACCCAAAGGTCCCTGGCTCGAATCCCAGCAGAGCCTGACAAAGAAAGATGCGAGGAGGCGAGTCTTGGCTGCAGGAGACATAAGATATAACAATAAGATATAACAATAAGATATACCTGGCTGTCTGAGCACTGGAGGGACTACATCCAACAAAGGCCGGGAATGACAGACAGACAAATAAAGAGAGCAGTTACCATTCCCAGGGAGAACCTCCTCAAATACAAACAGACAGACAACAGTAACCATGGCCCCCCTAGTTGTTACCTATAACCCCCATCTGGAGTCTCTACACAAAATCATAATGAACTACAGCCAATACTGGGCAATATAATTACAGGACCTCCTCTCCCAGTATACAGACAGCCCCCCAGTCTAAAAGAAATAATTTTATGTAGCTCTTTGCCAGGCCTGGCAGAAAATGGCCCTTAGTCATTTTCGACGCACGCCGCGTCATTTTCGGCGCTCGGCTCATTTTTTTTTCGCTAGTGAATTTTCGGCAGGCAAATTTTCACTGGCATTTCGCGAATTTATACACTGGCGGTGAATTGCGGGAATTTGCCGCGAATTCGCGCCTGGCGAATAAATTCGCCCATCACTACAATCTACATTTGAAAAGACACTTTCTTTAAGGTCCTGGCCGTACTAGTGTTTGCTTCCTTGACTAAAGCTAAAGTCTTGGGGCTTATCAATATCTGGGCTGAAATATCCTTTTCTCAACAGGTCACTATTCCCATTTTCAGTTTATTATAGTCTGGTATGGGAGTGTGAAGTGGATAAGTTCTGGGTCCATATGCTTTCCAACCCAGTGAAACCCCTTATCTGTAGTTTTACTTTTTTCTTTTCCAATTCCTAATTATGTTGTGTTAACCTTACCCTACTCGGTTGTGGTCTAGTTCAAACTATGTGACCTGACTGAATCCAGACCCCTGGACTACTTACAACCCACCCTAATTACTTTTATCACCTTCTACAAGTTTTCTCTAACGTTCTATTGCATTGCCCATAAACCCCTTTTTTCAGTGATCTTTTAGTATATATATATATAAACTGTGCCTGACGAAGTGGACTGGGTGCTCCAAAAGTTTGCAATTGTTACTTATTCAGTTAGCCAATGAAAGGTATCACCAAACTTAAAATTTTCTGCATTATCTCAAATGGATAACGTGGTACTTCACCGTAAAACTATGGAAAGAGATACTTTCATAAACATATGACTCAGTAGCAAATGCTATAGCCCCACACTGCCACCCACTGGATAGAGATGGTATAACAGCTGCTCTTCTTTCTGCCCATGGGATCTTTCTTGCAGATTGTGACCTCCCTCCTTTGTATTTACAGGTGAACAACAATGGGGTCATCTCCTTTGGCGTGGCTGTGTCCAACTACACCCCTGATGCTTTCCCTCTGGCGGATGGAAAGCCCTTTGTTGCTCCCTACTGGGGGGACGTCAACAATGAAATAGCAGGGACAGTTTATTATCGTGAAAGTAAAAACAAAAATCTATTGGAGAGAATATCCAGCCACATGAGGAAGTACTATCCAAACTTTAATTATAGGGCCACATGGGCCTTTGTCGCCACTTGGGATAAAGTCGCTTACTATGGATCAAGATCTAGAAAGGTTTGTGCCATGGGGTGGCAAGGGCAATAATATATATATATATATATATACAAATAAACAGCATGTTATTAGTTAAAAGGAATGTGGTTACCACATAGTTGTTGTTTTTTTGTCCCGAAGTTCGATTCAAATTCGATCGAACTTCGAATTCTTCATGTGAATTTAGTAAATCTTCCTCTATGTGTACTGTATATTGTGAGTATATTTCTATGACACTATCAGGTGTATATTGTGAGTGGGTCCCTAAGCTCAGTAAGTGACAGCAGCACAGAGCATGTGAATCAGTGAATCAGTAGAAAAGAAGATGGGGAGCTACTGGGGCATCTACTGGGGAGACACAGATCTTTACTGCTAAAGGGCTGCCATAGAATGTAATTCTTCTGAAGCAAATTGCAAAAGTTCCCAGAGGAGCAACTCTTTAGTTTCTCTTTAATACGTTCAGTATAACAGAAAAGGCAGTGGTGCTGCTGTGACATTGAGAGGAGCATTAACATTATGAAAGGCAGATATATCTCCATAGAACTTTGCCGTTTTCTACAAGATTTATTGGTGAAATCCTCACTGATTCCATGAAAGCAAATAGGAAATTAAGCAGCAGGTGCATTGGCCTGTTCTTATTTTATTATATAACCAATGAAATAACACTGGTAGCACAGCACTAGAACTTTATGCACGTCATACCTACAAATATATCTCTGATCTTTGTTGCTCCCACCAAATCAACCTCGATTTGTTATTGAAGCCAAAAAATTGCAAAGGCGTATCCCCCGATAAAAACACAGCTTCAGTTTTGTTATTTTCTAGATGTTTTTATGAATGTTTCATGCTGAATTTTCTACTTTTATTTTGCTCTCAGACAAACACATTCCAGGCTGTTCTGACCACAGATGGCAAACTAGCCTTCATCATCTTGAATTATGGGCTCATTACTTGGACAACAGGAAAGGCCAGCGGTGGAGATCCTCTTACAGGATTAGGAGGTATCCCAGCACAGGTAACTCATTCTAATACAAAACTGGGTTATATTAAAGTGCTTTTGGGGAATTCAAGATCTCTGTGGTTACCCTGTAGGATATGTTGCCATTTGTATAAGCACCACATGACACCAGGAGATATGCTAATAGACTTATCAGAAGACCATCTAGTCCAACTGTCTATCTGATCAACATCAACATCTGATGTTTCTATATGTCTGTAACCTTGTTATGAGGGGGCCCAGTCTGAAGGTCAGTTAGGGGGAGATTTGGGGTGAGTGTTTATTTGTACCCTGGGTACCCCTGGAACTATAGTGACACCCCAATGTTTCTATATATCTGTAACCTTGTTATGAGCTAAGGGGGCCCAGTCTGAAGGTCAGTTAGGGGGAGATTTGGGGTGAGTTTTTATTTGTACCCTGGGTACCCCTGGAACTATAGTGTATCTATATACATGTATCTCTTACTTTACTATGAACTCTGGGGCCCAGCCTAAAGGCCAGTTAGGGCGACATTTAGGGATGTGTTCTTATTTTCTATTCTGCATATTTTTGGAAGTACTTAAGTGATGTGATTGATATAGACACCTTACCAGTGTTCCAGTGTTGTGGTCCATTGAAAGTGGTCATCTCTATGGGTTAGGTTATAACAAAATATTAAGAAAATAACCTTGCCATTCTTCCTCTCTTTCAGGCTGGTTTCAACAGTGGAGACAAGACTAATTTCTTTAATATTCCTGGGTCACGGACACCTGATATTGTTAACATTACTAAGACATCCAATGTAAATACCCCTGGGCGCTGGGTCTTCGAGGTGGACAAGTTCAGGGTGGCAGGTGGATGTGCATATAAAGGTACTTCATATCTGGGATGTTTTGAAAATTATTAGATTGCCCCCCCCCCATATGGTTTCACATTAATTCTATTAGCTGTTGTTGGCCAATGCCATATGATAATCAAAGTGCTATCATCTCCCAGAATACACCCACTTGGCCACAATTTGTTGCATCATTGCCCTTTTGTTTACCTCTCCAGTGTAAAGTAGTTTTAGGTGATCCAGAGCAGAGTGTTAATAAAGCTTTTCTCCTGTTTCCAGCTAATTTTGTGCGCTACAACGAGACCTTCTGGAAGGATCCCACCTGCGAGACAAAGTGCACATGCAACATGGATGGGGACGTGGAGTGCAAGCAGGAACGGTGCCCCGGCAATTTGGTCTGTCGGCCCTCGGCCTGGCACTACTCATGCAAAATTGGCATTGGCCAATGCTTTTAAGGAGACTCATCACATGTTTCCCTTTGGATTGTCATTTTTAGCTTATAGGTTAATTGATGTGTGTTTTGCCTTTGCTAAGCCCCTCTATCTCTTTCGTTCTCTTTGCCAAATCAGCCATAGGTGTCTCAAAGCATCAATGTAGGAGCTTGGAGCTTTTCAGATGCCCTTGATTCTGTTTTGTCTTGTGGGATACTGGCTCCGATCCTGGGATTGCTGCAACAATTCCGATGATAGTATTCCCTGACCAAAATTTTATAGCCAGAGATAGAGACACAAATACCCCCATTAGCTTCTTTTCTGCCTCTTTCCAACCAATTTGAAAATGCTCGAGGTCAGTGGCCACGGCAACAAGATTTACAATCTCAAATTCTTCATTGGCAGTAGCAGCAACTGAACTGTGGTAGCTCTATGCCATCAAGTCATTGGTTTATGACATCTACTAGGGTTGTAGCCATGGCTGCTTATGGAGATCAGATTTTAGAAGACAATGGTCAGTGGAGGTCCAATTCAAACATTCACTTGCATGAAAACTGAATGTAATTTTGTGATACTTTGGGTGAACCGAATTTGGTTGACTAACAAAAAAAAAGATTTGGCTGTAGCTTAACTTGAATCCTTGATTCTGTGTATCTCTACTCATTACATTATGTTTTCTCTTTTAAGTGTTAAAGCATGATTAGAAAATATGAAATAAAAAAATATTAGCATAATCTATATTTTTTGCATATAAGTTCTGGTCTGGGGAGATGTCATCATTGGTATTATGTGCTAAGGTCAATATTAAAAGCAAACAAGAAAACATTCTAGCATGACAAGAGGATTTCATTGATGTTTACAGAAAGTCTTTAATGGCTTGGCAAAGGTATGGAGAGGTCTGATGTTTGACTAGGCTTTCTGGTGAGAAATATCAGTATTTGGTGCTAAACATTTATAAATTGGAATGAAAAAGTAAAGTGAATGCAAACCCTTCTAATAAACAGGAATAGTGCACAAAGGACATGGACATATGTTGGGTTGCTACCAAAGGAGACATGGCTTAGAAATGTTAATGAAAGGAAATAGCTCCACACAGGTTTGGATCCTTGTATAGAAATCTGTAGCATTCATCAAACTTTGGCTGCATCCTTTCCTATTATACAATACTGTAGCAATCATGTAAAAATACTTCAATACTTCAATCCATTCAATGCCCAATATCTTGGCCTACCATGGATAAGAACCTTCCATGAATGTGAGAGAGAGGGATGGTTTGGTGCATGAGATCAGAAAGGAGGATGACAAACTTTCTGAAGAGTCTGGTAAACCAGGGAATAGGGGGATGCCGACATGCATCCAATTAGATAGGAGGTATGAGAGGTAAGATTCCTGGTGCGCAGGCGCGCACTTCCTGTTTAGGCATGCTGGGGGGAATGGACGCTGGTGTCAACAGTGCTCGACGCTTACGTTTTGATGCAGAGAGTCATGACTTCACGTATTTAGAGCCATATTCGAAAATTGGTGCCAAATCGTCCTTGGAGAGCCAGTCCTCAATTTTGTCTGTGCCCAAGTTGGTTCCAGTTTTACTGTTCCTGCCAAAGCATTTGTTTGTGACTTGAAATTCCTGGTTTTGACTCCTGTGTGATCTTTGACTACGATTCCTGCCACCTGCCTTGAACTCTTCGCCTGTCTTTGACTACATCGTCTCTTTTTCCCTGCCAGTACCTTACTTATGGACTTGCTACATAGTAACATAGTAACATAGTAACATAGTAAGTTAGGCTGAAAAAAAGACTTGCGTCCATCAAGTTCAACCTTTTTTTTTTTTTTCTTATTTTTAATTTTAGCTGCCTAACTGCTAGTTGATCCAGAGGAAGGCAAAAAAAACCCATCCTAAGCCTCTCCAATTTGCCTCAGAGGGGGGAAAAAATTCCTTCCTGACTCCAAAAAGGCAATCGGACTAAACTCCCTTGGCTTCTGCAGCAGAAACCCTGCTCCCTAAAAGGGCGACGGTGAACACCGGAACCCACAGGGTCCACCAATGTGTTCAGAAGTACTACAATTCAGGATAATAGGTCCCATACCTGTACATTAAACGTTACCTATAGGTCATGTTGATCAGTTTTCTTTCAATACATTTTTATTGATTTTCAAGGCTCGTTTGTGTTTTTATAAACACTTAGTCATGTAAATCATGAAGGTTACATAACATTTTGTACAAAACTTTGCATTCGGTATTAGTGCTTCAAGTCAGTATATGTTTAGTGATGGGCGAAACGCCAGCGACAATTCGCCTGCCGAAAATTCGCTGGTGTCAAAAAAAAAACAAGTTTCACGCCGAAAATGACGCAACGCATGTTGAAAACGACGTGCTAAATCAGAACCCTATTTTGCATCCTATGTGCAATGTCCATTGTAGCTGCTGTTTCCAAAAAAAATCTAAATTGCAATTTTTTTTGTTAAAATCTAAATCATGGTAGACACTCAGATTTGGCGACAATGGTTTTAATTATGGGATCACTGCTTAGTAGTGGTTCTCTTTCACTGAGGTTTATTTGGGAAGGCAATGCACAGTCAAAGTGACCTGTATTATTATAGATTTATGTTATAAATATACACTATACACACTCATAAGCCTTTTTGAATCCATTATTCCTCATGCTTTAGATTGTAAGCCCTTGGGGGCAGGGTCCTCAGTTCTTAATGTAGCAATTGGAATGTAGGTTATAATGGACAGTAATTGGTACCTTAAAGATAAATGTTGCAATAATAATAATAATAATAATAATAATAATAATAAAAGCTGAGGTTACAGCATAACATACATTGTTATTATATATATACTACTTTGAATCCTAGATAGCAGCATTCTCATGTCTTCAGTAAAATACTTGTTTAAAGAAGATTAATGCCCAAACACCACCTATATGTCGATGATCTTCCTGACTAGTAAGACAACTAGATACACTGGATTTAAAATTATTATAGAATCCAGAATGCTCAGGACCTGAGATTTTCTGGATAAGGGATATTTCTGTAATTTGCATCACCATACTTTGTCCACTAAAAAATAATTTAAACATAAAGGGGCTGATTTATAAAAGGTTGAATGTTCGTGTTTTCTTCACCCCTAATGAAGTCGAATAACCTCGAAATTCGAATAGTATCTTATTTAAGAAAGAACGCAAATATTTAAAACTCAAATAAATATTACCAACCCGAAAACTCAAATTGAGTTTGAATTGAATTCGACAAAACACCAAATCTCCGAAAAAAACTCGAAACTCAGCAAGGCTATTCATATCGTCCGATGGGTCACTGGACCTCTGCCATTGACTTCTACATGAACTTGGCAGGTGTTAAGTGGCGAATAGTCGAATTCAAGATGTTTTTGTTTACAGACTGAATATTTTCTTTATGAATAATAAGTTTGTACATGTTCTTTTAACGTTTTTTTCTTGAGTAGGCTATTATTGCTGCTTATTGCACCTTAGAAAACTGACGCCTAAATGACAATAGAAATAATTCAGTTTTTACCTTTTATCGCCTTTTTGCAGTGTAAAATGTACAATAATGAAATGCTGCTTTTCATAGTAAAGGTAAAGTATAGGATCTTTTATACAGGACCTAGGGTTTTCTGGATAATGGATCTGTAATTTGGATCTTCATACCTTGTCCACTAGAAGATCATGTAAACATTAAATAAAGCCAATAGGCTGGTTTTGCTTCCAATAAGGATTAATTATATCTTAGTTGGGATCAAGTACAAGCGACTGTTTTATTATTACACAGAAAAAGGAAATCATTTTTAAAAATTTTCATTATTTTATTATAACGGAGTCTTTGGAAGATGGCCTTTCCATAATTCAGAGGCTTCTGGCTAATGGACTTTCGGATAATGGATCCCATACCTGTATATTCTCATTTTACAGATTGTTCATCATTCACATCAGTTCCTGCCCCAGTGGAACTTACAATCTAAGTTTCTGCACCACGTACACCAGATAATTTTTGTCAGAAGCCAATCATGAAGTGATAACTGGAGCACCTGAAGGGGACTTGCACGTAGATGGAAAAATTACAAACCTGATTTAGACAACAAGAAAGAAAAGTAATTAAATGATAAACCAAAGTTAAGCAAGGTTTCTTGGGTTACTTGGGTTTTAGAAAAATTTAACATTTTCACACACCAAGATTTTTTCAGTGGTCATAGTCACACATACTCCTAAAACAGGTGGCCATAACTAGATTTAATCAAATGATGAGGTTGATGGTGTTGGGTTAACTATAAAAGAAACTAAACCAAAACTAAAAACAACATAAAAAACAGACTCAATACATAGCAATCTGACCATCCTTAATTTTTTATAAGAAACCGCAAGAACCACAAACCAAAGAACCATAAGAACCACAAACCAAAAAATTAGCCAAAAGTTTCACTGCTAGTGATGTCATTCATTTTTTTGCAGGTCTTGCATCTAAAACACATTTTGATAGTTATAGGGTGATATTATTTTTCCAATACGTCATGTCTTCAGTTTGAGTGTTCAGGCTTCTCAGTGACATTATTGTTGTGCCTAAATCCATCTAAGATTGATTGCCAGATTGCCCTTCATCTATGATCTTTTCTAATTGAATGGGTCTTCTAAGATGTCCATGATAAGTCTTAGTCTGGTCATTTGTGGATGGTCAGGTTTGATTTGATCATGGATCACCTTGTTTGTTTTCCTTGTCACCCATGCTATTATAAGTCTTGGCCAGATCTTCTTCGTACAATCAAAAAAATATGAAATAGAGTAGACCACATGGTAGCTACCTGTAGGAAAAGGGTGAAAGATCTGATGGGTACTTATTTGATTAGTAGTCTTGAAATCCCAATCCCAGTTAGGGTCAGAGTTGGTGTCCTGATCATATGGGACTTAAACCTCGAGATGACATCTCAGCCACCTAGATGACATCTAAGATATGCACTTAAAATCTAAGAGCTACTGATATACAGTATATACAGTATATACATCCTGACGATGGTTCTACAGGAACTGAAACGTGTTGATGTGGGGGGAACATGTGAACAATAAAACTCCCAAATATTTAAACCAGTTAGTGCCTCCCTTTCTGCAAATATTGAAATATATTTTGGGAGAGGCACTCGGGATTCGACTTGATTATGAGTGAGTGCCGATACTTGAATTGACTTTATATATATATAAAACTATGACTCCTATATTAACATTGCTCTCCTAAAGAAATTATAGCACCCCTCATGTTACACAGATGGAATCATAAGATCTTATAAGTCAGGTAAACGTTTGTAGATAAGACTTGCTGAGACTCACAATAATACAGTATAAATAAACTTCAATATTTTTCATGTAACAATCTTTTTCCTCATAGCACCTTTCTGGCACTGGGTAACTTTCAGTATTAACTAAGTAACTAAAGTTTCAGGTTTTATACGAAAGTACATTCCGGGTGACGCCTTAAACGCGGTCACATGAAATATATAAGTAATGGATCTCTTGGAACTGTTAAAAACAAACCTGACAGATAAGTGTTTACTTTGGGATTGTGTTTATTGATTAAGGCTCGGATTCTCAGTTACTAAAGTGGGGGAGTAGTTAATCCTGTGTACTTGGTTCACAAGAAAAAGGATATTTAGTTTATCTTTTTATTATTCTTCTACAGTGTTGGATTCCCCTCCTCCTGCCCATACCTACAACCCCCCCCCCCCTCTTTTATTTTACTTTTTGTTAAATATATTAAAGTATTGAAAGGTACTGCTGGCCTCTTCCATATTATTTAAAGTGATGAAAATTACATTTCTGGATGATATTCAAAGGTTATTCCATATCAGACCTGGCGTTTGGGGTCAGATAGATGGAAATGTGGTGGAAGCGAGACTGCCTGTTCATTCATTTACCCCTATAGAAAAAAGGAGGAGACCTTAAGATATTTCACTCCCTTGCTGTCATTTATTGTTATTAAAGGAACTGAATGAGGGAATGAGAAGCAGCTGTGTTGTTGCCACCACAAGTAGTAGCACTTAAAACTTCATATGGCCCACAGGCCTAAGTATCAATTCATGATCAGTTTTACCTTGCAATCCATGAAGCAACTTTTTAATTATTGGAAGCATCCCTGAGTTTCATGTTATCTGGTAGACAAAATACTGGGGATTTCTTGTATTTAACATTTGTTTTTCAATACTGGAATTATCTGCCTGGGTTGCCACATTGGGTATAGATCCACTACTTTGGTGACCAGGCCAGTTGAGCAGATTTTAGTATGTATGGGCAGCTTTAGCAATGATTCCCCACACTAGAGCATCAGGAGCAGTTTGATGAAGATGTTAGTTCAGAGGATCTAGAGCAGAGGTCCCCACCTTTTTTACCAATGAGCCACATCCAAATGTAAAAAGTTCTTGGAGGTGCCAAATAAGAGCTGTGATTGGCTTCTTGGTAGTGTCTATAAGGGCTGGCACCCAAGAGGAGGCTCTATTTGGTTTTTATGTGAACAAAACTTTCCTGCAAGCCAAGAAATCAAAAATAAGCATCTGCTTTAAGGCAACTGGGTGCAACATCCAAAGAGTCGGAGAGGGTTGCTTTCAATCCACTGAATCTAACTCTCCTCCAGCTAGTCCTCATTCACTGGGTCCTTCTGATTTGGTTCTTTTGCCTTAGGACATAGACTGGACCGTATGCCTTGACTGAATCCTTCTTCCTTCACTGAGATGTTTCAAAAGAGATATCATCCCCTTCATTTCCTACTCAAAGGGTCCCTGACATTGGTGGTCTCTCCTAGCACTCATTCTTTTATTCTGTCTAAACACAATCCTGGTGGGTAGGTTTCATACCATTCTCTCTTAAGTGCTCTAGAGTATGTACGTAATGGTGCTGGCTACTTTGTCTTCTCTGTAGACTCTACTGTATGTTTCTGGGCTCTTGCTTAATGAATGCAGATATTAGCTGACTGGAAATGCACAATCTAACTCAAATATTCTCTCTAAATGGGTCACATTCTGCAGCAGCTGAATAAACACAGCAGTTTCAAAATGATCACAAGGTATAGAAAAGTAACTAATATAGTATTACATTGGGTACAGTGATAGCATTTCCTGTCTGATTATTTCACCCAGAGTTTCTAATTCCGTTCCACTTCTGTCGACACAATGAAGAGAACAAACATCTATTTAATATTCCTGTTGTTTATGTTTGGTGCTTGGCCATGGATAAGGTCACAGCTGGGCTGATATACCTGTAACCGTGGGAAATAAGCAGGTGATGGCAAGACTTGGCTTACGCCTGCCTCTTTGTGCAAGGAGAAATTTATATTTGCAAAGCCAAATTGTCCTTTCATTTCATGTACAGGTATGGAACCTGTTACCCAGAATTTCCATGATTTGGATCTTCATACCTTATTTTTAAAAAATGTGGATTATTTTGGATAAAATGGACTCTATGGGAGATGGGGATTCCATAACAGACGCTATACCTGTGTTTCTTTGTATACAGTTAAAAAAAAAATAAAGTAATTTTATTTAAATATTGTACTGTAAAATCCCTGGATGCTTTAAAAAAAAAAAAAAATGGATTATGTAATTGCATGAGCAAACGTTTCCCCAATAAAATAACCCACAACTGAGGCAAAATCTACTCATGCTGCTGCTTAATGGGCCTTATTTAACAACAGGTGTAACATGCAGAAAACAGGTGAGTTGGACCTCCCCATGCAGTGATAATTGGGTTGGGCAACACTGGGTTCAAAGCACATTGTGGCTGCTGGAATGTGGGCTTCCTCTGAATTGCCACTAGAATGTGCATCATTTGGGCCCATAAACATAAGTGCAAGAAGCCTAAAGGTGGCCATAGACGCAGAGATCTGCTGGTTTGGCCCATTGAAGTGGGCAATATCAGGATGATCTGATCGTGCACCCTAAGGCCCAACGATTGGATCATAATGCATCTGAAACAGGCAGTCGGATTGCAGAACCGCATACACGCACTGATGCAGCTGCTATCCGACGGGATTTTTTAACTTTCCAGATCGAGATCCGGCTGATTTTGAATGGTCCCACGCATGGGCAAATAAGCTGACGACTCGGTCTGTGTATGGGGGCCTTTACTGGTGCACAGGAAAAATATATTTAATGCTTGGCAACTTTCATTCAGCAGCTTTTTCATTTCATCCATTCTGAGCTTTCCAACATAATGAGCATTAAAACCCCTTATATAAACACATTTAGGTTTTAGGAAACAGAATTAAGTCTACATTGATACCAAATAAATGAATCGTAAACCTTCTAATTGCACCTTTGAATGTTCAGCGAAGACATGGTTCAATGATCAGGCACCATCCTACAACAGGCGGTAAGTCCCTTTGTGCAATGAGTAGGTCTTGTGCTGAACATTCTGTTATCTAATTAAGCAAAGTCAATATATTTTCTTGAGCTAAATAGGGTAAACATAGACAGCATCAGTACTTTTAGGAAAGTGGCTGGGCGGTATGCCGTCCCTAATATTTTGCCGCCCTCGGCCCGGGCCCATGTGGCCTCGTCACAAATCTGCCCTGAACATAGAAACAGAAATAAGTCCATTGTTTCCTGCTTTTTCCTCTGCACTCAACACATTATATTAAGGACATTGAGACATTTTGTGCATTAAGCTATAAAAAATGGCCAGGGAAACAGGGGATTTACATTGCATATTTACAATATATTAAAGCTACCAACTAAATCAAATTGGATTTACATTGCATATTTACAATATATTTAAGCTACCAACTAAATCAAAATGATCCCTGGTCTGGCCAGTCCTACACTCACTTTTATATGATTTATTAATAATTCCTTGGGTAGAGTGCAGAGTATTTCTTGTCATTGTCTTTATGAATTTTGTAGTCCCAGCCCCAGTGCACTGCAATTTAGTAGTGAGCACAACAATCAGTTTCTTATTATAATTAACAAGTTTACCATTTGGATTTCTGCTTTTATATAAACCAAACAGTAACAACTAAGGGCTGCAAGGAGGGGGTTGATTTTGCACATATCATGGATACTAACTTGGTTACTTACTAAGACAAAGGTAAGTGTAAAAGAAAAAGAAAATACGGCTTTATAATAAAAGTGTACATTGTTTAATGAAAGAAAATAGACACAATGTAAGTTCAGAATAAATGTTATCTATTTTGCTCCTGTTCGAACCAGTTAGATCTCCCGCATACTTCCCCTTTAAAACAGATGCTGACAGGTGTATGAGGAAACAATTCTTTTGTTACAAGCAGAAAAAATATTGCTCCAAATCTAAAATGATGAAAAGGAAGCTAAACCAAAGCATCAACACTAGTTGGGTGAAATTAAGATGAAAAAAATCTAAATATTATTTTTTTCTGTCCAGTTTTAGAGGTGGACAGTTATATTCATAACAATGAAAGTCCTCAGTTAGAAAGACAGGCCAGGGAATGTAACACTGCTCACAGTGGAAAAGGGCCTTAAGAGGATTTGATCATTCCCACCCTTCCTGTTTCTCACATTCCTGTTTGTAGCCCCATTGAATTTGGATTAAAAGCCAAGGTTTTATTTTATGACTGTTAATAATTTACTGAGTAATCTAATGTGCCGAATAAAAAAATAGATTTTTACTCCGTCGGGTAGTGTCAAAGATGTACCTGCTACTTGTGGCGTTTCTGCTGGGATCGGCACGTGAGTAGACACCATTACAGCTTCTTCTTCTCACGTGTTTTTCCTTTAAAATTTGGAGACACTGACATATGAACGATGTATGGAATACTTTAGTCACTGCTTTATAGTCACTTTGATTCATTGTTTCTTGGGGAAATTTATTTCTCAGCTGTGTTTCAGAAACTGTAAATTTTTTATTAGTTTATTTTCATTGATTTTATGATGAATTTTCAAATTTCTGTAGTATAATACGACAAGTTTCAAGCTCCCCAAAAAGAGCACAAAAAACAAAAACAGAATTAATAAAGATGAAGACATAAAGAAGTAATGAAGAAGTAAGAAGTAAAAGTGTAGTTTTAAACAAAAAAAATTACACCAGATGTAAATTTTAAGAATGGCACCACACAAAATAATATGAAAAAACAATTTTCTAGGATAGAATTTGTGATGAATTTTCAAATTCCTGTAGTATAATAAGACTTGTTTCAGGCTCCCTGAAAAGAGCACAAAAAAAAAGAATACAGAACAAATAAACATGAAGAAGTAAAGAAGTAAAAGTGTTGTTTTTCTAAAACCTGTAAAAAACATGCAACCAAATTCAAAACTAAGAATAGTACCATGCAAAAACAGAGGACCAAGCAATTTTCTAGGATAGAATTTGTGATGAATTTTAAAATTCCTGTAGTATAATAAGACTTGTTTTAGACTCCCCGTAAAGAGCACAAAAAAACGAATACAGCAAGAATAAAGAAGAAGAAGTAAAGAAGTAATGATGACGTTAGAAGTGTCGTTTTTCAAAAGCCTGTATTAAAAAATTCCACCAATAGTAAATTTTAAGAATAGTACCACAAAAAAACAGATTAAAAACAATTTTCTAGGATAGAATTTGTGAGGAATTTTCAAATTCCTGTAGTATAATAAGACTTGTTTCAGGCTCTCTGAAAAGAGCACAAAAAAAAAGAATACAGAACAAATAAACATGAAGAAGTAAAGAAGTAAAAGTGTTGTTTTTCTAAAACCTGTAAAAAACATGCATCCAAATTCAAAACTAAGAATAGTACCATGCAAAAAACAGATGACAAAACTATTTTCTAGGATAGAATTTCTGACAAATTTTCAAATTCCTGTAGTATAATAAGACTTGTTTTAGAGCACAATAACGAATACAGCAAGAATAAAGAAGAAGTAATGATGACGTTAGAAGTGTTTCAAAAGCCTGTATCAAAAAATTCCACCAATTGTAAATTTTAAGAATAGTACCACGCAAAAACAGATGAAAAGCAATTTTATAGGATAGAATTTTTGATGAATTTTCAAATTTCTAGTATAATAAGACTTTTTTCAGGATCACAAAAAAAAAAGAGCACAAAAAAAAAAATACAGAACAAATAAAGATGAAGAAGTAAAGAAGTAAAAGTGTCATTTTTCAAAAACCTGCAGAAAAAAATGCCACCAAAAATGAATTTTAAAAATTGTACCACGCAAAAACATATGAAAAAAAGAGCTATTTTCTAGGAAGAAAAGGAATGAAATGGATAGCTAGTGATCTGTGTATGTATCTGTGTATGAATTCAGATAAGAAACATTATAATATTGTCCTGCTGTCTCTTCTAGTTCAGACTCATACCTCGACCTCATACCTTGATCGAATTATTGGAGGACAAGAGTGTGCTCAACACTCACAGCCATGGCAAGTTGCGCTATATTACTTTAACGACTATATCTGTGGAGGAATCCTAATAGATGAATGGTGGGTGCTGACAGCTGCTCACTGCTTTCAGTCGTAAGTATTTAGGTGTTCAGCAGAAGTCATTCTTAGATGTAATATGTCCACTGGTCCTCTGTGGAGGTGATGCAGCTGCGACTAGAGCCAAAGAAAATGTCATTGTTGACCATCACATTTAGAATCCTCTATTTAACAGCAACATAGTCTTAAGTGCTCAGCCTAGTGTTCTTTGACCTCAAATATGTAAGACCCCCTAGAGCAGGCCCCACATTTTTAACAAGAAATGTGCAACACGGCATCCATTTAGTCAGTGAGTGTTTATTCCCTTTAGGCAATATCTATTTACCAGAGGCAGAATAGTGTTTGTTGGAGTCTGAAAAGTAAGAACCACATACCCTTCCAGTTCTCAGAGACGGCAGATGGAGCTACAGTTCCAATATAGCATCTGATATAACAGATTTATTTTGGTGTTGTGTGGGACCAAAGCACAATTTCACAGACTGTGGTTGACGGGAATTGTGTGGGATTGAGATATTGGTGATGATCAGTATTATGAAGGTTTGAGGCTAACAAAAAGGGGAGCCTCAGGCTATGTCATAGGTAACAAGTTAGGTTGAAATAAGTCACACGTCCATCAAGTTAAGCCTTTTAAGTCTATATAAAATCTGCCTAGTTGCTAGTTGATCCAGAGGAAGGCAAAACCCCATTTGAAGAATCTCTAATTTTTGCCATCAAAACACATAGTAACATAGTAAGTTAGGTTGAAAGAAGACACACGTCCAGGCAGTTCAACCTTTTAATTATATACAGTTGTGCTCATAAGTTTACATCCCCTGGCAGAGTTTATGATTTCTTAACCATTTTTCAGAGAATATGAATGATGACACAAAAACTTATGGTTAGTGGTTGGCTGAAGCCATTTATAGTCAAACAACTGTGTTTGCTCTTTTTATATCATAATCACTACACAAACCACCCAAATGACCCTGATCAAAAGTTTCCATCCCCTGGTGATTTGGCCTGATAACATGCACACAACTTGACACAACAGGGTTAGAATGGCTATTAAAGGTAACATCTTCACCTGTGATCTGTTTGCTTGTAATTAGTGGCTGTGTATAAAAAGTCAATGACTTTCTGGACTCCTGACAGACCCTTGTATCTGTCATCCAGTGCTGCACTCATGTTTTTTATTGGATTCTAAGTCATGGGGAAAGCAAAAAAAAAAAAAAAAATTCACTTCAGGTGAAATACAGGACTCTCTGAAAAAATGTGGTGTGGCTGTTTCAAGATGCACAATAAGGAGGCACTTGAAGAAAGATGGACTGCATGGCCGAGTTGCCAAAAGAAAGCCATTACTAAGCAAATGCCACAAAGTATCCCGCTTAGAATATGCCAAACAGCACAAGCCTCAAACCTTCTGGCACAAAGTCATTTGGAGTGATGAGACTAAAATTTAATTTTTTGGCCACATCCATAAATGCTACATTTGGAGAAGAGTCAACAAGGCCTATGATGAAAGGTACAACATTCCTACTGTGAAACATGGTGGTGGATCCCTGATGTTTTGGAGATGTGTGAGCTACAAAGGCACATGAAATTTGGTCAGAATTGAAGGCAAAAAAGAATTGAGTAAGTTATCAAAAACTACTGGAGGAAAATTTGCACTCTTCAGTCTGGAAGCTGTGCATGGGACATACTTGGACATTCCAACATGACAATGGTCCAAAACGCAAGGCCAAGTTGACCTTTCATTGGCTACAGCAAAATAAAAGGTTCTGGAGTTGCCATCTCAGTCTCCTGACCTCAATATCATTGAGCCACTCTAGGGAGACCTCAAACGTGCAGTTCATGCAAGACAGACACCCAAGAATTTACCCAGGGGACTGGAGGCTTTTTGCCAGGAAGAATGGGCAGCTTTACCCAAGTGTGAGAAGATAAAGAGCCTCATCCACAACTACCACAAAAAGCTGTCATTGATGTTAAAGGGGACAATACATGGTATTAAGAACTGGGGTATGGAAACCTTTGATCAGGGTCATTTGGGTAGTTTGTGTAGTGATAATGATTTAAAAAGTGTAAACACAGTTGTCTGACAATAAATTACTTAAGCCAATCACTAACCATGAGTGAAAGAAAAGTTTTTGCATTATCATTCATATTCTCTGAAAAATGGTTCAGAAATCATAAATTCTGCCAGGGTATGGAAACTTATGAGCACAACTGTATATAACCTGCCTAACTGCTAGTTGATCCAGAGGAAGGCCAAAAACCCAAGTGAAGCCTCTCCAATTTGTCTCAGAGTGGGAAGAAATCTTTCCTGACTCCAAGATGGCAATTGGATTGGTCCCTGGATCACCTTTTACTATTATCTATCTTCCATAACCCTGTATTCCCTCACTTGCTAAACACCATCCAACCCCTTCTTATACCTATCTAATGTATCAGCCTGTACCACTGATTCACTTCCCTCCCTGTAACACCCCTTTCCCTCCTTTCCTCTAATCTCATTGGCTCCCTCCTGTCTGCTGGGAGGAGCTACTGGTGAATAAAGCACCCAACCCCTTCTTATACCTATCTAATGTATCAGCCTGTACCACTGATTCAGGGAGACAATTCCACATCTTCATAACTCTCACTGCTTCACAGCTCACCCCTTTCAAATATTCTAATCCCTTGGGAAGATCTACTGGAAACTAAAGTATTAGAGGGATTATTTTATGACCCCCTTATATATTTATACATAGTTATCATATCACCCCTTAAGCGCCTCTTCTCCAGAGTGAACATCCCCAATTTGGCCAGTCTTTCCTCATAGCTAAGATTTTCCCTTTACCAGCTTAGTTGCCCTTCTCTGTCCCCTCTCTAATACAATAATGTCCTGTTTGAGTGAGAGAGACCAAAACTGTAGGGCATATTCTAGATGTGGCCTTACAAGTGCTCTATACAGTGGGACCCCCTCCTCCTGTGACTCTATGCCCCTTTTAATACAGCTTAAGACCTTATTGGCCCTTGATGCTGCTGACTGGCATTGCCTGCTATAGCTAATTTTATGAAAGTTATGGGACCTGTTATCCAGAATCCTTGGGACCTGGGTAATGGATCTTTCTGTAGTTTGGATCTTCATACCATAAACCTACTAGAAATTCATGTAAACATGAAATAAACCCAATAGGCTGGTTTTGCTTCAAGTAAGGATTAATTATATCTTAGTTGGGATTAAGTACATGGTATTGTTTTATTATTATAGAGTAAAAGGAAATTATTTAAAAAAATTTGGATTATTTGGATAAAATTGAGTCTATGGGGAGATAACCATTTCATTATAACTGGAAACCATTCCGGATTATGGATCCCATACCAGAAGTCTTCCAAACCATCAGTCCAGCCACTCAGCAATTTACAGTTTACCCAATATACCGGTGAAATGCTAATGAATGGTCCATAGTTTTAAACTCTAATTCCTTAGCACAGTCCAAAAGTAATCTGTGTTCTTTCCAGTTCTTTCTGATGTTTCCGCTATACAGGAACCTTCAAGTTGTTCTAGGAGCTCATAACAGAACTCAACCTGCAAACCATAAGCAATACACTTATGCTGCAAAAAGATGCCCTCATTGCAACTTTGACCAGATTACATATAATCATGACATCATGCTTCTCAAACTGGCATCAAAAGCCAACATCACTTGCCACGTGAAAACTATCCAGCTGGCAAGTCATCTGGTGGAGCCTAATACAGATTGCCTTGCTTCAGGATGGGGGACCATCACAAGCCCTCAAGGTACTGGATTTTTTATTGGTATGGAAAGTATTACAATTAATTCAGCAATCTGCTTAATCATTCCCACAGTGTCGTACCAAATATGTCTCAATTTACTGTACCCCAGGTCCCTAGCACAATTGCTACAAATTTCCAGTAATTATATTACTTTCAAACAGCAATTGCTATTATCTGTTGTTACCTGTTGCAACGGGTGACTATTAGGGAAGGGCGAATTTATTTGCCAGCCGAGAATTCACAGCAAATTCCCGCGATTCGCCACCAGCGAATAAATTTGCGAAACACCCGCGAAAATAAACCTGGTGAAAATTTGGCTGACAAAAAAAAAAGAGACGCAAGCCGAAAATGACGCGACGCGCATCGGAAACGACGCAATGCGCACCCAAAATGACGCGACGCCCACCCAAAACTACGTGACGCGTCAAAAACTAGATGTGTGCCGTTCCCGCAAATTTTTCGCCAATTCACGAATTTTGCTAGAAATTCGGGAATTTTTCGGCAAAGCGAATCTGCCTAGATTCAACCATCACTAGTGACTATAACACTGTTCCTAACTTGCAATGTAATTTATATTTAAGCCTTTACATTTCTTATTTAGAGCAACATTTCCTTTAATCCAAAACCTACTTGCCCTGTGGTACATGCGTTATATTTGTGTCACACGGCATGCTGAATAGTGAGGAGCGAATCTGTCCCATTCCCTTTGCCAAAGAATTCACAAAATTGGGAAAAATTCGCAAAATGCAATAGGCATCAATGGGCTTTTTTCTGATGGTGACTTATTTGTCTCTGCAACATTTTTTGTGCATTAAAGTTTTTTCTTATAGCGACTTTTTTTGTTTTCGGTGATAATTCTGTCTTGGTGATTTTTTTTGTTGCGGTGGATCTTTGATGCAGTTTCATGGATGCAGTTTCTATGCTGCCCCTTTATAAGACCAATGGGCAGTCAGGGAATCAGATACAGTAAGAAGAACAACCATTGGAAACTCTGAGATTGTAGAGATACAAAATCCATTGGGATGTGGGAGTGGAATAGTTAATTCTTTTTACTGGTGTAGGCAAAGCACAGACAGGGAAGAGATGGATCTATCTATGGAGATGACCGGTCCCTTGTAGAGAAAAGGCCAGTATCATTATATACAGAAAACTAAATTACCTGTGCTACAAGCTTGAGTAAGGCTAAGTAGTCTTCTGTGGAATATTATGGAAGCAATATTATTTATGATTTATTTGTCTTTCACACCTAACTAAAATATATATTTCTGTGCACTCAATGTCAGCAGTATTGGTGAACACTATATGATTTTGTTAACAGAAAAACTCTGATTCTTTTGCCTCTAGAGAGCTACCCGGACAAGCTACAGTGTGTAAATCTTTCCACAGTGAGTAACAGTGAATGCCAGGCCTGCTACCCGGATGATATCATAACCGAAAACATGCTCTGCGCTGGCAACGTGGCTGGAGGGAAAGACACCTGCAAGGTGAGATGACTCTAGTCTAGATAACCACATTCATACCGACGGAAAAAGGATCTACTGAGTTGTAAAAGGATTTAATTTTAACAAATATCGAAAAACAACGCCAGATATACGGACAGTTATGCAGATAAATAACCAAATGTTCTAGGCTAAAAGTGGTCCTCTAGACTGATCAGCCCATGTATTGGGCCCTCTGACAGGCCCACCGGACCCATATCTGTACTGGTGAGTACTGGGCCCACTGGGGCTTCTGCTGCACCCAACACTCCTCTACGGGGACTATATGCCATCTACCCTACCCCCCCAAGTGCGCATAAAGTAAACTTACCTTCAGTGTCTCTGGGGAGGGAGATCAGTACCGACAGGGATCGGATCTGGGCTGGCTTGATCAACCTGGTTTTCTCCCAATGTCCAGTCTAACCCTGGATATCTGGGTAAAAATCAGCTCGACGTTGATTGGTTGGGTTCAGTTTTAGTGTCAGCGCTATGGTTATATAGGCTAGTTGATGAAGTCCTCACCCTGATGGTTTCTATTCCCACTACTGTAATCCAATCATTTGTCCCTTGGACCAACAATTGGATTAAAATAGTGGGAATAGAAACCATCAGGGTGAGAATTGCATCAACTAGACCAGTTACCCTCGAGCTGTTAAGGAACTACAAGTCCCACATGCAATGAAGGAGTCTGAAAGCCACAGTCAGGCAAATGCATTGTGGGACTTGTAGTTCCTTAACAGCTGGAGGGCCAAGTTTGAGGATCACTGAACTAGACTAGACAAGTAGTGATGGGAGAATCTCCCGCGATTCGGTTCGCCCAAAGATTCGGCGAAAAATTCGCGAAACGAGTCGCGGGAAGCTTTTGACGCGCGTCGCGTCAACTTTGACATGGGCTGATCAGACTGGAGGGCTCAAATTGTCCACTTTTAGACTAGTGATTAATCTAGTTCATTTGGCTATTTATCTGGATATCTGTTCATATATCTGCAGTTGTTTTTCCATATTTGTTTATTAGGACTGCATCAAATAGCCTATGGGATTGTCAAGCTGATGGGAAAGTTGAACCTGCAATCGACATCTGAATAATTGGATGGTCCTTAAGATGAATGACCATTGGGCCATTGGGGCCTTAACAACATCTTGTCCCAAAGGAAACTGTTTCATATATTTCTTAGGCAACTAACACAATCCTAAAGTATATGTACTGATCAGAAAGGCTAACTGTATAGCCTTAATAAGCAGTTTGTAGAACTAATAACACCATGAGCGAAGTGTATATAGCATTCTTCTTTCTAACGATCTAAAAGATTTTTTTACAGCTTCAGGTTTCTCTTTTCATACAGGGAGACTCTGGGGGTCCGCTGGTCTGCAACGGAGAGCTTCATGGAATCACATCTTGGGGACATTATGTCTGTGGTTTGCCAAATAAGCCTGGGGTATTTACCAGAGTTTTCAATTACATTGACTGGATCAGAGACATTATGCAGAATGAAAGCCCCTGCTGCTATTAAACCACATGATGCCTCTGCAGCTGTATCAATAACCCCCATTAATAATACAGATATCTGAACAACATGTTTTATTTTTTCCTCTTTGTGTATAATGTTGTAAAATAAAAGGCAAATGCTGGTTGAGCACATTTACAGTCCATTGGCCTGTGTATAGAAACATATATAAGTGCTGGCACCAAACTCATGGATATTAAAGCAATGGTAAGATCAAAAAATTAAAGTGTTTTAAAGGAATGGCAATATAATATAGTGCTGCCCTCCACTGGTAAAACTGGTGTGTTTGCTTCAAAAACTCTACAATAGTTTATATAAACAAGCTGCTGTGTAGCCATGGGGGCAGCCATTCAAGCACAGGATACACAGTAGATAACAGATAAGTACTACTATAGTTTATATAAACAAGCTGCTGTGTAGCCATGGGGGCAGCCATTCAAGCACAGGATACAAAGTAAATAACATATAAGTGCTATTAGAGTATAAGTAAATACAGGCATGAGTATCAAGGGCAAATAAAGTCTTGAGCTGTATTAAAAGGGGCATAGAGTCACCGAAGGAGGGGGTCATTCTTCCACTTTATAGAGCACTGGTAAGGTCTTATCTAGAATATTTGGTCTCCATCACTCAAAAAGGACATTATTGTATTAGAGAGGGTACAGAGAAGGGCAA
>CM044444.1:100842007-100852142 GCA_024363595.1 Xenopus borealis
CCCCTTCTTATACCTATCTAATGTATCAGCCTGTACCACTGATTCAGAGAGACAATTCCATATCTTCACAACTCTCACTGGTGCTGAATGGAGTTTTTTGTTATAGTAAATTAATTTATTTATTTATGGGCTATACTCCCAATACTGTGCTCCAAATGAGACCTTATTTTTTAGAGACTAAGCCCTGGCAAACAGTGTGGAGACAATGTGTAGTGTAACTGTAACTTGATACAGGGTGCAAGAATTGGATGCCAGAGGTTCTTATAACTTATTCAGGAACATAATTATTAAACTGGAATCTTTGCAATGATATATTCACATAGAGAAAACAAAGTACTGCAACAAGAGTGGATAATCATATACTCACAGAATCTTTGGTTATTATACTTTTATTATGACAACCTGCAAATTCCACAAAACAATTGCATTACAAATCATTTTTAAAACGTTCATCATTTTAAGCAACTTATACAGGTAGCTATGCGAGAAACATTTTTGGATGGAGGATCCCTTTAATAATATTATCAAAATCAGCATACATTAATTAAAATATTAAGTAAACCAAAAATACAGTTCATACTCAGACAAATGAATGGAAAAAAGTATTGCAGCTAACTGCCACACACAATAACAAGACCAATTTAAACTAAATTTATTGCATAAATAAATAACCAAAAACAAATAAAATGAATAGAATCCAATGAACCATAAAGAACATTTATTAAAGGAATGGCCAAGGATATTAAATTGATTTCATAAATAATGTATTATATAAAGTGAATTTACCTAGTAGTTTTACAAGTTTTGTGAGTTTATCATTTCATCCAGGTAAATACTGCCTAACTTCTAGAACACCCAGAAGAAATCAAACTCCAAAGCTTATACACCATTCTAAAACAGCTAAATAACTAAACTAATTTCAGACATTAAAGGAAAACTATACCACCCGAACAATGTAGGTCTCTATAAACAGATATCCCATAACATAACCCATATGTAAAACCCTGCTTCATGTAAATAAACCATTTTCATAATAATATACTTTTTTAGTAGCATGTGCCATTGGGTAATCATAAATAGAAAATTGCCATTTTAAAAAATAAGGACAGCCTCCTGGGATCCTAGGATTCAACGGTGCACACAAACATACCAAACAAACTATAAAGTTAGGTCACATGAGCCAATTAACAGACAGAGTTGTGTCTTTTGCTTCCACACTTCTTCCTGTTACAGTTAGAGTTGAAATATTTCTGGTCAGGTGATCTCTGAGGCAGCAAACAGACCATCATGAAAATGGTGGTTCAAGGCAAGAGATGTAAAAGGGCAATATTTACTTAAATCTAAATACCAGGTAGTTAAGATTCTTTAATATGTCACTTTATTTGATATAAACTATCTGTTGCTCAAAAATTCATTTTTGGGGTATAGTTTTCCTTTAAATAAAAAAGATGAATATAATAAACATTATATAAAAACATAGTCATTCAATTTTACACAATTCAAAAATATACATTTTTATTTTTTATTAATAAAGTTTACACAGAGCTTTACAGAAAGACTGACTTTGGTTAATAATAAAAATTCAATGTTTGCTACAGGCCTAGACACTAATATCAACCAACCATCAAAAAGCATTTACTGGTTACCTTTTAAAAAGCAACACTACTAAACAGTTGATGGACCCATTATGTTCCTGGAATTCATGGCACATTCTTTCCTATTCCTGCACTTCTTAAACTATTTTATAGGTTTGCTTTGTTAAAGGCCGATTAATTAAAGGTCAAATTTTAGTTGCATTAGAGCTTATTGAAATGGCAATTAATCCCCATTTCTATAAAACTATAAATGCTATCAAAATTTGTAATATATCCATACCGATGCAAAACAGTGCTGAATGATCAAAATAAACTCTAAAACCTTCAAAAATTCCTTTTTGGATAATTACTAGACACAAAAATAAAAAAAGCCTAAGGGCAGGACTACATGTACGATTGACGTCTGTTTTCAGCGGATGTGACGCTGGGCGAAAACAGAAGCATCGAGTCGGATGCGACAGGAACAAGGTAAGGTAATAGGAAATCGGATGGTGTTGCAGGGTTAATGCGATGCAACACGACTGTTGAAAATGCTGCAAACTGCATCAGTCATGTCGCGTCACATCAACCCTGTGACACCATCTGATTTCTTATTACCTTACTTTGTTCCTGTTGCATCCGTTTTCACGTACAGCGTTGCAACCCCCGAAAACGGATGTCAATCGTGTGTGTAGTCCTGCCTTAAAAGTATGAATGGCTTCTATGGGACCTCAACTGCTTTTACTTGGATAAGTTTTGTATTAGAGTTTTTTGTGGTTTTACACGTAGGGGCAGATTTAGGGTCTAAGTAAAATTTCGAATTAAAAAAAATTAGAATTTTAAGCTATTTTTGTGTACTTCGACTAGGGAATAGTCCAAATTCAATGTTTTAGCCTATGGAGGACCACCTATTTGGAGTCAATTGGTGGACTTTGAAAATTCTAAGTTTTTTTGGGAGAAACTTCTAATCAAATTTGATTAAATGCGCTATTACTTAGATTCAAACTATTCAAATTTGAATGAATATGGACCTATTTGATCGAAAATGGACCCATTTGAACTAAAAAACTTTGACTTTTTTTTGCATTTTTAAATTCAATCATTGATAATTCTGCCCTTAATAAATTTTACATTTTAGAGTTTTAGCAAAAAAACCCCAAAAAAGTTAAAAGAAGAAATATGATTTGTTGAAAACAAAATTTTACAAAAATCGGAAGTTTCAAAATTTATCATGTAAAGTCTATTTAAAAATTTGACTTTGATCATTCGCCATATAAAACCTGCCAAATTTCTGTTTTAGCCTATGGGGTACCTCCCTGAACCCACATGGAGTTAACTGGTGGGAAAAAATTCTAATCAAATTTGATCGAATACGCTATTACTTAATTCAAATTATTCAAATTCAATCAAATATGGTCCTATTTAATCAAAAATTGATATTAATTTTATTAATTTTGTTTGATCTTTTTGATTTTGAATATCAAAGTTTTTGCTATTTGAAATTCAACCCTTGATAAATCTGCTTTTAAATAGGAGAAACAATAACCTGCCTGAAAGTGTAAACAGTGTCATTTAGAAATAAAAACTACATCATAAAACCCCTTATCATAAATTTCTCTCCAGGCAACCCAAAATGGTTCAGAACAATAAAAAAATACATGGGAAGGCACACTTATAAAAGGGCGAATTTAGAATTCAATTGAGTTTTTAAAAACTCCTGCAAACTCACATAAATTAGAACATTTAAAAATCAGAAAAAAATTAATTTTTTAAACTTGGATGAATGGAATCAACCCCAAAAACTAAAAAAACTTGATTCAAGTTTTTTTCTCCTAAAGGCTGCAAACAACTCAAAATTGATCCCTGAATCTCTCCAATTGACTTAAACAGCAATTTGGCAGGTTTTAGTTCTTAAAAGGCCAGAGTATGATAAATCTTGAAAATCAAATTACATTTTTTAAAAAAACTCAAATTGAATTTGAATAACTCCCTAGTCAAATTTGACTAAAAAACTGGAAATTCAAATTTTCAATTTGACTCTTGATAAATCTGTGCCATAATTTAGACAAAAATGTCAAAAATTAAACAAAGGAAAAACACAACTCAAAAACTAGAAAAACACAATTCAAAAACTATTTAACTTTTAACAGAACTAATACTAACATCTGGTCCTCAAAAAATCCAAAATGCTAATCTCATAAATACTATAATACTTCAACTATTCATCAACAAAAAAGAATAACAGTCCAAAATAAAAAAAAAATGTATATCTATCAACCTATCCTTCCAACAAATTGATTCAATAAATATAATAATAATATTTTTACTGTAGGAGAGATTATTTACTATATAGCACCACAATGTATTTAGAGTGATTCTGTAATTTTAAAACATTTTTTTAAAACACCTCATCAGTTAATTGGTCCAGCAGAAATCAGTTTTTAAAAAGAGCAAACAGATCTTTTTATATAGACATGGGGATATGACATGGGGATAGATATATTTCCATGTCCCAGGAGCCACAAGTCATGTTACTTGTGCTCTGATAAACTTTATTTACTCTTTTTCTCCTGCAATCAAACAATAGACCAATAGGAAGGTAACAGATAACTGCTCCCTGACACGAAAACAGCTCTTTGTTACATATGGGAGTAGCACTCAGTAAATATTCATGTCCCACTGTAACTCCTTTAGTTACATTGAGTTGTAGAAACAATAACCTGTCTGAAAGCAGTTCCATCCTGAAACACATGACCAGGTTAGCAGGTTAATTACCTGAGATAGCGCCTACACACCAATATTAAAAAATCTACAAAAATATACTTGTTGGTTCAGGAACAACATTTTACATGGTATAGTGAATTATTTGCAGTGTAAACAGTGTAATTTAGAAATAAAAACTAGACCATAAAATTATGACAGTATACCTTTAAGAAAAAATAATAATATACAGTATATACATATAGAAGTAGCAAACATTCCTTGAGTTGTTCCAGATGAGTTGGAAGTGCTTTTCAGTACTAAACATAAAAGAAAAATGTAAATAAATATATTGCAAAAGGACATAGGTAATGAAATAAATAAAAATAAGATTACTACCAGTGCTGACTGTTCCAGCTGTTGGTGCAGTGTTTGTCTGTACATTAGTGGATGCTGAACATAAAAAAAATATATAAATATCTTATACAAATAAACTTACAACTTAATTTAAAATAGAATAGCTTTGCTCTAACACCCCATAGACCAAGATATATGTAGTTGTTCAAAACAGTTACATTCTGATGACTTGTCTGCTTGGCTAAAGGTGCCACTTAAAATACTTTATTGACCGTAAAGTGTTTATAAATGTGAAAACATTTGAACTGATTATAAAATCTTTCAGGATTTCCCAGCTTGATTCCCAAATAAATCCCGAAAGGACCAGAAACATGATTTAAAAAAAAAAATTGTTAATGTAGAACAAAAAAAACACAAAGACAAATTAAAGTTTGAAATCTAAGTTTTTATTAAGAAATAATAATATTGAAACTCCACTTCTGCTACTCTTCAGAAAAGGCGATCTGGTGATCCATCGTGTGGAGCTCGATTTCTCCTCCCTGCTGTCCTTATAGGAGATAGCCAGGGAGGAGAAATTGAGCACCACACGATGGATCATCGCCCTGTTGCCTTTTCTGAAGAGAAGCAGCAGAGTTTGATGTTATTTCTTAATAAAAAAAATAGTGAAAGTTTAATTTGTCTTTGTGGTTTTTTTTTAATGTGATTGGTCCTTTAACTTCCCCTAAGTCTATGTCTGACTTGTAAGTCAATAAGGCAATATCGTATGAATAGTAAAATATGAAAAAATGATTTATATCATTTGAGTTAGTGACTTGAATATTCATTAAGTTTTATGTTGGTAAAATTGTGGTCTGGACATAAAAGAAAATAGAAGGATTATATTTTACTTACATTTTTATGTTATTTTATGCCAATGTAAATATCAGAAAACATAATATTATCAACATAATACATAATTATTATAAATTAGCACTACAGAATTATGGTGAGGGGGCACATTTTTGATGTCCAATACAAAACTATTAAACCATTAAAGTACATTAATCTGGCACAACAAAGGTGTGCTTACTATTTCTAGCTATGCAACCTGGAAATACATTTTTATGAGATCAATCATTTAGGAGGTTATCAAAATAATAAATTTTTTGTCAAAAAAGTTCTGTCTCTTTTCTGAAAACTACTCCAGCCAAATCTGCACTTGCTCGTAAAATTGGGAAAAAACTCATTAAAAAACCCAAATCGTACAAATTTTCACGCCAGAAAACCTGAAATCTTCGGATTATTGAACAAAACCCAGTGCAGATCAGGATACCAATGGGACATTTCCATTGACTTTTACATTCACTCGCATGTTTTTTTATCTACGAAAAACTGGTTTTCTACAAAGTTCAACCAGAAAAAATTGGACTTTGATAAATAAACCTCTTAAATACTGGATACCCATTACTTTTAAAAAGAATAGACAAAGTTGGAAACTTAAAAAAAAAAAGCCTTAGAAACATATGAGGATGTAAAAAAAAATCTAAAAGGCTTGAAAAGAAACCATTTTGAAATATTTGTACAGTTGAGGAAAATATTACTTTGCCAGATTCTTCATAACTTTACTAGAATTGTGCCTTGCTTTCTAAACATTTCAAGTATTATTTTAGTGTAAACTCCCTAAAGCAACTTTGCAGTTTTTAGGTAAATGATTTGTTGGGAAGCTCAGCATCACAGTGTATTAATTAGGGGTAAATTTATCAAGAGTCAAATATCAAGGTGAAGGAAGTAATTTAAACTCCCATCAACTCAAAATTCTAATAAAAAAAGCCAACCTAAATTTATTTTAAGAAATTAACTTCGAGTGAATGGGCTGTATTCAATCGTTCAAATCAAATTCAGATCGTACTTGACTGAATTCGATTTGAAGTATTTAAAAAAAAACTTTGGTTTTTCAGAGCCCACCAATTGACTGTAAATAGGTTCTAGGAGGTCCCCCATATGCTATAACAGCAATTCAGCAGGTTTTAGAATGGCAAATAGCCAAAGTTCAATTTTTAAAGAGACAGTACACGATAAAATTCGATTTTCAAATTTTTTTCAAATGCCAATAAAATTTGGACTATTACCTAATTTTTTCCATGAAATTTTCTAAATACAAGATATAATATTAAGTACAGTACCTGTATGTATTTCCATTGTAATGTTACTTTTAGTGATTGTTGTCTCTAGTGAAGTTGTACCTTAAATATAAAATAAGTAAAAAATGAATTTCTTAAAAATATGGTTACACTTCCTACTTTCTCTCACCCCCCCTCCACAGCTTCAGACATTTATGGGGGTCAACCCCTAAGTTTAGGAACCATTAAGATCCAATTCAAGAACACTCAAGCCTTTGGGTACTAATACCATGTGAGAATTCCGTGGCTTCTTGCCAATCTGGGTTTTTTTCCCTGACCAGACCATTTAAACTTTTTTATTTTTTCCAATTTGCAGGAAGCCAAAGTATTCAATTGAAGATACTATGTGACAGTTTATGAACTCTAGCATGTTTGTTGTACCTGAAGGTACAAAAAACATGCTAGTACCTCAAGCATTCATAAACTAGGCCCTAGGTGTCAATTATATCATTAATTTATTGTGAAAAATGTCATTATAGGTGGTGTTTAACAGACAATTATATAGTCACAAGTTGTGTACTTGCCTCTGCAAAAAACAATGGTTGTTTATATTTTGGGCTAATTTACCAGACCATTTTCATCATCACAATCCTCTCATCTCACACAAAATATCTGAAACCATTATCGAGACTATGGCACAAAACAATTTAATTATTCTTGCCTGGTAAACTTCAATTCTGTTATATGGCATGTACAGTATCATATCATTAGTAAGATATGAAAAAAAAGTTTCATACCATTGGCATCAGTGACTTGGGTGCGTATTGGTTTCATAGTTGGTTCAGTTGTGGTCTGGACTAAAAATAAAAAAAGAGGCATTGCATTTTACTTCAGTATTCATAATAAGCCATTTTATAAACAAAATTAAGCTCTATGATAAGTATCAGAAAACATAATTTTAACAACATAATGTGAAATAATTAACAAATGGCATTGAGTGGACACCTTCATTGTTATACTTATTAAAACAACTTTTAAAGATAATAGGAACATTTTCATCAAAGAAAACACAAAATTGAAAATAAAACAGTCAAAATTGGGACATTTCAGTTCAGCATGCCATGCCATATTATGCACGCCTTGAACTTTACTATGCACTCCTTGGAACAGTCTGGATTTCTAGCTGGCCAGACTGTGAATTATTTCTATCTTTTTATTTCTATCTTTTTATCAAACCAGTGGAATTATCATACTGAACTGTTCAATCAAAATAGATAGTTTACATTGTACAAACTTTCAATGGATCTGATTCCTTAGACTCAACCGACGTCCGTTTCGAAGCTGGTGTCCAAAAACGGATGCGTGCATCCAAAATGAGACACGGTGGCGTTTTGAGAATTTTTCGCTGTTTTGCAAATTTCTCTAGAAATTTGTTAAAAATTCGGCAAAGAGAAACGCCGCCAATTTGCTCGTCACTATCAGTGAATTAAACCAATAGGGATGAAAAAAAATATTTAGCCTACCTTTCCTGGGGCCCTTTTTCACTGAAAATCAGTTTAAGATCATCAATATTTAACTGATCACACACCCCCTCATCCCCGGTAGTTACACCCCTTTTCCTGTATGTGTTGCTGCAGTAACATCACTTTTAGGGAATGCTGTCTATGGAATAGTGGTACCATCAGTACAAGCACAAACATGTCTACCATTATTTGAAAACAATTCTAGTTTTATACATGCAGTAGAACCTCCATTGTACATTTATCAGGGGATTTAGAAAAAAATATGTAAAATTCTGGAAAATGCTAAAATAAGGGAAATAAATTAAAGCAACTTATTCTTTATGTACTCAAAGGTATAAGTAGAGTAGTGAGCTTTACTAAGAAACACAATATTTATTGTGGGGCATCCAGATTTGCTTAAGAATAGCAAAATATGAAGTTTAGTACCTGTATGTTCTTCTGTAATAATGGTATTTGGTATTTTGTTGCCTTAAAATAAAAAAATAAAAGTAAATAAAAATACAATAGAGCATAAACTTGCCACTATTTAAATATAATCATATATATTATAAGAGAAAGAGAGAAAGAAATATGAAGTTTAATATTTATGTGTCTGTGGTATTGTCACATTCAGTGAATACTATCCCTTGTATCATGGTGCCTTAAAATAAAAAAGAAATAAAAAACCCAATATTTAGATATATAAGATATATTTTGTTTGTACACATAATGGATACAATATCTGGAAACCCATTATCCAGAAAGCTATGAAATACAAAAAAGGCTTTCTCCCATAGACATTGTCCACATAATTGTCTAAATAATTAAACATTTTTCTGTGTAATAATAAAACAGTAACTTGTATTTGATCCCAACTAAGATATGTACACAAAACCAGCCTATTGGACTTATTTGGAGGTGATTGATCAAGGTTCGAAGTAGAATTTTTGCCAAGATTCAAATTTTTTTTTGCACAAATTCAGAAATTCAAATTATTTTTTCAAAAACTCGGCAAAATAATCGACTGTCGAATAGTCGAATATTCGAAAAGATTTTTATTCGAATCATTCGATTTGATCAAATTTTAAAAATTCACTGGTCGAAATGGTCTTCAAAATCATTTGAAAATTCAAACTAGAATCTTTTTGAAAATTTGATCGAACTTCGAATCCTTCATGTGAATTTAGTAAATCTGCGCTTTAAGGTTTGAAGAACCAAATTACGCAAAGATCCATTATCAGGAAAAACCCCTGGTTCCAAGCATTCTGTATATCTTTACATATTGGACATCCATTCATTTAGCAAAAATAGAGAAATGTAATGATTACTACCTATATATGCAATAACACCACTTTCTGTAAGTATTGTTTCTAGTACGATGATGCCTTAAAATAAAAATACCAATATTTAGAGAAAATGTTTACCATTGTTTTAAGGGACTACTAGTTTTTTAAACATGTACTGTATATATTGGAAATTAATTCATTTTAGAGGAATAGGGAGATACATAGTTTCATACTTGTATGTGTTTCTGTAGTAATGTCACTGTTAGTAAATGTCTCGTTTATTGTAGTGCCTTAAAATAAAACAAAATAAAAATATTTAGAAGATTTATTGCCATTTTTGTACATAATTCTAGGTTTATACATAAATTGGCCTCTCATTAGCTTCACAAGAATACAGAAAAATTGTGTTTCATACTTGTATGTGTTTCTGTAGTAGTGTCACTGTTAGCAAATGCTGTCTCTTGTATTGTGGTGCCTTAAAATAAAACAGGATAAAAAATATTTAGATGAAATATTGTCCTTTTTGTACAAAATTCTAGGTTAATACATATATTGGTCTCTCAGCTTCACAAGAATACAGGAAAATAAAGTTACATACTTGTTTGTATTTCTGTAGT
>CM044444.1:100859600-100933402 GCA_024363595.1 Xenopus borealis
TGCACAGCCTTTCTATTTAACCAGTTTTTAATTTTACCCTGAACTGTTCCTTTAATGTTTCAATGATTTTCTAGTAGATTTAGGGGCAGATTTACTAACGGACGAATTTTCGAGGGCTATTTGACCCTTCTATGATTTTCGAATGAAAATTTGATAAAATCGTAGTAAAATTTGGGCGCTATTCGATTTCTTGATAAAATCGTACACAGTTCAATCTGGCGAAGTAGGCAGTCGAATAAAATTTTCAAGGGGATCATCGAATGGTGGAATATTCGATCTATTCAATACGATCACATTTTGCATATTCGATGATCAAAGTGGCCAAATTTGCATATTCGAATATTTGATAAAATCATACAATAGGAATTCATTTGAATTCAATCGAACTTCGAATCCTTCACACGCATTTAGTAAATGGGCCCCTTAAAGGAAAACTATACCCCCAAAATAAATACTTGAGCAACAGATAGTTTATATCAAATTAAGTGACATATTAAAGAATCTTACCAAACTTGAATATATATTAAAGTAAATATTGCCCTATTACATCTCTTGCCTTGAACCACCATTTCGTGATGGTCTGTGTGCTGCCTCAGAGATCACCTGACCAGAAATATTTCAACTCTAACTGTAACAGCAAGAAATGTTGAAGCAAAAGACACAACTCTGTCTGTTAATTGGCTGGTGTGACCTAACTTTATAGTTTGTTTGGTATGTTTATGTGCACCATTGGATCCTAGGATCCCAGGAGGCTGTCCTTATTTTTTAAAATGGCAATTTTCTATTTATAATTACCCAATGGCACATACTACTAAAAAAGTATATTATTATGAAAATGGTTTATTTACACGAAGCAAGGTTTTACATATAAGTTGTTTTAGGCAATATCTTTCTATAGAGACCTACATTGTTCGGGGGGTATAGTTTTCCTTTAAGGTATGAAGATCCAAATTACAGAAAGACAAGTTATCAGGACAACCCGAGCATTCTGGATAACAAGCCCCATACCATAATTTGGATCTTCATACCATAAATCTAATAAAAATCATTTAAACATTAATTAAACCCAATAGGCTGGCTTTACTTTCAATGAGGATTAATTATATCTTAGTTGGGATCAAATACAAGCTACTGTTTTATTATTACACAGAAAAAGTAAATCATTTTTAAAAATTTTAATTTTGAATTTTAAATTTTTATTTCAATAAAATTGAGTCTATGGAAGATGGCCTTCCCATAATTTCAAGCTTTCTGGATAATGGTTCCCATACCTGTACTGGGGTATAAGTAGAACAGCAAGCAAAGTTAGTAACATGTATGTATGTGTAAGTGTTTAGCAGGATTTAATATAAAATCAATAATAAATTCAGCTCTCAATTATATAAATACAATTGGAAAATAAATATTGAAAGCCAATGAAGTAGAAGTGTAAAAGCAGCAGTTCATGAAGTCATGATCAGTAACGAATTTTATAATTCATTAAATAGATTGTTTTAACTTACTAATAGTTTCATTTGGAACTTCAGGAAGCAGATCATTCACTTGGAAAGCCCAACGTCCAGAAAATCCCACATTACTCATAGAAGAGACACTAATAATTGTGGAAGACAAAGACCCAGGTAATTCATAGGATCCTGTGCTACTGCCACTGTCAACACCAGCCTATGGGGAACACAAGATCCTGTTGACTGAATATTAGCAACACAGTAATTTTCAATAAAAAAACAATATATATGTATATACAGTATATATATATATATATATATATATTTATAGGAAAAATAATGGGCAACGACTTCATGCAGGTAAGGGACTTGTTATGCAGATTGCTTAGGACCTGGCAATGTGTAATGTGGAAAACCTTTCCTAAAATCTGCTAAAAATTATTTAAACATTAAATAAACCTAATAGTATTGCTTTCCCAATAAGGATTAATGCAGCTGAATAAGAATCAAGTACTGTACATGTATTTCTGAAATATTTGATTATAATCTTTTTCTGGATAACAAATCACATACCTGTATTTTCACAATTAGGGGAAAATTTATTAAGGGTCCAAATGAACATGCAAATTAAATTAGAATTTAAAAAATTCGAATTTCGAAGTAAATTTGAGCTACTTTTTTTATCCCAGTTTCGATTTGAATTGAAAAACTGAGACTGAGCAAAATCAAAGGATGTGGCAAATTTATGCCAAGACTTGTTAAGATGGCATAGAAGTCAATGAGAAGTGTATCTTTAGTATTAATGCAGAGCATGAATATATAGTCAGTTTGGATTATTTTTTTAATGTTAAAGGACCAGTAACAGTATTTAAAAAAAAAAAAAATACATAAAAACACCAACACAGTTTAAACTTTAAATTCACAAAGCTTTTATTAAGAAATTACTTACCGATTCTCTGCATGTGCTCCTCTTATGAAACAGTGACAGGGCCATGATCCATCATGCGGCACTAGATTTCTCCGCCCTGCCTTCTATAGGAGATAGCCAGGGAGGAGAAATTGAGCCCTGTCAGATTGTTGCCCTGTCGCCTGTATTCCCTCACTTGCTAAACACCATCCAACCCCTTCTTATACCTATCTAATATGACTGATTCAGGGAGAGCTCTCACTGGTACAAACCCCTTCCCAATATTTAGCCAGAACCTACTTTCACCTAATCGGAATGGGTGGCCATGCATCAGCTGTAAGGACCTATTATTATTTTCATTCAGATTTCTTAATATATAAGCAGAAATTTAAGTTTTTTAAATTGTTAGTTCAAAGTAGAAATTTCATTCAATGTAGAAAAAAAAATCTAAAACCTCACAAATAAAATTTTTGACAAATAAGTCCATTATGGTCGAATTTATTAACATGTCAAATAAGAGCTCATCAAATTAAAAGTCAGCTACTTCTAGATAGACTTAAAAAAACATATAAATGAATAGAACTATAGAGTTCTAATTGCACACTTTGAAGAATCTACCCCTAGATGGCAGATTTACAAAATGTGGACCTGGAGGTTCCTAGCAGTTTCAGTTTGAGCACAGTTACTAAATAATTGCATTGTTTATCCTACATACTCTTTAAAACACTTCTAAATTGTTAGTCCCTGATGTAAATTGCAAGGGGAAAGAAAAGAGCAATAACTTGGACCAAATGCAGTACTGATTACAATTAAGTAGGAAATGAATACATTCAGAGCACTAACAAACAGAATAATCTACAGAGGAAATGTTCACCTTTCCATACTCACCAAAGCCATTGTATGTTCAGGTGTCCACTGAATGTCTCCATAGTTAAACATGACAAAGGTTAGTTTTCCATCTGTAGTAAGCACAGCCTGGAATGTGTTCACCTAAAAGGGAAACCATAATCAATAAACGTCTTCCTCAATTTGCAAACATATGTACTGAGGGGCAGAATTACTATTGGTCAAATTCGAGGGTTAATTCGATCGATCGAATAGAAAAATTTGACTGAACTATTAAATTGTTCGAACGATTCGAACGATTTTAACCATTCAATCGAATTCGATCTAAAAAAATGCTGAAATAACCCTATAGGAGCTTGCCATAGGGTTATACAGCAATTCAGTGGGTTTAATCTGGCGAACTAGGGATTCAAATAAAAATTGGAAGGGCAAGTAATTCGACCATCAAATGGTCAAATGATTGAATAGATTTTTATTTGAAGCATTCAAATCATTTGAATTTTTTAAAAATGTGATGGTCAAAATGCCCAAAAAAGTTATTCAAAAATGTAAAAGTTTTTGAAAATTAGATCGAATTTAGAATCATTCACACAAATTCAAACATCACTGGTTTGACCTCTGATCCTTTATCCAAGTATTCATTTTTCTCATTTCATTGTGGATTACATACACTCCAGTAATTATCAATATGTCACTATGTTCTGCCTCTTTTTTTATTCTACTGCTATTAATAATTTTAGCTAAAAGAACCTGCATAATCCTGATCTGTATAGAACTAAGATTTGTATTAACTAATTACAGTATCTCAACTATTTCTCATGGGTTATTTGATTTATTCAGAATAATTTTACTCTGAAATGGAAGTAGCTATATACAGTAGCTAACATATGAAACCTATATGTATTTGTTTTACTTTATGTTCTTAAATATATGTCTTACTCATGGCCATTTATTAGCTATAGTAATCCCTCAACTAGGAATGATTAGCCTGTAGAAAAAAACAAAAAACCATGAAAATGTATGTAATTTCACAGATTACTGATAAAACTTGACATCATGACATGTGTATTGATCACTGTTATGTGTTGTAGTTTTTTTCAGCATTTTCAAGAATGTGGGTTTTATCTTTTCTATTTGAGCCTGAGGTTTGCCATCATAAAGGCTGTATAAAATGTTCACTTAGACGTTAGATTCTGTCCTTGGTCCAAGTCTTTCAGAAGCTTTGCTCTGTGGGTCTAAGGTAAGGTATGTAAGGGAAATTGTTATGTGTTGTGACATCATGTGAAGGCCATATTTAGAGATGCCACTAAACTAGGCATTAGCAAGGCATTAGTAGTGACAACTAAGGTTCCTATGAAAAATCTCTATGCACACCTCTGAGTGTCAACATTTAGTTAATGTATACTCTGCATTTGAATTAGAGCAAATTTACTGTCATGTGCCATTTCTCAATAAATTATGTTTTGGTTTTCACTCATGCAAGCCTTGCTAGCCAAGAACTGAACATTTTGTTTGTTACACTACACCTAGTCTTACTCGATGACAGCCAGTATTAGCCGAGATGGCAGTAAGTTATAAGATACTGTATTGTTTGTTATAAACTTTGTGGCAGGTCCTATTTTATCTGCAGTTTTTTGAATGAGTTAAGGCTAAGAGTTTGGTATTCAACAGTACTGAAGTCAGTTTTAAAGCTATTGCAATAATGATACTAAAATAGACTTATCAATATTACCTTGCTGGAGGTAGATCCATAATAACTGACTTTATGCCATGTTGCCACAAAGACCCACTGAGCAGAGAATTTCATATCATGGAAATATCTTCCAATATCAGTTGTAGTTTGGGACAGTAGTGTTGCATCTGTGCTTTGACGGTAATATATGTCACCTTGTATTGTGTTGTCCACATCAGCATAAAAAGGGGCAAGGAAAGGATTTCCTAACATACTAGGGAGATTACTGATTGACATGTAATTATTCATAGGTGAAATAAATGAAATTATACCATTGTTGTTAACCTGTTGGGTCAAAAAAGGATCAAAATTAAAACATTTTATAGTATCATGAATAAATAATTTTAATGGTGATTTTAATTCTGCAATTTTTCTAACTCAAAAATAACCTTTATGATATTTGTTTCTTCACTGACTCAAATATATGAAATGTAATATATTTATAAAATGGCATCTTTGTCATGGGTTTTGACACTTAAAGGGCACTTGTTGGGCAAAAATATTATCCCCAACCAAAGGTGCGGCCAGCATTAATTCTTTTTAAAAATGCCTTTATTAGTCTTAACCTTTTGTTTTTCCCAACAGATGCCCTTTAAGTGATGGACTAGATTTTGCTTGTCTACATTTATTTTATCCAAAATTAGAATTACTTTAGGGTATATACCTACCTAGCAAAAGAAAAAACACATAACTAGGCTTATGAGATCTCTCATGAGGCAAGGCTTATGAAGACGTGGTTACACTTTCAACTAATGTTTGCTGCTGTCTTTTCACTGACACATGTAAATAAGTCAACTAACTTCTAGCACAAGCACATATATTAAAAGCAAACAAACATTTATGTCCCATGTGGTCCCCCTTAAAGTCGCTGACTAGAGAGCTGCAAAGCAGGAAGTTGGGTTTTGTTAGACATCTGGTAACAGCTTTTATACATTACATTTTTGGAAAGAAATATGTTTTATTTTGGACAGCCTAAAATAATATTTGCCCAGTTTTTATTTTTATACTGAACTGTTGAAGAAAGTTTTTATTCATGTGATACAAACTTACAGGTATCTTAATATTGAGGTCTTCAAAGAGATGTAAAAGCAATTGACTGGTTGGTCCTGGTAGCACTGTACTTACAAACAATGATGAGAAGGACATTCCCAACACAGGAATATTCATGGAGAGCTCTATGGACCCTGATGTGCCTTCATCATTTTTTGGGTTGACCAAATCAAGTCCCGGGCCATATGGATAGAGAAGAGCTAGCGGATATAGGAATACACTTTCACATACAGTAGCTATGGTAACAGTTTGTCCTGAAAGTCTTAACATATAGATGTAACAGAAGGGCAGTAGATATATAACTAATACAATCCAACCATAATAGGCAGAAGTCAATAAGAGATAAAGTCAATAATGTAGTGCAACAATACACTAATTTACTAAGCTTGTTTATATAAACTATATTTGTATCTCTAATGCAAACACACTAGTTTTGCCAGGACAGGGCAGCAGTAAATTATATTTTCATTACTTTAGGACACTACCGACCAGCAAATGCCTGCTACTGCGCATGCATCAGAAGACGGCGATGGATCCTGGAAGAAGACTGCTCTGGGGAAGATGGTGCCTGTGAACTCCTTATTATGCCATTTGTAATGTTTACCATTTTTTGTAAAATATCAAGGAACACTGCATCTTAAATTGCTTGGAGCAACTCATAATATAACCAGCTGTACTGTACAACATAATGAAATAATTAATAAAGGATAGATAATTACCATTTCCATATATGACTTGACTCCCATTTGTTGTTTGTTGTTTTGTGCTTGTTGCTAAAGGGAAATGTAACAAAGTAACATAAGGAAACGCCACAAGGGCTAAAACCAGGTTAAAAATGTTGCTAAACTGTATACTGTATTTCCATAATAGGATCAAGGTTATGGGTGAAAAAAAGTTCTACCAATGAATGGCAACACATAAAGGAAAAGGAGCGGCAGCATCGAAGGTTTTACTGACTCACCCAACAGAAGAAGAAGAAGGATGATGGTCAGTTCGATGGTGAGTTCCATACTGAGACCTGGACCAGTGATGTGATCACATTCCAAAACTACCACGTCTCTTCAACTCAATTGATTTTGTATTCCAGAAAGCTTCATGTGTTTGTTATTTTCATAAACAAGCAGAAAAACAAAGATGTGAATTCACATTTACATCCTCTATGGTGGCCCTTCTATGCCTATACAGATGCAGTCACTTTGGATTGTGTATTAAATGCGTCGTGACTTAACTCATCTATCCCATTTATCCCACTTAGCACAGAATATTGTGTCACAGCATCCCATCCAATTAAAGAGTTCACCATTGAAAACAATCGGGCTTTGGTATGCTAATGAAAAGGTTAAATGCATTAAATGAGTTAAGATAACTTTGGATAACACAGTTTCTTCAAGTAGCCCTGAGTCACGACGCATTTAACTTACAAATCCAAGTGACTGCATCTGTATTTCCAGGATTTAGTCCATGTGTAGTGTGGCACTCCAAAGTACCAATTGTCCCCAGAAAATACTGAACTCTCTGTACTTTGTCCAGGACATGAAGAAGAGGGCTAATTTGAAGCTCTAAAACTGTTTGCAGAATTTCTATTGATGGGAAGTGGCACAACAGCTTTACATCATAAGAAGAGAATGATATGACCCACATCCTTTATTTGCTACCTTTAAAATAATATATGCTTGTAACTTACTATAAACTCCATGGTTAAAAGCGCTAACAAGCTATACAACTTTAACTGTATGTAGATGACCCCCTGTCATGGCCCTGAACACCTCTTGCAGGGCCAGTCCCATTGCTCTAAAGCCTACTACATAGTGCCTAATGCTATTTGTTGATGCGTTTTAATTAGAGAATACAGGTATGAGATCTGTTATCCGGAAAACCATTATTTAGAAAGCTCTAAATTACGGAAAGGTCATCTCCCATAGACTCCATTTTATTCAAATAATTCGATTTTTTTTTTATTATTTACTTCTTCTCTGTAATAATTAAACAGTAACTTGTACTTGATCCCAACTAAGATATAATTCATCCTTATTTGAAGAAGAATCTGCCTTTTGTGCTTATTTAATGTTTACATGATTTTACAGTAGACTTTATGATATAAAGATCCAAATTACAGAAAGATCCCTTATACTGAAAGCCCCAGGTCATAAGCATACTGGATAACAGATCTCAACTTGTTAATATGTTAGAAAGGAAGAGAGCAGAACAATTTGTGCAAGTGGTTTTAGAAGTTTTTGAAATCACGAATAAACTAATTTCTCCAAAACCACAAATGCCTTGCAATAAAAAGATGCAATTATAAAAAATACAAACAAATAACAAAAATGGTGAACAATGCTCCAAAATATGAAAACCTCTAAGAGTCTGAATGGCTTAAAAAAGGTCCAATAGGATCAATGCAGCTCTCACTGACTTCTATGGAACCTCAACTGCTTTTGCTTGGCAACGTTTATATATGAGTGGCCCATTTATCAAAAGTTTCATTTTAGTGGTTTTAGAGATTTTTGAAATGAATGGAAAAACAAATCAGAGAAAAAGTCTGAATGGCTCCAATAGGATTGGTGCAGCTATTGGCATTTTTCATGGATTTAATAAATTAAAAATGCAATATAAACAATTTTTTTTTTTGAAAAAATACAATTCATGAATAAAATAGAAATTCAAATGTTAGCAAAGCTGCCCCTTTTTTAAGCTTTATGAACCATGCATTTTTAGAGTTTTATAGGGAAAACCACAGATCTTTAGAGAAAAAGAATGTGATTCGTGAAAAAAATTGAAATTTGAATGTAAAGAGTCCCCTTAAACTGCAATATTTCTATTCAAATCCATTCACTAGTGAAAGAGGATCTTCAGTAAAATATTTAAAGACTAAAACTGAGCTTCTCCTTTGCTTTAAATGTCTATGTAGAGGCCCCAGTGTGCTACTTCAAAAAGAGATTATGGTAGATTGACACATTTCCAAACCCACCTTCCACAATGTCTTCCCAATGATTAGATCTTACCATAATATATTCTGCAAACCTCTCAGTCAAAAAATAAACATAGAAGTTATTTCTTATTCTTACCTGAATGTGATGTACTGTATACAGTCGGGCACCTCTCCCACTCTCACACCAAGTGTATTTGATATAAACTACTAATTGCAAAGACTGACCTTAAATATGTTTCTGACCATTTTGAGCAGTGATTGATTGAAATGTTACAAAACAACCTGGGTGTGTAATCATTATAATAAAACAATGTGTAGAATGTGCCTTTGGCTGTCCCCTGGATCTGAATATCTGGATATCAAGCCAAATACATAAAACAAACAAGACCATTTGTGCAATAGCAGAGCTTGGGGCTATATGTTGAAGGACGTCCCTATGATCAATAAAACCAGTGTAACTATAAACAGTAATATACACATGTAGCTGTCATAGAAGTGGTGGTCATGACTAGTGCAAAATTTACTGCAAAATTTCCAAAATGCATTGAAGTCAATCGACGTCACAATAATTTTGACATGCATCAATTCTGACGACAGAGAATTTTTATACGTGCAACTATGAAAGTCAAAGGCCATCTGAATGATTGTGACACATGACAGTTTTGAAGCGAGCGATAATTCTGATGCGCATCAGATTTTTCGCCAGCGAGTTTCACAAATTAATATGCTTGTGGTGACATGCGGAAATTTGCCACAAATTTGTGTCTGGGGAATTTATTCACAGATCACTAGTTGTGACTATTGGATAAAGGAGTCAGATATGTATGAATTTCAACAAGTAACCCAAATAAAGTTTCCCTTATTTAGTGCTTTATCTCCATTTTAAATGTGATCAAAAGCCAATGGTTTAAGAAGAAGGAGAGTCAAACTCCTGGAGAATGGCCACTTTGTAAGGCATCCCTTAGCAACCCCAGTAATGGGAAATTGGACATCTTGGAGGGTGGCAGATAATAGCCTCTTCCTCCCACCAACACCCCAATTTCCCAATCCCAAAATCTGTGACATTCCTATTGGTAGAATATGCCAGAATTGACATGTGAGACGTTTAGTTCATACTGTGCTGCTTCTTGCCATGCTAATGGAAATACAGGTATGGGACCTATTATCCAGAATGCTCTGGACCTGGGGTTGTCTGGGATATGGGATCTTTCTGTAATTTGGATCTTCATACCTTAAGTCTACTAGAAAATCATATAAACATTAAATAGACCCAACAGGCTGGTTTTGCTTCCAATAAGATTAATTATATCTTAGTGGGGATCAAGTACAAACTCCCATAAATTAAAAATTCGACCAAACTAAATTTATTAATAAAATCACATTTTTATCATAATTGAATCTACTGAAAACTTGAAACAAATTCAACTTGGATTAGTTAAAAACATGATTCAAATTTAAAAAACTCGATTTGAGTTTCAGGAAGGCCGCAAACGTCACCAAATTGTTCGATGCACCTCTCCCACTGACTTATATAGTAATTCAGCAGGTTTAAGGTAGCAAATTATTGAATTTGAGTTCTTAAAAGGCCAGAGTATGATAAATATCGGAATTTCGGATTCAAATTTGAATTGAAACTCAAATCGAGTGTGGATAATTCATAATTAAGATTTGAGAGTTTTGACCAAAAAATTATTTTTTTTTGATAATTCAAATTAAAATTTTCAATTCGACCCTTGATAAATCTGCCCCTAGATGTCCAAGGTGGTTGCATTAATACATAGAGACACTAATAAAGCAAAAGGTCACCCTCATATGCACAAGAAACAGACCCCAAAGAAACTAAACCCTGATATTTCCTTTGTTAGGTCAGTGGTCAGATGCTGCAAAGTTTACCATATACAATCACAGTTATGGAATAGATATTTTAAATATCAAATCCTAACCCTTACAAAAAATGGAGAAAGAAGAGTGGGGTCCCCATCTCCATTACTTGTGGCAAAAATGAAATATATCAAATATCAAACTTGTGTATCAATTAACATGAAGCCAACACCCTGTCCAGTCCCAGAATTATAATACTATGTGGTTTATGTGCAATTGCGTTCAATCATGTTGGTGTTCCCACAGTGCAAGCCGTGTGTCAAAAAAAAATTTGCTGTGTGTCAAAATGTTATTGGCGCCCATAGACTTTAATGGTCATCTGCAAAATTTTGTTGGCAAATCGAAATGGGTCAAATTCGCCCATCCCTAGTTGTAAGTTTTTGGAACATATCTCTCAGGCTGTAGGGCACAGTTGTACACCTAAAGGTTGATTGCCCTTCCCTCCGCCCTGTACTATTGTCTTTATTGTTACAACATTTGCCTTTTGGTATTAAAGGGATACTGTCATGGGAAAACATGTCTTATCAAAATACATCAGTTAATAGTGCTGCTCTAGCAGACTTCTGCCCTGAATCTGTGTTTCAAAAGAGCAACTGGATTTATTCTCAATTTTTCTCAGTTATACAGAATTCTACTATTTTTTATAGTTTAGTCTTCTCAAAACCATACAATGTGTCTCTATAGAGAGACTAATGTACCCCCAACTATATTTGCTAAGGCTAATGTAAACCAACACAGTTTCCTTTACTATATGAAATGTCATTATATTGTCATGGAACTGCATGGTTTTGTCTTAAAATTACTCTCCAGAATTGTAGCTGCCACTCTACATTTTCCTGTATTCCTATTAAACAAGGGCTTTTACTGTCCTTTAAAAATAGGCAAGAATTTTAATTATATTAGTATTAACATGAACATTCAATAAATAATCTATATTAGCATAGGCACACCAGTGATAGAATAAAATTAATTTGATATTAAGGAAAGCAACAGAATTACCATGCTTATTTTCTAAGACTTTCTTCAATAGACCCACGCCAACCCGCTGATGATGTCACAAAAGGGGTGGGGCAAGCAGGCGCACATTTATAAGGCATTGTAAGTTTCCGGATTAGGAGAACAGGCAGAAGAGTTCAACACAGACCTGCGACCTGCAAATGGGGAGAGAGGCCGGCCAGAACCTGCCTGACCCACGGGTCCCTTGGGCCGGCACACATGTCAATAATTGGCAGTTAATATAAACTAATATCTCTGAAACTGGAAAAAAAACCAACGCATTAAGGATTCATTGAGGTCTGGCATGGTGCCGAGAGACTGGCGAATTGCTAATGCGGTGCCACTATTAAAAAAGGGATCCCATTCTCTCAAAACTATAGGCCAGTTAGTCTGATGTCGGTAGGAAAGCTTTTCGAAGGATTAATAAAGGATAGGATACTGGACTTCATAGCAAATAACAATACTGTGAGTTTGTGCCAGCATGGTTTTATGCATAATAGATCTTGCCAGACTAACTTGATTGGAACTTTTTCTAATTGGACCAGTGTTGTTAGTGGGGTACCGCAGGGCTCTGTACTGGGTCCCTTGCTTTTCAACTTGTTTATTAATGACCTGGATGTGGGCATTGAAAGTACAGTTTGTATTTTTGCAGATGATACTAAATTGTGCAGAACTATAGGTTCCATGCAGGGTGCTGACACTTTGCACAGTGATTTGTCTAAGTTGGGAAACTGGGCAGCAAACTGGAAAATGAGGTTCAATGTTGATAAATGCAGGTTATGCACTTTGGCAAAAATAATATAAATGCAAGTTATACACTAAATGTCAGTGTGTTGGGAGTTTCCTTAAGTGAGAAGGATCTTGGGGTTTTTATAGATAACAAGTTGTCTAATTCTGGGCAGTGTCTGTAGCTACTAAAGCAAATAAAGTTGTGTCCTGCATAAAAAAGGGCATAAACTCAAGGGATGAAAACATAATTCTACCTCTTTATAGATCCCTAGTAAGAGCTCATCTGGAGTATGCAGTGCAGTTTTGGACTCCAGTCCTTAGGAGGGATATAAATGAGCTGGAGAGAGTGCAGAGACTAAGTGCAACTAAACTGGTTAGAGGGATGAGACTGGGACACTTCAATTATGAGACTGGGAGACTGTCCAGGTTGGGCTTGTTTTCTCTGTATTACACTAAATACATTAGAGGACATTATAGACAAATATTACCCATAAAGAGGATCACCAGAGGCCACCCCTTCAGACTAGAAGAAAAGGACTTTCATTTAAAGGAACAGAGTAGGTGGTTCTTCACAGTGAGGACAGTGAGGTTGTGGAATGCACTGCCGGGTGATGTTGTGATGCTGATTCTGTTAATGACTATAAGAGGGGGATGATTTACAGGACAGACATAATACAAAGGCTATTGTGATACTAAACTCTACAGATAGTATAGCTATGGGCATATATGGTTTGTGTGAAAGAGTGGAGGGGTGTGTGTGTGCTGGGTTTTAATTTGGAGGGGTTGAACTTGATGGACTTTGTCTTTTTTCAACCCAATTTAACTATGAAACTACTATGTAAATTCCAAAAGTGCTTAGAAAAGCATATCATGTTTTATATGTTAAACAGATAGATTACATTTCTGAGGAGCAAAATATACATTTTGCTTTTATTATTTTTATATTGAGAGAGCAAGAGATAAAGTGAGAGAGGGGTAATACATTGTTTTATACAATGTTATGTTATTATTCACTAGTATAGTTCATAAAGCCTTTATTTTATACTTGATAGATTTAATTGTTTAGAGAATATTTCTATTATGATAGAAGGGGCTCTCAAGTAGCATGGGTGATGTATCGCTTTTACCCAGCCCTTCCACCAATCAGAACTAAGTACAGGAGTAGATTACAGCTGTAGACATGACTGAGAAGTCCTCTTGGAAGCAGGTTTCACCCCAGAAGAAAAGCGAGGGCACAGCTAATCCACAACTGACATAACATTTATCATTTTGCCCCTGTATTAGCAACTTGTGGATTCCACTGCAACCAAAACAAATCATGTTTCATAATTAATGTCTCTTAATTAACAACATTCTTTGTATATTTCTCAATTTGCCCCACCCTTTGATGACATATTACACAGACGTTCTTTCTCTCTTGCTTTTGTTCTGTATCCCACACACACCCAAATATACACATAACCATAACTCTCTCACAATAGTTGAAATGTTGCATCTCAGTTTTTTTTTTATCTCACACCTTTACACACACTATAAAACTAGAAAACATGCTTTGTAGTCAGCAGGATGCTTTCTCCCTCATTTCCTCCCTGTGGCTGCATTTCTTCATATTTCAGCAGAGATCTTAGATGAGGTGACAAATCAGTAGAGGGGTCTCCTGTGATGGTGGTGTGGGTGCATTTTGTAGCACTACCCAATTTTGAATGCTTGCAATTTAATAATAATACTCCAGGCTCAATACTATCAATACAACCCTGATGATGGCGCACAATACATGTACAACACTTAGGGGCAGATTTACAAAATTCACGTGAATAATTCGAAGTTCGATCGAATTTAATATAATTTTGAATCTTTGAATATGCAAATTATGCGAATTTGACCATCGAATATTCGAATTCGAATGATTCGAATATTCAAATAAAATTTTTATTCGACCACCTACTTCGCCAGGATCAAGCAACCGAATTGGGAATCATTAGCTGAGATAGAATAAAAAAAATTTGATCGATTAAAATTGTTCGAATCGATCTATCGAATTTTTAATTTGGATTGATCGAATTGCCGTAAAATCCTTCGAATTCGATAGTCTAATTCGAAGGATTTTACTTCCGCACTATTCCCATAGTCGAATTTCGATTTTTTTTTTATCTCAAAAATCGACCAATAGTAAATCTGCCCCATATTCTTTGGACTGAGATCCTAAAATAAGGGACGTTCCTGGAGGGAAATGCCACCCCATTTGTCTATTATTTGCTTAATTTATCTGTAAAAAGTGTATATTCCAACAGTATCAATGTGTGTTTATGGTTGCAATGTAATCCACAAATTGTAAGCAACAGAGTTTCATATGTTGAAAACCACTGAAGGGGAGCCCAGCTCCATGTCATTTGCTTGCACAATTCCCAAGGCTAACAGGTGACTGAGCTTCCATCTACTGACCAAACTATAATGTGCATTAGTACATTTGCCCTGTCTACTTTTATTATGAAGATCAGTGGATAAAAGGGGGCCACATATTAAGTGTACATGGCACAAAATTACACAAGTTACATCCCATGGATATTTTGAAAGCAGTTAGGAAAACAACATAAAAGCTATAGAGCTGACTTTAGAGACTCAAAATCCTATTCGGTTGATATTACATCACTTCTGGCTACTCCCATATTCTGAATATGGAGTGATATTTTATCTTGCATTTGATACGTCAAACATGACCCAATTCATTCTCCTTTTGAAAAAGGAGAAGTGGAAGCCATGCCCTGAAATTTGTATTGACAATGCTCCTTGAATGTCTATGACATACATGAGCCCTTGTATTATGTTTGTGAAGGTTCTCAGTCATCCAGGTCATGGGATATTTATGGAAATAAGTCAAATCTACTGGAGTTGCTATATATAAATAAATAAACATATATAATTATTTAAAATATTTTTTTATCCTACTGGCTTTTTCAGTTGAGATGCACTACTGTGGAGATGCTTGGTAGGTTGAAGACACATTTAAAGGCTACAAGCTAGTGATCAGGATATTTACAGTATGTCTGCATAGTTTGCATTTGTGGGCAAGAATGGTGGCCCCCTCTAAAACCGACTCTTCTATTGATTTTCTACTGCAGCAACTAACACAATCCCAAAACACCCATTGCAAACACTGTTATCCAACAATGTCCAACAATTGTGAGTTTTAGTTTTTTATCCTAAAAGAGCCTCCCTGCCACCCCATCCCAGGCACAATTCACACCCCCCCCTGTGGTATTTATACAAATGGCCTGTAGAGGTGACTGTGCACATTATACTGTGTATACACTTTACCTTCTATACTGTTTAAAAGCAATATAGTTCAAGTTACTGCTGTTGTGTAATGGCTGCATGAACCTGCTTAGAAAGCACTATTATACCCTGCTCATCCTCGGCTACCAAAACACAACAAATTGGCGACAAGATGTCTCTTCTACCTCTGCAGCAGCCTAAACCCAATGTATTTTGCATTGCAAAAAATTTGCCACAAAAACATCCTTTGACTTCATAGTATTTTGTAGGGCAAGAGTTGCAGCAAGTAAAACTCCTTTAGACTCCAATGTGTGGAGAAACGTTGCAGTGGAAAAAGCACATTGATTTCAATACTTTTTGCAAATTTCTGCTGGGACAGATTCGCTTATAAATCCCATGAGAGTCATCTAGGCATTTTAAAATTGAAAGCCATGCTAGAAGCCATGTCTGGTGGCCTAATTTTTTTAAAAAAATTTCTTGATCTCTAATTTTTATAATATATTTCTAAATCATTTACTTCCAAATAATCTGTTCCAATAATCAACTTGATGTTATACTGCATGTTATCAATCAGTTTCTTTATAAACTCTACAAGAAGATTGGGTTCTCCAGTCCATAGGAAGACCAATTAACTATATAATGATTCCATGCTCTTACCAGCCCAAAACTGGTTAGCAAACTTTAGAGTGAATTCCAGCCCCATGGATACACTGTGTTTGTAGGTAGAATTATTGTTAAACAGGAAAATGTAGTAACAATGCTGTGATAAAGTCCATGCATTCCAAATTTTTATTTAGTATTAAAGGTATGGGTTTCTAGTAAACCCATTATCCAGAAATTATGGGAAGGCAATCTATATTTTATCTAAATAATTAAAATTTTAAAAATATTTCCATTTTCTGTGTAATAATAAAACAGTAGCTTGTACTTGATCTCAACTAAGACAAAATTAATCCTTATTGGAAGCAAAACCAGTCTATTGGGTTTATTTAATATTTACATAATTTTTTAGTAGAATATGGGGCATATTTACTAAGGGTTGAATTTTCGAGGGCTAAAAGCCCTCGTAGCCCTCGTAGTGCTCTCGAAGTAGAATCCGCCAAAATCAAACATTGAATTCGAAGGATTTTACCGCAATTCGATTTCTCGATAAAATCATAGAAATCGAACGATTTTACGGGGAAAAAAAGTAAAAATCGTACAAATCAAACGCTTCAAATCGTTCGAAGCATTTGATTCATACAATTTTTCCTTTTTTTCAGTAAAATCGATTTTATCGAGAAATCGAATTGCGGTAAAATCCTTAGAATTCAATGTTTGATTTTTGTCAGATTCTACTTTGAGAGCACTACGAGGGTCGAATTTGAGGGCTTTTAGCCCTCGAAAATTCGACCCTTAGTAAATCTGCCCCATAGTCTACTAAAAAATCATGTAAATATTAAGGATTGAAAAAAACTTGGAAAAGTGGCGACCTCTGCAGACAAAAATCAAGTTGACCTCCACAAGAAGGGATTCTGACAGTGCCATACCAGGACCTTCAACACCTATTCCAACTAAGTCAAAATATAATTAAAAAAATTACAACAGACTGGGAAGGGTTAAAAGATCAGGCAAAACATCCACCCACGGAACACACATGCCATGTCAGAAAAACAGATGAAACAACAGACAAAGAACAATTAGTAGTGAACACCCAAAATCACTCTAACCATGGACAATTTGGGGTAGAATGTCTTTTGCAGAAAATACACTCCCCCCAAAAAGTGATGATCTGTTCATGGGACCCCTCTTTTTGTCACTACTAGACAAGCATGAGTTTTTTACAGGAAACCCTAACAGCAGCTATATTTCATCCACTACCCATCCCACCTTACAGTGTTACAGACGGAGGGTAATCCAGCAAGTTTCTACGGAAAAATATACCAAAATTTGACCAAAAGTCAATGGGTAGTATCAAGGGATCTGGTAAAAATCAAATACATTTTTATTAAACAAACCAACAAAGAGAACAAATTGCTTATAAATGGATAGGAAACACTACACTGCTGACGTATTTAGCCAACTGAGTAATGCAACACATTATTCAAAATAATGGGGACCAAGCCTTTAAAAGTCCCAAAATGATCACCTCTGTGGAAACATTATCAGAAGGCAGCAAGCTGAGTTCCTTATTAATAAAACTTCTGTCACACCTGTCCTCAAAAATTGTACCGAAAATTCATAAGGACATACAGTACATCCACAGGGCACCCTTTAGTGGCTGGCTATTTTAGTGGATAAATATTTGCAAACACTATTTTTGAGTAGCAACTCATTCATTTAAGACACATCACACTTATGAATACCTTTAGCAAATTAAGGTACCGATTTACTAAATTCACGTGAAGGATTCGAAGTTCGATCGAATTTGATCGAATTTCGAACGTAGGATTTCTTCGTTTGGTCAAATATGTGAATTTTGCCCTATTTGATCATCGAATAGGGAATGGTCGAACGATCGAATACATTCGAATAGAGAACGAATGGACAAATATTTGATCATTCGATATTTGACCAGCGAAGGATTTTAATTTTTAAGTTTCTTTGGCAGATTGGACCTACCGAATTGCAATAGAAGCCTATGGGAGCACTAAGTCTGAGACTAAGTCCTGATCGAATAGGATTCCTATGATCGAAGTCTTCGATCATTCAACTCGTACGAATCATCCAAACGATCGAATGATTTATTCGTTCAGTCGAATAATTTATTCGACTGATCGAATAGATTTGTATTCGATTGTCAAATGATCGAATATCGAATAAAAGGTAGCCTAGAACTATTCGATAAACATTGAAAATCGAATGCTAATCGAATATCGAATAGAAACAAATTATTTTTGGGGAATAATAGTAAATTTCCCCCTTAAGGTATCAGTTGAGAAATGCTGTTGCTTAACAAAATCAGAAACAGCAGTCCAGAATATACTGTAGGTTTGCCAGTCCAGAATATGGGTTTGTTGGTTGCACCCCTAAATGAGAAATTTGTTTTTTAATTAGTAGATTATGTTTTTACTATATTTTCCTATATGGTCCACCTTCTATAAGCAGGTACAGGGCATAGCGAAGGGGGGCAAATATAGCATTGATATACTGTATCTAAATCTGAATAAATTGGAGAAAGATTTTGTTCTATCTGAACATTGACTTAAACAACATATTTTCTGTGGGATCACTGCATAGACAACTGTATCATGCTATTGGAGGTCCCAAGGGAAGGGGCTGCTCGCTTTCTGAACTATTTAAATGGCATGAAACTGTTACAATTTCTATGAGCTTCTCAGATACCTCAACTGAATTATTGAATCTCAAAGAACAAATGGGTATACAGTAGAATCCCTTTTAACGTTTTTCAGGGGACCAAGAAAATTTTTTTGTAAAATCCAGGGAAATCTAAAATCAGGGAAAGTTAACTTTTTCTTCAAGTACTGAAAGGATATAAGCACAGGAGTCAGTTTTACTTTGAGATACAATATTACGTGTGTTTATGACAAGGGTTTAGAATTGCAGCATTAATGTTACACTATGGGGGGCTCTCTGTCAGTCACATACACAGACTAAAGCAAGAAGTGATTGTTGCAGGACTATATACTCATTGGAATTGACAATTGACAGGCAGAACCACTGCAAAATATACATCTCACAAATAATTATATTCAAAGAGGAAAAAAGAGGAAAAAAATTGTGATGGGCGAATCTGTTGCGTTTCGCCGAAAGATTTGCGAATTTTCAGCGAAAATCGCTTTTTAACAATTTTGATATAATAAAATAAGTAATTGATTGTATTTGTAACAGTTTAGATAAGGAGAAATATTTTCAAACTTTCATAACCTGCCAAATTTGGTAAAACGAACATGTTAATTAGTGGGTGTGACCACAAAAATGGGTGTGGTCAAAATGTTGCAGCGCTACGTATGGAAAAAAAAAAAATTCTGTCCCTTTTTTTAATTCCAAAATGTTGGGAGGTATGGAAATGTGAAAAAAAATTTAAAAAATGCCATCTTTTGCTTTGTGTCTGAATGTGCTGAATAGCATTGGAGTCAATGAGAAGAGCAATTTACACGCGTTTTTCATTTAGTTACACACATGCCCTGCATTGTTACTGGACTCTTATCTTTTCAAAAGAAAAAAATGCCTCCCATTTTGCCAGCTTTTTAAAAACATCTGTAATTATTATTTAAAACAGTGAAACATTAAAAAGGCATATTTTAATATATATTAATTTATTTTTTAAAATATTTTTCACTGCACAGATTGTTCTCTTTTGAAGTGAAGCGACAAACTCGACGCACTGCGAACACGAAGCGCAACGGAACGAGACATGCGGCGAAATGAAACTCAGCAATTTTTTGTGAGCGTTTTGCCAAAACTTTCGCCATTGCCGAATGTCGGAAGTTCGCCGCAAATTTGCCTAGGGCGGATTTATTCGCCCATCACTAGAAAAAAAAGCCGTTTTTGGGAACATCAGGACATAATTTAGATCCAGGAAAATTGATTCCCTTAAAAATCAGGGAAATGCACCCATTGAAATGCTTTATAAATTGGTGGGACCACAAATAAAAAAATGTAAACTTCAAATCAGGGGACTTAAAATTGAGGTTTCACTGTAGGTTTTAGTTCTCCTTTAACAATAATGTCATAATATTTAGTTTATGATGTTAATTAATTTTGTTTCCTTCACTCAAGTTCTTTCAAAATGTTCTTTCAGAAAAATCTAGAAACTATAAATCTCAAAGCCACTATGCTTGCTTGTTTTTGTATTAGAAGGGCTCACATGCAGCTTACTGAATAGATTTATATAGTGACAAGACCAACATTTTTGGTGCATGGAAAACAAACAACAATAGAGAGCATTAGCCCCGATGTGTTAATTTTTGTATACATTTTATTTTAGAACTCACGTATATGGGAGATAGAAACTAAGTAATAAATGAAAAACCAAAAGAAGGAAGTGTTAGCACAATCTGTGGATAACCCAGCAATTGCACGAGGAGTATATTCCTTTAAGAGCAGCTACAAATGTCAGAGGTCTGTTCTCAGGTTGTTGCTGTTTTGTGACAATATAATGGTGGTTGTGTTCATTTGCCTCTCCTTTCCCTTGGTATGTTGTGCTTGCTCCCCTTGGCACCAGGCCCCATTGCAAAAACATCTTCAGAGTGGCCCAGTGCACTCCAATCCTCATTCTCCTACCCACTCCTACACTTTTTTCCCATTTCTTGCTCCTGGTGTTTCATTAAGGTATTTAATAATGGGGTTCAGTGGGATGGCTGAAAGCGATGGGTCAGTTGAGGAATCCACTTGTCATAAGTTGTTTAATTCAAAGCAATGCTTCTCTGTGGCTACTAAAGCAAATAAAGTTCTGTTTTGCATAAAAATGCAATAACTCATGGGATGAAAACATAATTTTGCCTCTTTCTAGTTCCCGGGTAAGGACTCACTGGGAGCATGAGGTGCAATTTTAGGCTCCAAACTTAAGGTGGACATAAATGAGCTGGAGAGAGTGCAGAGACATCCAACTAAACTGGTTAGAGGGATGGAAGATTTAGACCGGGTAGACTGTCGAGGTTGGGGTTGTCTTCTCTGAAGAAAAGACACTTGAGAGGGGACATGATTACACTTTACAAATACATTAGAGGACATTTTAGACAAATATCAGGGGACCTTTTTACCCATAAAGAGGATCACCAGAGGCCACCCCTTCAGACTAGAAGAAAAGGACTTTCATTTAAAGGAACAGAGTAGGTGGTTCTTCACAGAGAGGACAGTGAGGATGTGGAATGCACTGCCGGGTGATGTTGTGATGTTGATTCTGTGACTTTAAGAGGGGCTTGGGTGATTTCTGGACAAGCAGAATATCCAAGTCTATACAGATACTAAAATTTACAATTAATAAAGACATTGGTATGTGCAGTTTATGTGAGTGTATGGAGGAGTCAATGTGAATGTGTGTATATAACTCTGTATGGTGCACCTGGACCCCTCACTCTAATAGGTAAATAAGTTATTTATTTTGGATTTCTGTAGCATCTCTCCCCTTTTTCTTTGCTCAACTGGGTTATTTTGCCAATAGGTTGGAACGGTCCTCACCATCTCAATAATGAGGTTACAGCTGAAACCTTCGTTATCTGGTCTTCTGTTCTCCTCTGCAATGTTATCCACAGATTGTGAGCAACAGAACCACAGCAAGGTCCTTCCTTTTTCTGTTGAAAAAATGGATTGGGGCTTAGCCCCTTGTCCTCATCTCAGGACAATAATAAATGCTAACGACTTACCCAACTTCATTAGCAGCAATTCCTACATGAAGGCAAAAGGACGTAAACCGTATTATGGTTATAAACAAAATATACTATTAACAGTATATTCTCCGCTTTAACTTATGAACTCATAATACTATGGCATTCATATTTCCTCATCATGCCAAAGAATGTTCCATGTTATTCTTCAATCGATCAAATCATTAAAATTTTTCCTAATCCTGAAAGAAATCACAAGAGGGTATTTCACTGAATGGAGAACTCTGTAAATATTTTCTAATTATTAATAATAATAATAATAATAATAATACTTACATTTAAATTTTAGAAATTCAGTCTGTAACTTAGGAATTTTACCATAAAGACTTCTTTTCAGACAATCACCAGAAATGTAGAGAAAAGAACAGTGGTAGCATTTGGCATGTTTAATAGACAGCGACGCCAAAAGTAATAGATATACTCACAAAGTGTCTGGAATTACTTATGGTCACACTAACTCTCTGTAATAAAAACTCACCCTGGTGGTCTAGTGGTGCGGCGGGGACACCTGCCGCGTCTTCTTCTCTCTTCCTAGTGCGCGCGCATCGCACACTTCCGGGTATTAAAGGCGCATGCACGCTGGAGATTTGACATCAGCATTGGTTCTGAATTTAGGGTGCCAGCCGTTACACTCTACCCTGAATCTGAATGTTTATGCAGTACATCTCCTCCCCACAAACGCACCATCACAGTACAGGTCACATTGCCCTTTTTAATTGGGCAAACAAACAAACACAGACATTAGGCTTGGACATATGAATGTCAGCAGTGGCACCAGGGTCTACACTCCCTCAGGGCCCAACGGCGGTTCGTACGAGAGTGAATCGGCCACGAAAATTGCTTTTGGTGGGAGGTGGGGTGCTACATTCAGGCCACACGGGGGGGAAGTTGCGTTACTGAACATCAGCAACAGCACAGAAATAAGAGAGAGAGGGATGGAGGAAAAAGAACAAATGGAACAGAATTTTAAAGACTGTAAGAAAGTGGAATCCAGTTGACAATCAAAAGGGAGAAGGGAATAGAAAAAATTAATTGTTAAGAAAACTTGTTTTAAAAATTCTTATCTGTGTTTTTAATGTGTTTTGTTACTACTTTTTACAATATTTTTAGTTTCTTTTTTGAAATACAAATTCATCCCGAATGTTTTCAGTACTAGAAATGCATTGCATATTTGAGTAATTTGAGAAAAAAACAAGTTATTAGTGGAACTTTAAAGCCATATAAAATGTGTTGTCTCCATCCTATTTTTTGTTACTACTTTTTACAATATTTTTAGTTTCTTTTTTGAAATACAAATTTATCCCGAATGTTTTCAGTACAAGAAATGCATTGCATATTTGAGTAATTTGAGGAAAAAAACAAGTTATTAGTGGAACTTTAAAGCCATATAAAATGTGTTGTCTCCATCCTATTTTTGTTGTCTCCATCCTATTTTAGGTATAAGGAATATGCTTTCACAAGGAAAATGTCTGGGTTATTTTTAACTTGATTTGAGAATGATCTTTAGCCCAAGGTATTTGTTCAAAAACACTCGTCACTGTTGACTTCAAAATTATAACGCGTATCGCTTCAATGAATTGTATGTAACCTTAGAACCTGAATGTCTGCTACAAAAGAAAACACAATCATAACTCCCAGATAATAAACTGTTAGACCTGGATGTATTCTTACATAAACAACAAGTATATCTGATGGCTGAATCAGTATGAAGAATGAACATATAACAACAAACAGGGACTTACAGACAACATTGTAGTTTTGGCCTTTGTTGATGTTTTTGTTTTTTATTTTGGCAGCATTTTCAATCCAGCAGTGGTGCCGATATTACCAACATCTGTTTGGTTCCTAAATATACTTATGTTTCATACATACCTTCAGGCTGTAATATGTCTACTCTGAAAGCCCATCGCCCAGGACAATTAACGTTACTTGAGGTTGTCCAGTTGAAGAAAGATCCTCTTGGTTTATTTAATTGATAGTATCCTGTAGCATTTCCACTGTTCCATCCAGCCTGTTAGAGTAAATATCACATTAAAGGAGAACCAAACCCATACTTTAGAAAACCCTATCCCCTCTCCCCTGTAGAACCCACCACACTTCCCCCCAGCCTACTTGCTACTGTGGGAAAATGCCTCTAACCTTTTACTCACCCAACTAAGATATCATTAATCCTTATTGGAAAGAAAACCAGCCTATTGGCTTTATTTAAAGTTTACATAGTTTTTATATTAGACTTAAAGTGTGAAGATTAAAATTACGGAAAATTCCATTATCCAGAAAGCCCCAGGCTCTGAGCATTCTGGATAATAAGTCCCATACCTGTAATATCATTCTTCTTTAATGCAGTAATTTGTTCTATATAAACTGTAAATGAGTGTGTCTGGAGAGGGGTAGGAATATTGTTCTCTACAGTAGTTATAAAACACTTTAAACATCCCATTATAATAATGACTTACCACTACGTTGAATGTCCACTGAATGTCCGCATAGTTAAAAAGAGCAAATGAAAGGGTCCCATCTGTGATGAGAACAACCTGCAGAGTATTCACCTAGAGAAAGGAGGATAGTGTGACATGGAATTGTCCAAATGTATTTGCCTATTCTGTTGAATAATTTGATAATTATTTACAATTTTTTGACCTTTGGGAATGACTGGTTTGAGATGTGGAATGGTGGTTGATAAAAAAAACAGCAAGCAATGTTTGCAAGTATTGAGAGATTACGATATAGAACAGCTTTGATGAATAACAAAAGTGATACCTGAGTTTCATATCCTGGATAACGCGGAACTTTGTCCCATGTCGTTATAAACACCCACTGGGCAGAAAAATATAAACCTGGAAAGTAGGTATTAATGTCTTGAGTTGCATTGGCCAGGAGCCTGGAATCATTGCTCTGCCGGTAATATATGTCACCAGAATTTACGTTAAAAAGGTCTTCCCAAAATGGGGCAATAAAAGGAATGGAGCCAATGACGGGTAGGTCTGATGTTATATATGTGCAGAAACCTTCATTGAAAGTCAGGATTCCTTTGTGGCACATCTGGAACAAAAAGACATGTCATTTATGAAATCCCTGTAGTTATTCTCAGACTTTTGGTATGAAAGTTGTAACAAGGGTTGTATTGTATTAGAAATGGAAGACTTTAATGGAAGACTTTAATGGACAAATATATTAAATAAATACATTAATATGTCTCTCCAGCACCCAATAAATCATAGGCATCGAACCCGTAGGGGGGCATGGCCTGCCAGAATTTCTCCCCCAGTTCAGGAAGTTCAGCCATGACTTACTCTAGGGTTGCCACCTGTCTGGTCAAAATTGCCTGCTCAGTTTTCCAAATTAGGAAACCAGTGTATGATTTCCTATGATTGACCCAGTGGTCACCCAATCTCTGATCACCACTCCATAGCTCCACTCCTGATGTCATGGTACACCCCCACAACAGACCCGCCCCTGTTATGACGTGGCTCTGCTCCTGCCATCAGTCTCACCCCACAGCGTCATTAACCCGCCTCTTTACATCACCGGGCCCACTTCTTACATAATTAGTGATGGGCGAATGTGCAGCGTTTCGCTTCGCAGAATTTTTAGTGAATTTCAAGAGAAATTAGCAAAACAGCAAAATTTGCGAAATGACACTGCATCTAATTTTGGACGCGGGGCGTCCATTGCCGGCGAAAGTTTGCTGGTGTTTCGAGAATTTATTTGACTGTGGGGAATAAATTCACCCATTATCAGTCCTACCCCTGACATCATTGGCACTGCCACCTATCCGGATTCCTGCATTTTAAAAGGTGGCAACCCTACTTTCCCTCCTCTCCTGGACTTTCACAGTCATGTCTGTAAGTAAGATACAGTGAAATGGCCAAAATAATGCCGGGAATCACCACTCGTTGGAGAATTATCTTGCACAGTTCATTAAGTTTATGTTTACCTTCTTTAGATAACTTGGGGTGCAGTACAACAGTTTTATATTACCTTTACATTATAGGTTTGATTACCATTTTTACATCAAGTTATCTGTGCATATTCCAAGAACAGTCAAGGAATATCCCACATGCATGACTCACGTAAAAAGACGAATACGTTTTTCCAAAAAGGGGGAACTGGACGATGAGGTTTGTTACTTCCACCAAACCGAAATCTTCATTTGCGCTTAGCGTGTCGGTTGCATTTCCATATTCATACAAAATACCTAAAAGCATATGAAGGAGTCAATATGATAAACACCATCAGCAATGAGAATAACCTCCTTAAAATAAGAAAATACAGATATCAAGAATGATCAGGAAAGCTTGGGCCTTGGGGTTTTTCCGTAATTTGGAGGGCCATATCTGAAACAAATTGATTTAAACTTACTTAGAATGGTCTTCTGTTCACTTTTTACAGTGTGCATGCAATTCTGTTTTAAAGGAGAACTAAACCCTAAGAATGATTATGGCTAAAAATGCCATATTTTATATAGTAAACTCTTAGTTTCTCAATAGCAGCAATGATCCAGGACTTGAAACTTGTCACAGGGGGTCACCATCTTGGAAAGTGTCTGTGACACTCACATGCTCAGTGGGCTCTGAGCAGCTGTTGAGAAGCTAAGCTTAGGGGTCGTCACTAATTATCCAGCAGCAGAAAATGAGCTTCCCTGGCTGTAATATAAGCTGATGCTAAAGGTTTGCTGATTATTAAATTGTGATGTTTCTAATTACCTGTATTAATGACTAATCAGCCTTATATTGTGACTATATTTCTATGACACAATGGGGCACATTTACTAAATTCACATGAAGGATTCAAAGTTCGATCGAATTTCAAAAAGATTAGAATTTTCAAATATGCAAATGAGGCAACTTTGACCATCAAATTTTCAATATTCGACCAATTCGAATAATTTGAATATTCGAATTGAATTGTGTTCGAATATTCAAATATTCGATGGTCGAAGTACTTCAGTTGCAGATGTAGTCATGCATCAACTGTCCCAAGTTTCTGTTTGAAAGAGAGGTGCAAGTTAGAGGTGCAATAATGAGCAAAGAATTTGTGTATCACTCCTTTGAGTGTTATTGTAGGGACTGATGGCATTATTTCATACAGTGGGATTTATGGATTTTGGGCTGCACATTTTATAAATATATACTGTATATATAGATGTTTGGGTGTTGTATTTTGAACACTATTTTGTAGCTGTTAATATATTTAACATCAAACATTTAAAAAAAAAAACACATATACCACTTGTTGCAGCTGCTCCTTGTAACACAATGTGACCTGAAAAGGAATAATAGGAGGAAAAGAAACAAATAATATGAGTTTGTAATTTTGGAATGCATCCTATTCCCCCCCTCCTGCCTGTACTCTCACCCACATATATTTTATGGGGTCAGGAATTAAGGAAGTCGCAGACAGTAATGAATGAGGTTGTCACGGTCGGCACCCAACACCAGAACCAGTACCAAGTACCCTGGTCTCGGCTCAGCTTCACCAGTAAAGTGACCTCCTTTGGAGCCCTCAGCTACTCAGATGCCACCTGGACTTTAACGAGAGGTGCAAAGGAAAGATTCTGGATAGGCAAAGGGGCACGACTGTTTGTAAGAGTCAGTAAGGCCAAAGGTCACGGTACAAACAGGAGTAGGCAGATTCATAGTCAGACAGGCTGGGTCGAGGCAGGCAGATAGCTAGGATCGTCAGGCAGGGCAAGGGTCAAACCGGGTAATAAAACAGATAGGATGAGGCAGGAATCAGAGTCAAACAACAGGCCGAGGTCAAACCAGAATGTCAAACAGGAGGATCAGGCAGATTCAAAGTCAGTTTTCAGGCAAAGTTCAGGTTACGGAGATCAGAGTAGTCAAAAGCCAGGCAGGGTCAAACACAGGGATTCAGGAACAAACTGGAAACCAAGTACAGAGCACCAGGTATGGGGACCTATCACAGGCAAAGAGCTATTACAAAAGGATCCTTTTATAAAAAACTATACCCCGCGAACAATGTAGGTCTCTATAAACAGATATTGCATAAAACAACTCATATGTAAAACCCTGCTTCATGTAAATTAACCATTTTCATAATAATATACTTTTTTTTAGTAGCATGTGCCATTGGGTAATCTGAAATAGAAAATTGCCATTTTAAAATCTGTTGCTCAAATATTCATTTTGGGGGTATAGTATAATTTGGCGCCATTGCGTGCTGACGTATGACATCAGTGCACCTGCACCTTTAAAAGGCGGAAGTGTCACTGGAAGTGAAGAGGAGCAGCGCGGTGGGCGTCCCCACTGCACCACATCAGGTCTAATCTACATCCTTCTGATTTCCTTGCGTTTGTTGTTTTGTGAAATATGATTTCATTCCAGCTATATTGAATTTACTTAAAGCGGTAGTTCACCTTTAAATTAACTTGTAGTGTGATGTAGATAGTTATCTTCTAAGACAATTTGCATTTGGTTTTAATTTTTAATTATTTGGGGCTTTTGGCACTGGTTTGAATAAGAGACTGGAATATGAATAGGAGAGGCCTGAATAGAAAGATGAGGAATAAAAAGTAGAATTAATTATAAATGTGTAGCCTTGAAGAGCATTTGTTTTTAGATGGGGTCAACGACCCCCATCTGAGAGCTGGAAACAGTCAGAAGAAGAAGATAAATAGTTAAAGCTATTAAAAAAAAACACTTGAAAAGTTAGCTATTTTATAACTTAGCAAAAAGTAGTAAACCTTACTGCACTACTCAAACACACTTTACTCATTTGTTTCTGGACTACAAATCCCAGAATAATGTAACATATAATAAAGGTTGAGGAATGCTGTGAGTTGTAGTCCAGTAGTCAGGGTTGTATTCTTAAAGCAATATAGCACAATTTCCCAGAGCTTTTCCCAAATACTCCACAGCCAGCGACTGCATTAAAATGCCAAAAATCCTCCAATGAGAATCCAAGCTGATCTTTGTCAGTCTGACTCCCTGTTCTTTGTTCCTGTAATAGGAGTTGGAAGCTTTAAGCCCAGTTTCCCAGCACAAGTCTGTCCTTGATCTCCATGTCTGATTCCAGTGTAATATCATCAAGAAATAGACAGGCATTATTATCTCTACATGTAAAATAACAGCAAGATGCCCAACATGGTGCTGAGAATCAGAATTCTTATTGGTCGGTTCTTTTGCATTTATAATGAAGTCTTTGATCAGTAGAATTCTCATTGGTGAATTTTCTGGTATCTATAATGCAATGGCATTATGGCTGGATCTACAGCTCCGTTAAAGCACAATAATACTTTTTCCCAAATCTCCACATCCAGCGGCTCCATTAAAATGAAAAAATGCACCAATGAGAACCCCAGCTGATCTGTATCTATCTCTTACCTCCCAACTGTCCTGTTTTGAGTGGGACAGTCCTGCTAATGACAGCTCAACCCGCAGTCCCGGATTTGTAATGAAATTTCCCTAGTTTCTCTTTGATCTGCTACACTGAACAGCAGGAAAAATATCCAAAGCTTCTAATTTAATTGGCTCTTGGCAGAGAGGCCAGAGTACATACTTAAGATACTTTAGTAACAGTTTTAGATAAGATAAGAACTAAGACTCTTAAAGACATCTTAAAGGAGAATTCAACCCTTCCACAATTTCCGTCCATTTCGGGGCATGCACAGTTGTCGCTAGCTGGTAAATTGCTCCAACTGCGCATGCACCGCTTCCCTGTTCTTGTTCTTCTTCTCTAAGCTTACCGAAGACCCGGAAGATGGCTGCTTGGAACTCCAATCCCTGATTGTGCTGGCCACAAAGGCCAGGGCAGCAAAAAATTAGGGGTGGCATGCCGTCCAGCGGCAATATGGGGACCTGTGCATCCCCATTCAATGGCACCATTTGCCTGTAATTGCACAAAGGTGCGTGTGCACTCGCGGCATACAGGGGTAGTGTGGGCGGGCACTACTATTGCGTGGCCTAGGGGCGCCTGACTGAGAAATCCGGTCCTATCTGACTCCTTGTTCTTTGTTCCTGTAATTAGAGTTGGAAGCTTTAAGGCCAGTTGCCCAGCACTGAATAAGTCTGTCATTTATCCCCGTGTCTAATGACCCAAAAAGGGCACGAAAGCTACATAGTGCTGGGAATTAGCATTCTCATTGGTTGATTCTCTTGCATATACAGTATAATTAAGTTTTTGGTAGGTTGAAATTTAATGTGTAATTATGCTTTTTCTCAACTTCTATAGAGAACTAGGGGTGCAATGGGGCAGCTTTATAGTTGGGTTTAGTGTCCCTTTAATAAGACATAATGGATTACCATGCATCTTGACTACATGAACTGTGCTTGCTTAGAAGACTGTAGAAACTGAATACATGTTCCTTGTGATACTGGGGAGTACAGATCTTTGTTCTATTTTCTAGACGATAAAGTCATTACATAAACCATTAGCAAATGTTTAAGAACCAACATAACAAACTCACCAAGCAGAACAATCTTTGCAATAGAACAGAGGCACATATTTACACAGGAACAGCAACACAGATTGACCCTGATAAACCTGCGGAATGAGGAAATATTTAGGCATCTCACCCAGATACAGGTACTTTGCATACTACCTAAATATACAGTAGTGTAAATGTATTGTAATACAATTATAGTAATAGAAACATTAGCCGACAGACATTGGTTTACAAACTGATTGCTCAAAGCAAAGGCATTTACTAACTTTTTCACTTGTATGCCTCTAATCCAAATATTGAGAACAAAATGTGTTATTTTTCTTATGCTTGTCTTACCTTAGCCTTTGGATATGCAGAGAGATGGGAATGTGCTCTAGGAATCATCTCCCTAGTGATGTTGCTATGGAAAAAAAGGTTCCTAACACCTTTTGCAAATTATTTTTGTAAGAACCTGCACAGCGTGAATACCAGTGATGTTGTTCTACCTGGTAACTTGCATGGGAGAGAAGTTGAGACAGTGTGTGAGGAGAGAAGAACCAGATTAGGCGATATCTAGGACTACTTGGAGACAGCCCATGTAAGGCAATCCAGGAGACCAATGATGATGGTATAAATGAATAGCACAGCCAGCAGAAGAGCCCTGAAGACTGTAAGCATTGATCTACCACATGGTCTATGGCTTGAAGGCCAGAAAAAGTCCCAGAAGTTGAGAGTGAGAATAGGAGAAACTAGTAAACGTGTTAATGATATAGATAATATCTCCACCTAATGGGTTTTAAGCACACCTAAACACATAACATCATCCATTTAGTATTACACAGCCAAAATGCACAGCAACATATGCTGGTAAACTCTATGTGGATTATGGTCATTTTAGGTAATGATGAATAAATAATATAGGTTAGCAGATCAAAGTGTATTGGTGAAGAGCAGGTGGTCAAAGAGTAGTCTTCCCAGCAGACATGTAAAATTCAAAAAGTTTATTTAGGTACACATATAGGTAGCCTTACACATTTTGTGTTTCACAAAACACTTAAAGGGCACCTATCTTATAAAAAAGTTACCCCCAACCAAATGTGCGGGCTGATAGAGCCCACATTCCGGTTGGGGGTACTAGTATTTTTTTTTTTTTTAAATTGCCCCCCGCCAGCAAGCTCTCACCGGGAGGGATGACAGTAGGAGCGCATGCGCGTTTGTCAGCTTGTGACATCACACATTAAGAAAAGCGGCCCCAACAGTGACCACTGGCGGGGGCATTAAAAAAAAAAAAAGTACTAGTACCCCCAACCGGAATGCCCGCACATTCTGTTGGGGGTAACATTTTTATACGATAAGTGCCTTTTAATGATAGGCTCATGATTGAGCAAACATGAAACAACATTCATCATATTGAAACAAGACATTTTCTAAATATAATCAGTTAAAAATTCTGAACCTTTCGTGAAATAATCAAGTTACAATTCACTCTCAGCCTCATCTTTCTTCATTCTATCTTCATGCGGCAGTTGGGTGTCAGATATTTATTGGCAGTTATAACTAATATATGTTTTAGATTGCCTAGACAATGTACAGTATAACACTTAGAACATAACTGCTGCATGAACACAGAATGAAAAGAAACAGATGCTGAGAGAGGAATAGTGAACATAAATTTGATTATTTCAGAAACAATGCAGAATATTTAATTGATTGTATTTGGAAAGTTGTTTTTTTTTTGTTTATTTCAGTATGATGAAGCTTATACAATTTTTACTTTCATAATAGTTACCCTTTAAAAAACAAGGCTGATGCTACAGATTGTCTAACTATTGAAGCATGGCTGTTAATGGAATACCTCAAGCATATTTTAACAGGAACAGCCAACTTATTGCTCACACAGAGAGATCCCATGTAACTATATACCTTGCCTAAGTACAATTTGATGAGGAAACCGTCACCCCCCCAGGTAAATTATTATTCAAATCATGTTGTAAAAGTTATTTCCCTGTGCTAAATGCAACTAAATGGGAACATACCCCTCATTTTGCTCATTGCCTGTTCTGAACAATATCATAAACCTACTTGGATAGTCCATTTTATGGTGGTGGTGACCTTAGACATTATAGATATATATTAATTGCATTAATATTCAATATCTTCATCACCAGTTATTAGGGATGCACCATTTTAGGCCTTCAGTTAGGTAACACATTTTTCACAAAGGATTCCAGCCGAATATGGACCCTAATTTGCTAGACATGTGGAATTAATTGTGCTATTTCCTTCATCAAATGATCTAATGTTCGCTGATTTTAAGGGTTCAGATTCAGTTTGCCCCTGAAATTGGATTCAGCCAAATCCTGCTGAAAAAGTCTCAGATCCAGCTGAATCCCAGGCTGAACCCAGGATTTGGAGAATTCCTTCTATTGCTGAATGGAGAGATAATTTTTTAACCACTAAAATAAATAATAATATGTTACATCCATCATAAACGCTAGCAGGCTTCTCCGTCTACAGAGCGAAGAGCTCAAAAGATTAAAGCTTATGGAACCCAGTTTTAAAGAATTAAGAAAAAAACTTGACCACAAGCCCCGCCTTAGACCATAGGTTAACTAGAAACATGAACAATCTCACGTTGAAAGCGAGGACCAATGACATTGCCACCCTTCAGTGAATATCTTCTCCTTATAGGTGCAAGGAGCGTGCAGAATGGTGACAGCAGTGCTTTCTAGAGACAGTGTAGGACTGGGACACTAGGGGCCCACCCAAAAACCTTAGACCAGGGCCCCACCATAAAACGTTAGACCAGGGCCCACTCTCAGTACTAATATTCTATCTCCTCACTCAACCTCTATTCTCCTAGTTTGTTTTCTTTACATTCTATAATCAATTATTCCATCTATTTATCCTCTTTGTACTCATAGAAATAGGGAATGGCCATGAAATAGGCCAAACTTTTGCAGCATGAGGGACCACTGACACCTTGGCCAACGGGGAGTTTTCCTGGTGTTCTGGTGAGCCAGTCCGATACTGTCTAGAGACATCATTATTCAATATAGAATATAAATGGTGACACAAACACATTGAAGAACTGACATATATCTTCTCAGGATCTTTGAAAGATGAGGGCTATTGGAATAAGGATAGGTGACAGCAAAGGAATGAACTGAAATAAAATATTAAACTTACCAATATCCGAACTGTGGCACAATATCAGATATTCGTAGTTCCAAAATTCTTTGCACCACTGGTTTTCAATGTAGTGTGGCATCTAAATGTTTTATCAGTAAAGGGTGGAAACTCTACATATGAGGAGGTGGAGGACATTTAAATACAAGAAGCTAAAAAAAATCAGGAATTCCACATAGATGGCTGGAATGTAGTAGAACAAACCAGTTTTAAGATATTGTGATAAAAAAACATGAGCTGCTGGTACCTTACTGGGAATTTAATTCTTTTTTGTGACAAAGTTCACCTGGGTTTTTTTATTATAGGGCTATCAAACAGGACAGGGCTACATTACTCTTTCACATTTGCACAAAGGCTAGAAATAATTACTTTATTGGGGTACCTTGAAATTGCTCACGTAGAAAGTACCATCAAGATTACATTCATCACTATTTATATTATCAGTTTGTTGTATGTCCTGGGGTCTTTTTGAATTTCACTAGTGATTGCAGAATTTATTCGCCAGCCATGAATTTGTGGCAAATTTCCTTGTTTTGCTGCCGGCAAATAAATGTCACTAAATTATCAAAACTACTAAAACCTTTGAATGGCACTGTCATGATACAGGACTGTAATAGTTAAAAAAAAACAGGCCAAAGTATCATGAAAAAAGATTTCTGCCAGTATCTAAATCGGCCATTTACAATCATATGAAACTGTTTGGGAACCCCTTTCAGCCTGCATAATAATTTACTCCACTCTCAACAAAAAAGATAACAATGTCCCAGGAACATCTGAGTACTGGGGTGTTTTCTGAACAAATATTTTTAGTGAAGCAGTTTTCAGTTAGGTATGAAATTAAATCACATGTGAAATACTGGCTGTGAAAAATGTAATTATGCAAATCTGAATGCATGTAACTGCTCAATACTGATTACTGCCAACACCAAATTGGTTGGATTAGCTCGTTAAGCCTTGAACCAACCTCATAGGCAGGTGTGTCCAATCATGAGCAAAGGTATTTAAGGTGGCCAATTGCATGTTGTGCTTCTGTTTGACTCCCTCTGAAGAGTGAAAGCATGGGAAACTCAAAGCAACTTTCAAAAGATCTGAAAACAAATATTATTCGGTACCATGGTTTAGGGGAAGGCTGCAAAAAGCAGAGGTTTAAACTGTAAGGAATGTAATCAGGAAATGGAAGGCCACAGGCACAGTTGCTGTAAAACTCAGGTCTGGCAGGCCAACAAAAATACAGGAGCAGCATATGCAGATGATTGTGAGAATGGTTACAGACAACCCAAAGATCCCCTCCAAAGACCTGCATGAACATCTTGCTGCAGGTGGTGTATCTGTAAATTGTTCTTCTTTTGCACAAAGAACATCTGTATTGCAGGTTAATGATAAAGAAACCCTTTCAGCACTCACAAGCCACAGTCATTTTTGAACAAAGTGCTTTGGAATGAGGAGACAAAAAAGTTATTTGGTCATAACAAAAAGCGCTTTGCTTGGCAGAACACAACATTCAAAAAGAAACACCTGCTACCTACTGTCAAATTTGGTGGAAGTCCCATCAAGCTGTGGGGCTGTGTGGCTAGTTCAGGGACTACTGGGGCCCTTGTTAAAGTCCAGGGTCGGAGGAATTCAACTCAATGTCAACAAATTCTTCAATTCACAAAGTTATGCAGCGGTTGGACATTCCAACAACACCCTAAACATTACCCTGACTTGAATATCATTGAAAATCTATGGGATGATTTGAAGCAGACTGTCCATGCTCAGCAGCCATCAAATCGAACTGAACTGGAGAGATTTTGTATGGACGAATGGTCAAAAATACCACCATCCAGAATCCAGACACTCATCAAAGGCTATAGTTTGTTACATTTGCAAAAGGAGCTCAACTGAGTATTGATGTAATATCTCTGTTGGGGGTGCCAAAATGTATGCACCTGTCTAATTTTGTTATGATGCATATTGCAGATTTTCTGTTAATCCAATAAACCTTATGTCACTGCTGAAATATTACTTTTATGCCATCATGCATATTATACAGTATATTAAGTTTCAAAGTTTCTACTTTGAAAGCACAGCCATTGATAAACAAAACCTTAAAGAATTAAGTGGGGTTCCCAAACTTTTTCATATGACTGTATATTAGGGTCACAGCCTATGTTGTCCTTCTCCAAGCCCTGGCTGATAAGAGCCATTCCATGGGAAGGGAGAAAGCCCATGGAGGGAGAACTTAAAGTTCCCAGGAAGGCCCAGTGAAGGTCACACATAACACACCCTCAAACATTTTCATCCTCACATAAGCCATACCTGTTGTACCAACAGTATAATAACTGGTGATGGGTTCAAGGTAATATCAGCTTTCAAATGAGTCCATATATGACTAGGTTTAGTAATTTGTATATCAGAATATCTGTGAATATCTGATTAGGTCATACAGTATTGATGTTTAATATCTATGGAATCCACAAAATAAATTATAACCAATGACTATAATATCATATCACTTCTAAGTTCCTATCTTAATGGTCAATATACTCTTGGTCCAGTTCCTACTTACAGGAGGTCATAAAAAAATAGCCTGTGTCCTGCTAGGCCACACCCCCTTTCACTTCTGAGGGAGGGGGGAGTTTGCAGTTACCTGATGCCCCTGAAATCACTGATAAATAGTCAGCTCTTCTGACTAAGAATTAGATTACTTAGGAGGACCCATTCCCATGGGGAGTTATCCCATCTGTTTCCCCTTGACTCCAGTACCAGGAATTCTATATCTTTGAAGCTAATTATAGATTTTCCATCTTTTCCCTTTTATTTTATAAACTGTTTGTATTATTGAATGTATGTCTCTTTTTGTTACATCTTTTTGTTAATTTGCACTATTATACTTTTTAAAATATTCAATATATTACTTAATCACTGTGTCTTTGGTGCTCTAACAGAACCTAGCCTGAAAGAGTGTACTTTTGAGCCTTAACCCTCTGCATGCTGAATGGAAACGCTAGTCTGGCTGTATACTGATTAACCCTTGGTGTGCTGGAGTACACGCTGAATCAGTAGGAACTAATCCTGACTATAGTGAGAGAATGTTTCTTGGATAGGTGTATAGGGACCCATAGGGATTAATATGACCCTATGGCTTTAATTCCATACACTTCCTGATCTTCCTAGTTGCTGGGCAGATGTCCAACTTGGGTTGTGATTTCTAAAAGGCTGAGCTACTGCTGTTTTAAATTTTTGTGACAGGCTGCCGGTCTGAGTAGGAAAAAGACAGTCCTGCATTTTAGATGCAAAGTATTTGGCCGTGGGCAGCGCATACACAATCACATTTTCTGTGAGCACGCACAGTGATACAATGGTTAGCTCCCGTGCTTTATATTGTTGGTGTCATAGGTTCTATTCCAGCCAAGGCACACTCTGCAAGGAGCTATCCCTGTCCTTGGATGGGTTTATTCAGGACTCAATGCCCTACGCGTTTCGGGATACAATCCCTTAATCATAGGCATCCGTTACAATACAAACGGATGCCTATGATTAAGGGATTGTATCCTGAAACGCGTAGGGCATTGAGTCCTGAATAAACCTGTTCCTGATCAGAGTGCCGTCCTTTTTCTTGGATATTGTGGAGTGATTTAGCAGGGGGACGCTGCTGACTGAGCACCTGATCGGGCAAGTTTTGGAGTGAGCTTTGAGCGGTCATTTCTGCTTGTTCCTGTCCTTGGATGGTTTTCACCCACACTCCAAAAAGAAAAAAATAAACAGGCACATAAACTAGTTCCAGATAAAACTGATCACAGTATGTGTGATTGTGATCAACCCTTAGATGGTAAGATCCCCTGGGGAAGAGCTATGGATTAATTATAACTGACACAAGGTATAGAGATAATGAAGTCAAGTCAAATTAAAGGACAGACTTGTTCAGTGCTGGGAAACTGGACTTAAAGCCAGTGATTGGATATTTGTGACTGTTTCCTTAACAGGTTAAAGGCCTTGTAGCCTTAACTGCCTACCAAATAAACATTCCAAACCTTCTTACTGGATTGATGCCTGACGCCTTCATTTGTATCACAGCTTAAACTGCAGCATACATGCCACTGTATTTCCCCATTTCTCTGGGTCAGCTAGCAGATCAGTTAGGCTACTTTTCACTTTGAAAAAGGAAAGTGTAAAATAGAATAAGGCTAGAAATGGTGTATTTTGTATACTAAATATAAACATGAACTTACTGCACCACAAGCCTAATCAAACAAATGATTTATGCTTTCAAAGTTGGCCACAGGGGGCTGTCATCTTGTAACTTTGTTATACATTTTTGCAAGACCAAGACTGTGCACATGCTCAGTGTGATCTGGGATAAGCTTAGGGATCGTCATAAATGATCAAATAATAACTGGCAGAAGCCGATACAAAAGACTGATTAATAATCAGAATATACAGACTGCACTGGGTCCTGTGTTGTCATGTAATCTAAAGTGGATTTTATAGTTTTTCTATTGTTTAATACAAACTTTCTCCAACTCTGCAGAACCAGTGGCTGCAGCAATTTAATCCTCCAAATAGAATCCCAGTTTATCTGTTTAAATCTGGCTCCATGATCTTTGTCCCTGAAGCTGGAGTTGGAAACAGTAAAGGGGAAGTAAAGGCAAAAATAAAATCCAATACAAATCTCTACACAGTCGCCGACTGCTCTACAGGGAAACAAACAAAGCTGCTGGAGTTCTGCATGGCTGGGAAGTAAGGTGGGGCTCCCCTATGCCTATGTTTAAGCAAAAGCTTTGGAAAAGTTTTATAGTACAATATTGCTTTAATAATACAACACTGAAGTTGCTGGACTACAGCTCCCATCATGCCACAAGCTTTAATATCTGGGATTTGTAGTTCACCAACAACCAAAGTAAAGTTTAGTTTATAAGTGCAGTGCCACACGATTTATTATCTTTTTAAATGAGGAATGTTATAATAGTGCAGAAAGATGCAGAATAATCTTTTTTATAAATCTATGTAATATAAAATGAACTGCATGAGTTGAGAGTGTGTTTGTTAAATAGTGTCTTGCAAACACGAGAGGAGGAAACCTACTAGGAATAACTCTCTTTTGGATCTTGTAATACCTAATAACACTGATCTTATCTCAAGCATTTGTGTGGGTGAGCATTTGGGGAATAGTGATCATAACATGGTCTCCTTTGAGATTTTGTTGCAGAAGCAACTCTATAAGGGAGTGACTAAGACATTGAATTTCAGGCGTGCAAACTTTGACAGTATAAGGGCATCTCTGCAACATATTAAGTGGGAAATGCTTTTCACAGGGTTAAACACCGAACAAAAATGGGAATTCTTTAAAATACTGCTTAATAAATATATATGTCAGCATATTCCGCTTGTAAACAAAGAACGTTGTCGCAAAACAAAACCTTTTTGGTTCAATAGAAGTGTTGGTATTGAGGTGGGTAAGAAAAGACGTGCTTTTAAGGCTTTCAAGTTAGCTGGGACAGCCAATCATTTATAAGGTACAAGGAGGCCAATAAGTCATGCAAAAAAACAATCAGGCAAGCTAAAATCGATATGGAAAAGGATATAGCAGTAAGCAGTAAAAAGAATCCAAAATTATTTTTTAAATATATTAATAGTAGAAAAATGAAACAGGAAGGGGTAGGACCTTTATTATCAGAGGGGGGTCAGTTGGTTGATGAGAACAAGCAAAAAGCTCAGATTCTGAATGAATACTTCTCATCAGTATACACAAATGAGGAACCAACTAATGAAGGTTTCCTTGTTAATAGCCCCAATTCTAATACATCCAATGATGTATGGTTCACACATGAGGAAATTCAAAAGAGACTAGAAAATGTTAAGATAAACAAAGGTCCAGGCCCAGATGGGATTCACCCCAGGGTACTTAGCGAACTTAGCTCTGTGATCGCCAAACCTCTCTACTTAATTTTTCAGGATTCATTGAGGTCTGGCATGGTGCAGAGAGACTGGAGAATTGCTAATGTGGTGCCGCTATTCAAAAAGGGATACCATTCTCAGCCTCAAAACTATAGGCCAGTTAGTCTGACGTCGGTGGAAGGAAAGCTTTTTGAAGGATTAATTAAGGATAGGATACTGGACTTCATAGCAAATAACAATACTATGAGTTTGTGCCAGCATGGTTTTATGCGTAATAGATCTTGACAGACTAACTTAATTTCTTTTTATGAGAAGGTAAGCAGGGACCTCGGTTCTGGGATGGCAGTGGATGTGATTTACTTAGACTTTGCTAAAGCATTCGATACAGTGCCACACAGAAGGTTACTGGTTAAATTAAGGAATGTTGGCCTTGAACACAGCATTTGCACCTGGATAGAGAACGGGCTAAAAGACAGACTACAAAGAGTGGTGGTAAATGGAACATTTTCTAATTGGACCAGTGTTGTTAATGTTGATAAATGCAAGGTTATGCACTTTGGCAAAAATAATATAAATGCAAGTTATACACTAAATGGCAGTGTGTTGGGAGTTTCCTTAAGTGAGAAGGATCTTGGGGTTTTTATAGATAACAAGTTGTCTAATTCTGGGCAGTGTCTGTAGCTACTAAAGCAAATAAAGTTCTGTCCTGCATAAAAAAGGGCATAAACTCAAGGGATGAAAACATAATTATACCTCTTTATAGATCCCTTGGGTAGTATAACAGATATTTTATTGAAAGTTATCATTAAAATTCATGAGTTCATATCTTATAATGATAAATAATAATTCTATTAGTTCAATTTTAAATGTTTTAAATGTTTAAATAAACGTGATTTTTATATAACTCTCTACCGTTTGTATTCTTAAACTGAAAATACTAGTAGTCACAGTGTTAAATTTAAATAAGAGTTATTGAATTAGCCATAAAACATTGTCCACATAGTATCAGTATAAGCATAACAGATACAATGAATTGAAGGTGCGGAAAAAGGCAACGTCACCAGTCAGTCAAGATACGTCTGAACACTGAAGGCGTAACGATACGTCATTGAATTACGCTCACAGGAGAGGTCATAAATACTCGGCGTCCGAAGGGATCCGCAATGCCTATGAATAAGCTATTTGCGAAACGCGCGTCAGGCTCCTCGTGATTTTAGTTAAAGCGGTGTAATTCGCTTCTTTCTTTTTTACTTGCACGATACTATTACAAGACTTTCGTCTAACTTAGGAATTGATCAGATTGCTTCAGAGGTTCCGTGTGAGCCCTTGCTACTTTTCTCTCTGACTCTAAACTTCTATTATATGCGCTCGGCAGTTTGTGGTTTTTTAGCATAGCCAGTGATACTAACAGCTAGCGATAGTTAAACACTGAGACCACAGCTGCCGAGTGGCAGACTTCTCCATCTTTGTGGGGTCCCGAAGGCAGCCAATAACAGATAGTTCTCTACGGGACTTCTCCACCCCTCTTATTTTCTTAATTCTAAATACTTTATACAGGACTCCTTGTACACGGAACTGATGAATTTATGAAACCCATGAATTAAATACTCCAATTAATTAGCCTTTTAGAACTATTGAACAGTTGATGTAATGACCTTTGGGGGTTTATTTATTAATTAATTGTGTAATTTGGGGGCTCACTTGGGGGGCACTACAGGGTATATGAAATCAAGCCCAGCTAATCACTGAATTTTAATTAATTATAAATCACTAGCAGATAATTCTGATTTGATATATTTTATAAGGATTTTTAAAAAAGGATACTAAATATATTAATTGAATTACATGCACTAGCACTTTATAACTTAATATTGGTGTTATATATTTATTGAACAAGAGGGAATTGCTTTCTATTCTATATTCTATTGTAATTCTCTTGTAATTGGCCTTCCCTGCCATAGAATGTCACCTCTCCAGTCCATAATGAACACTGCCATGAGGCTTACACGCTTCAGCAACCGCTCCTCCTCTGCCATACCATTCTGCCAATCCCTGCACTGGCTTCCACTGCCCTTCAGAATTAAATTAAAATGAATGACCCTGACATTTAAAGCACTTCATAACTCTGCCCCTCCCTACATCTCTGAACTAATCTCTATATACTCACCAACCACTTACTATGCTCCTCTACTGAACTCCTACTCAACTCTTCTCTCATTACCTCCTCACATGCTCACATTCAAGACTTTGCAAGGGCTGCTCCCTTCCTCTGGAATTCTCTTCCATGGTCTGTACAACTTTTTCCCAACCTTTCTGCTTTCAAGAATTCTCTTAAAATGCACTTATTTAGAGAAGTCTACCCTCACTCACTTAACTGCCAAATGCAACGCTACATAAAGTACCACATTTATCACCCACTTAACTCTGATCTTACTCACTCCCACAACTTGTGTATCATTCCCTTCTCTTTAGATTGTAAGCTCTTTCTGCACAGGGCCTACTCACCTTTTGTACCGGCATTGTTTGTGATGTATGTAACTCCATATGTTTTATGTATGTAATTCATGTGATTTAGTTGTATTATCACATTTACTTTACAGTGTTGCGAAATATGTTGTTGTTATAGAAATACATGTTAATAATAATAATCCAGGAGGCTGTCCTTATTTTTTAAAATGGCAATTTTCTATTTATGATTACCCAATGACACATACTACTAAAAAGGTATATTATTATGAAAATGGTTTATTTAAATGAAGCAGGGTTTTACATATGAGCTGTTTTATGCAGTTTATTTTATAGATCTACATTGCTTTAGGGTATAGTTTTCTTTTGAGTAGTAAAGTGTTTACGGGGAAAAGAATTAAACCTTTATAGCAAAGAACATCATCAGTACAGCTGTGAGCAGAAAGATGCAGAAAGCTCATGCTTGGCTATAGGAAGAGCCTGATTACATGTATTTTTTCCAATTACTTTTTCAATTTTTATCATCTGTCATTGTATTTTTTGTAGACTTAAAGCACGGAGATCCATATTATGGCTTATGTGAAAAGCCTCACTCAGGTCCACAGATATCTGCAAAACAGGTCCCATACCTGTATATAAATTAAATTTTTAATAACTACCTATTTCCTCCTCTCGTGTTTACATAGTTACATAGTTACATAGTTACATAGTTAAATTGGGTTGAAAAAAGACCGAGTCCATCAAGTTCAACCCCTCCAAATTAAAAACCCAGCATACATACACACACACACACATCTCCACTCTTTCAAACACAAACCTGTATGCCCATAGCTATACTAACTGTAGATTTTAGTATCAAAATAGCCTTTGATATTATGTCTGTCCAAAAAAACATCCAAACCCCTCTTAAAAGCATCAACAGAATGAGCCATCACAACATCACCCGGCAGTGCATTCCACAACCTCACCGTCCTGACTGTGAAGAACCACCTACTCTGTTCCTTTAAATGAAAGTCCTTTTCTTCTAGTCTGAAGGGGTGGCCTCTGGTGCTGTGATCCTCTTTATGGGTAAAAAGGTCCCCTGATATTTGTCTATAATGTCCTCGAATATATTTGTAAAGTGTAATCATGTCCCCTCGCAAGTGCCTTTTTTCCAGAGAAAACAACCCCAACCTGGACAGTCTCCCCTCATAATTTATGTCTTCCATCCCTCTAACCAGTTTAGTTGCACTTAGTCTCTGCACTCTCTCCAGCTCATTTATATCCCTCCTAAGGACTGGAGTCCAAAACTGCACTGCATACTCCACATGAGCTCTTACTAGGGGTCTTTCTTAATTGTCAATAATTTCTTTTAGATTTTTTACATCCAATCAAATAAGACACTTTTAATGAATACTACCTATAACATTAACTAGGTGAAGTGCCATTTAGGTCTTTTCATTTTATTCATTATCATGTCGATTTTTTTTTAAAAAAAACAATAAATTATTTTGCTCTTGTGTACAAGTAAATTATTAACTAATTTATTAAATAACTTCTAATCTATATAAACGGTGTAAATAAAATATTTTCATTAATTCCATGTGGGAAAACAGTATTCATTTTAAAAATCCAATGACATTCCCTTTTCAGTAATAATTCCTCAAGGTTGCCTCTCCTAATACCCAGATTAATTTTTTCCAATGCCCAAACCCTTACTTTTGATGGGTCCATGGAGTGAAATTTTTTAAAATGCTGTGCGACCGTGGATAGAGTGCCTTCTGCTTTTTTGGGGTGATCTGCCGTTCGTATAGAGCTGCAATGTTGTTGTATTCTCAATTTAAGTTTTTGAGTTGTCATGCCTATATATCTTTTAGGGCATGGGCATTCTATACAATATATAACACCTTGACTCTTGCAATTAATGTAATCGTTGATTTTATGTTCCACCCCAAATCTATCTGTAAAGCTGTTAATATTTACTATTTTTTCGCAGATATTGCATTCACCACATCGAAAACAACCTCTTGTTTTTCCTTTGTGTTTATGAGTTTGAAAGTGGCTTTTAGACAAGATATCTTTTAGATTGGGGTCTCTTCTGTAACATATCGAAACCTTATCTTGCAGTATTGACTTCAGGGTATTATCTTCCAACAAAATTGGCCAGTGTTTATTCATGATATTGAGTAACTGTTTGCTATCATTACTATATGTAGTAATGAATCTAACTGTGTCATTATTCGATTCCTTGGTTTTTTTAATAATATGACAAGAGAGTGAATAAGAATTTTGGCAGCATCTTGGATGATAAATGATCGTATTTTGGATATGTTCCTTAGGTGGGGACATTTCCCCAAACCAAGGCTCCTACCCCATCCCAGTTATATCACGGCCATGGGCTCTTTCTCTTAGGTGCAAATTCCAACAGTACAGAACTCATCCCTATACGCAAAAACCCATTTAATCTTTCCTGTGCTCTCTGGAATGCCAGATCTGTTTGCAACAAACTCACCGCTATACATGATTACTTCATTGCCAACTCCTTTAACCTACTTGCACTTACGGAAACCTGGATTTCTCCCACTGACACTGCTTCACCTGCAGCCCTGTCCTATGGGGGCCTACACCTTACTCATACTCCCAGGCCTGGAAACAGACCTGGGGGTGCAGTAGGTTTGCTTCTCTCTCCACACTATACTTTAAAGTTCTTCCACCTGTTCCTTCTTAATCATTCTCCTCATTTGAGGTTCACTGCATTAGGCTTTTTTCTCCTATTACACTCTGCATTACTGTCATATATCGACCACCTGGACCAACCACACATTTTTTGCTGCCTGGCTTCCTTACTTTCTTTCATCTAACACCCCATCCATCCTATTAGGTGACTTTAATATACCTGTTAACAACATTAACAGCCCTTCCAAACAACATTAACAGCCCTTCCTTCTCTAAACGTCTTTCGCTAACATCCTCTCTAGGCTTATCCTTGTGCTCAGACCCCCCCTCTCACAATGGTAATGCTCTGGATCTCATATTTACCAGACTCTGTTCAACCACCAATTTTACTAACTCACCGTTTTCCCCTTTTACAATCTCAATATGCTCACATTTCAATTCTCACTAACTCCCTCCTCACCCCCTGCTAATCCCCAAACACTTGTGACTTGCAAGCTCTAGATGTGTCACATCTCTCTTCTTCCTTTGACTCTCTTCACTCTAATATCTCAGCTATCTCTAGTCCTATTGTGGCTACCTCGATCTACTATATCACACTCACCACTGCCCTTAATGAGTTGCTCCTGTAAAAACTAAACGTGCTAGACCCAAACCACTTCAGCCTTGGCACACTGCTCAAGCAAAAGTTCTCCAAAGACAATCACGTGCACTTGAGCGTCGTTGGTGCAAATCCCGCTCAGAATCAGACTTTTGGAACTACAAGTCTGCCTTTGTTCCTATAACACCAGCCATTCCCAAGCCAAACAAACCTACTTTACTTCACTCATTAACTCACTTTCCAAAAAACCGGCACAACTTTTATCCACCTTAAACGCTCTCCTTTCCTCTTCTCCACCCCCTCCATGCACATCTGTCTCTGCTCAAGACATTGCTGAGCACAAAAACAAAAAAACAAAACTGGCACTATCAGAGGGGACATTACACTACTCAACCCCCCTAGGCTTCCACCACCCTCCCTCCACACTCCCCAGTCTCTCCTGTGCTCCTTCACCCCTGTTACTGATGAGGAAATCTCAAAACTTTTGGCATCTTCTCATCTTTGATCCTATTCCTTCATAACTTCTCTGCAATACCAACCCTTGTCTAATCAAAGCCTTAATGCATCTATTTAATCTCTCGCTCTCAACTGGACTATTTCCATCTCAAGCAAAACATACTCTTGTCACCCCCATTCTGAGAAAACCTCTCTTGATGCCTCCACTCTTGACAACCTCCGACCTATCTCTCAGCTACCTTTCATTTCTAAACTACTTGAGCGTCTAGTCTACAACCAACTAACCTCATTCCTCTCTGACAATAACCTGCTGGACCCCCTACAATCTGATTTTAAACTACAATGCTCCACTGAAACAGCCCTTAATGAAACTCAGGGATTATGCTCAGCAGGGACAAAGATAAAAAATGGATCAATTTTGAACAGTTACAGAATCAGCGACCCAGCGGCCCCCCCCAGAAAGTTGTCAGGAGAAAAAAGACCAGCAGGTGGCGTTGTTGGAACAACATTTTTTTTATAGCTATTTACCTTTTTCTTGACTCCTTACAGTTTTAAAATGGGCGTCAGTGACCCCTTCTAAAATTCATATTCTCTGTAAGGCTACAAATGTATTGTTATTGCTAATTTTCATTCATCATCTTTCTATTCAGTCGCACTCTTATTCAAATCAATGCATGGTTACTAGGGGAATTTGGTCCCTACCTACCAGATTGCTTAAAATGCAAATTGACAAGCTGCTGAATCGAAAGCAAAATAACGCAAAACTAGTGATGGGTGAATTTATTCGCCTAGCTAGAATTTGCGGCGAATTCCTGCGATTTCAATTTCCGATTTTCACGAATTTTTCTTGAAAACATTTGAAATTCACAAATTTATAGTGAAAATGTTCGAAATTCACGAATTTATAGTGAAAACATTTGACTTTCACAAATTTTGTGAAATAGTTAAAAATTCACAAATTTATAGTGAAATTGCTTGAAATTCTGACATTTTCACAAATTATTCGCCATTTAGCTAATTTCTCGGGAAATTCACAAAAAATTCGGCAAAGCGAAACGCCCCAGATTCGCCCATCACTACTCAAAAACCTTAAATAATAAAAAATGAAAACCAATTGCTAATTATCTCAGAATATCATTCTCTACACAAAATCTTTCAAATTTGAATATTAAATTCAAAGGATTTTACCGCAATTCGATCGAACGATCGAAAAGGAAAAATTCGATCAATCGAATTTTTTTTATTCAATCAAAATTAAGGAAACCCAATTCGGTAGCTTTGATCTGGCGAACTAGGTGGTGGAATAGAAATTTAAAGGGGAAGTACTTCGACAGTCAAATGGTCGAATATTTTAATAGATTTTTATTCGAATCATTCGATTCGATCGAATTGACTAAATTCACTGGCAGAAGTGGTCTTCAAAAACATTGGAAAATTCGAATTCGAATGTTTTTGAATATTCGATCGAACTTCGAATCCTTCAAGTGAATTTAGAAAATCTGCCCCTTAAAGTTATCTCAAAGGTGGACCACCCCTTTAACCTTTGACCTAGGCATATTCCTAAGGTATACATATTCATAATGCCATTCAAGTGATTACACTACATTAATATCTATCCAATGAATTCTAAAGATGGTTATTAGTAATGTTGCTGAAAGGGTATAAATATATGTGTTAAAGATCGGGGACAGCAATCTGTTTTAATTGCTAATCCGCACTCTTGTGTGTAATAAATCATCTCTGGCAGAATTGTCTTTGTCGCTTCTCTGTTTTATACGGGTTTATACAATTTCTACTTGAAAACACCATAATTGTACAATAATTTATATGTATTCATATTTCTCTGTGATGCGTTAGGCTGAAACTGACCACTAGAGGGCACTTTACAGCTTCTTTCATACGGATATATTTTGTATATTTTCAAACTGGTCTCAGTAACAAAATATCAATATTCTATCTAATCATATAGTTACATTTAATATTATATTATTATATACATTGATTTTGCCTTTGGGTGTTGAGACGTACTAATACTCTTTATATTGTTTTTTTCAAGAATGAAAACGTAGAATACAGACGTAGGATCTTTTATTATGAATGTTTGGGACCTGGGGATCTTTCCATCATTTGGATCACAGTATCTTACAATCATTTTAACATGAAATAAACCCAGTAGGACTGTTTTGCCCCAATAAGGATTCACACAGCTTAGTCGCAATCAGTCACAAGGTACAGGTATTGGACCTGTTTTCCAGAACAATCAGGACCTGCGTTTTCCAGATATTTCTGTAATTTGGATCTCCGTACCCTAAATCTGCTAAAAAATAATTTAGACATTAAATAAACCCATTAGGATTGTTTTGCCTCCAGTAAGGATTCAGTATATATATAAGGTGGGATCAAGAAAAAGATACAGGTACGAAACCTGTTATACATAATGCTCTAAACCCAGTGTTTTCCGGATAATGGATACTTTTAGAATTTGGATCTTCATACCTGAAGTCTACTAGAAAATCATATAAACATGAAATAAACCCAATAGGCTGGTTTTGCTTCCAATAAGGATTAATTATATATTAGTTGGGATCAAGTACAAGCGAAAACACAGAAAAAAGAAATCATTATTGAAAATCCAGTCCAGTCCAGTCCAGTCTATGGGAGATGCCTTTCTGTAATTTGGAGCTTTCTGTATAAGGGGATTCCAGATAGTGGATCCCATACATGTACTGTTTTATTATTACAGAGAAAAAGAAAATATTTTATTAAAGGAAATATGTCAATCAAATTTGTCCCGTTTTGCTTTGCAGAATTTTTCCCAAATTTGAAACAGCAAAAAAATTCACGAAATGGGACTTTTGATTCTGGGCGAAATGGGCGCCTGTGTCAAAATGGATGGTGGCGACAATTTACTGCGCGTCCATTGACTTTAATAAATTGTCACCAGCGTCCATTTTGTCACCGGTATCCTTATTTCGACGCCGGCGAGTTTTCGCTGGCTAATCTATTCGCCGGCCACAAAGCACGAAAATTTGCAGAGAATTCATGGCTGGTGAATAAATTTGCCCCCAGCCATAATGTTGATTAAATATGTTAACCAAATCGTTTTTAATCATTTGTAATTCTGAGCTTTCTGGATAACAGATCATATACTTGTTCTGTTGTTTTATTACAGACAAAATTTTTTAATTATAATATTCACTCTATGGGAGACTCCAGATATACCGTGGATTCTGTATTGGTTAAAGGAGAAGTAAAGCCTAAGTAAAGAAGTGAGTATAAATGTTGTACATGATGTTTTGTGCTTGTGTTTAGCAGTAAAGATCTGTGTCTCAGTCCCAGTAGATGCCCCAGTAGCTCCCCATCTTCTTTTCTACTGATTCACTGATTCACATGCTCTGTGCTGCTGTCACTTACTGAGCTTAGGGACCCACTCACAATATACACCTGATAGTGTCATAGAAATATAGTCACAATATAAGGCTGATTAGTCATTAATACACATCATTAGAAACATCACAATTTAATCATCAGCAAACCTGTAGCATCAGCTTATATTACAGCCAGGGAAGCTCATTTTCTGCTGCTGCTGCTGGATAATTAGTGACGACCCCTAAGCTTAGCTTCTCCGCAACTGCTCATAAGTTCACTATATAAAATATGCTATTTTTATCCACGTTCATTTTTAGGGTTTAAATTCGCCCATCACTAGCAATGGCCAAAGGACAGTCAAGAGTCAGGAACAGTAAATCACATCGCAGAATAGACCTACATTACATCGGGCACTGGAAAAAGGGAGCAGGCACTTTTAAATATTTTAATTTCACCCCAAGCAAAACTTCAATGCAACAGATGCAGGCACCCCTACGAGAAGAGTGGCAGCACTAGACCACCAGTAGTGATGGGCGAATTTATTCGCCAGGGGCGAATTCGCTGCGAATTCCCGCGATTCGCCGCTGGCGGATAAATTCGCGAAACGGCAGGAAAAATTCGCGCTGAAAAATTCGCCGCCGAAAGCGACGCGCGACTCGCAAATTTTTCGGCGAAGCGAAACGCGGGAGTTTCGCCCATCACTAACCACCAGGTATTATTACACCTGCCCCTTACGCCAGTAAAAACAAGATTGAGTGCCTGTAGATGCCGATTGGAGAAGCTAAAATATCCAGGGAGAGATTTCTCCAACAACTGACATATTAGGCTTTTCTTTGTACCCTGAATTGTAGGAAGCGTTAGCACAACTTGTGGATCACACTGCACTCCAGCTTCCCAACTGGAAGATTCTTGGAGTAGGCTGTACCAATTTCCCCCCCCAAAAAGTTCCAGCAAAAGGCAAGTTTTATCAAATGCAGATGTTTAAAAAAAAAAAATGAAAAAATCTTGACACCTGAAACCAATCAAGATGCACCAGAAGACAATTGGGAATATATGATCAACATTCAAGTAAGTTTGAGTTTTGTTTTCTAATCAAGTCTTTGTCACTGTGAAAAAAACAACAGGATTATGTTTAATTTTTCCCGTATACAAATAACATTATTTCACAATGACAATTTTTGCCTCAACCTCAAAAATAGAAGTTCAAAAAGGCGTTCAGTGACCATGTAAGGACAAAGAGTTTCATGCATATCCTCAAGGGCATCACTTGTGTTTATAATATAATATTTCACATGGCACAAGTGATTATCTATTGTCTTATACCTTGTCGCCAATTCTCAGCCCTGTCCTACAGAATATGCATAGTGTGTGTGTGTTATAACTGAATAGTCAGACAGTATCAGTATGTGTATCTAATTGCAGTGTAATCCACAAATTGTGAGCAACAGAACCACGACAAGGTCCTTCCTCAGTCTGTTGAAAAAAATTGTAGGGGAGCTCATCCCCTTGTCCTTTGCTAGGACAATCCCCAAGGCTAACAGGGGGCTTATCTCTAAGAATCACATCCTGAATGTCTTATAGATAATACATAAACCATATCTTCACATAGTAAAAAGGTAAAGTACAAATGCAAGTACACACAGAATAGTCATGCATGGGTCAACTAAAATTCAACCCACTCACAACCCTAACTTGATCTGGCAACACTCTCATCCTAACCTAACTTGGTGCACTCCCCTCTTTATATAACCCTGCCCACTGTGACATCACAGAAGGGGATGGGCCTAACCTATTATATAAAAAGTGGAATTTTGGCAGAAGAAGGGTGCCAGGGGAAGAACAGAGGCTAAAATTCAGCCAGAACCTGCCCATGCCCTGAGGACACAAGGTCGGCCAAAGCCCACTAATACAGAAGTTTGGGAAGATCCCTTTTTTCTGACCTTGCTAACTAGAGAAAATTCTCTGAAAAATAACTGTAAACCTAAACCTAGAACTAAAATTCAGGTGAATGAATAACATTTAATTGTGCTAAACACTATAGGGCTGATTTACTAAGGATCAAATAGGGTCAAAGTGAAAATTCAAATAAAGTTTGAATTTAAAAAATTCAAACTTTAAAGAAATTTGGGCTACTTCGACTATGAAATAGCCCAAAATTTGAATTTTAAAATTTTGAAGTACTGGCCCTTCAACTGAAGTTGAAATCCTTCAACTTCAAATATTTGCCAGCTTAAAGCTGCCAAGTTGCCATTTTAGCCTATGGGGAACTTCACATAACTTGTCCTGAAAATTTTTCTCAGTTCTGAGAAATCGAAGGACTTTGGAGAAAATTGTTCAAATCGTTCGAAAATGCCTCCTCAAAAAAATTTGATGGTCGAATTTGGAAGTATTTTCAACTTCCAAATTTGAGTCTTAGTAAATCAGCCCCTATACATTCATTTTAACTGATATACTGTAGCATTAACCTGGCACTAAAAGACATTGCAAACAATTATGAAATATATACTTACCCATTAGTGATGGGCCAGGGGCGAATTCCCGCGATTCGCCGCTGGCGAATAAATTAGCGAAATGGCAGCGAGAATTCGTCTGGTGAAAATTCGCTAAAAAACGAGTCACGACGCGTCGAAGTTGACTCGTTTCGCAATTTTTTTCACCAATTCGCAAATTTCGCTGGAAATTCGTGAATTTTTCGGCGAAGTGAAACTGGGTAGATTCGCCCATCACTATTACCCATTTATTCAGCGGTGCTTAAGGCTTTAGACCCAATGGTGACCCCAACCCTTACACTTACCTATACTGGACAAGTACAGAGAACCCAACTGCACAAAAAAATTGACATTCCAACTTGAAGTCCTTTTTGTTTTTATGTAGGTTGGCACACACATACATGTGTAATACTGTGTTCAGTCTTATTTTAAATTAGAGAACAATGTGAAAGGTTCCAAAAATACTTGCGTTAGATATTTTTTCTGTTGTCTTCAACTTTTGGACTCTTTAGTGACTTTGCGCTAGTAAGTGGTCACCCATTGTTGATAACCGAATTAACTGTTCCCGACGATACGACGAGATCTACTGCAGTTGTCATATTAAGGAATTGAGTGATGGAACATATAAAAAGGGATTTTGCAAAGAACAAGGCACCCTGGCCCCATCTTTGCACCCTGACCCCCCACTTTGAAGCTTGAGTGCTTTTTCTTTTGTTCTTGAAATTGACTTAATTCAAGAGCATTTGCATCCGGGGTACATTTTAATACGATTAAAGAATAGTTGTTGCAAATGGAACTATGGAAAATTCTCTCTCTTGAGAACCTTTCCAATTCCCATTTTAAGGATTGTTCTTTTGTTTCACTTTCCAAAAACCTATATCTTTTTCTAATACTGTGGTTTAGCATAAGTCTAATGTTGAGGCTGTCAAATACGCTTAAAATGTTTGTTTTGCAGTGATATTTACTCCATTTTTATATCTATAACCTTCTATAGTTTTAATGGGGCCTAGGGGATTTTATATTACCTATAGGTTTTGCCCACATAACTAGTGGAGCACATGCTAAACTGAATTAAAGATGCTTCATTGTAGACGGCGCATTCTTCATCATCTTCTGATCTGTACGTTTTTTTCCCCACTTCGAACGAACGGTTTTGTTGGTTCTTATTCTCTCTGAATTGGTAACTTTACACACCAGCCAAAGGTATCACAGAAACACAAACAGGCAGTCACTCAACTGTCACTCAACTACAGTCAATCACTCAGCAGTTGTAGCTCTTGCATCACATGGAACAGACGTGCAGTGATTAATAATAATGTGTGGAAATGTGTTACAGGTGCTTTAATAAATATTTGGTATAAAATTAAGTATCTGGTCACTCATTACCTAAATATCATGAAATATTGGGCTATTGTATAAAAAAGCAGTTGTAACTGTGGGATAATGGTGATCTATATGAGGATATAATTACCAGGAGAAGTTACTGTGGTCCATTGCCCTGTTGTAGTTCTGTTTGCTGAAGTTGTTGTAGGTGTTGCTGTTAAATAAAGAAATTATCATTTATGTTGGCTGTTAATGCTGGCGTCTCCAATGTATTCAATCTGCCTAAAAGGTATCCATTATCTTTTCTATAATATGATAGTCAAGAAAATGTTTAAGTAACTGACATATTTATCAGTGCAAATGCATATATTCATTATTCAGAATGTGATTACTTTGAGTGTTAAAACACCATTCCATTGGAATGCAACACCGAGCTCTAACACCTTGTCCATCTTGAAAATAATTGAGCATTGCAGAATTTAATGAAATTCAAGTTAACAGGAATTTACTCATTCAACCTCTCCTCTGTGATTGAGAATAAGAATTGTAAAAGGACTTGGAAAGTCAAATTCATGATGGGCTACCAGTCTGTTAGACATACAACACATTCAGTTGTTTACATCAGTAAGGTTCAGTGCTTTCTAAAAATCCTAGCCCTTTTTGCAGAGTTACAATATGATAGAATGTTTAAATTTAAGATTCAGATGATCACTAAAATACATGTAACCTTATGGTACTGAACTGTTAGACATTGTACCTGTTGTTGATGTAGGCCAGTCTGTTGTTGGTGGTGTTGATGTTGTTGATGTAGGCCATTCTGTTGTTGGTGGTGTTGTTGATGTTGTTGATGTAGGCCAGTCTGTTGTTGTTGGTGTTGATGTTGTTGATGTAGGCCAGTCTGTTGTTGGTGTAGGCCAGGTTGTCTCCATTGTTGTGGTTTCTGCTGAACAAAGATTTTTTTTTTGTAAATCACTGAAAATATTTTTTGTTTTGTTTTTGTAATCATTTTTTTTAAAAATCTTCCTCAGCTTTCAGTAACATGCTAATGTTCATTACCTAGGTGTAATTGTATGATCTAATAATTGTGTGGTGACATTTTTAATGATTGTTAATGTTGTGGCTTCCGCTAATGAAATGAAAACATTAAATGAAATCATGTGTTTCCTTTTCCCTTTCAAATCCAGTTAACCACGTTTTTAAATCATAATCTGAATTATTTTCAGGGGGATGCTTCACATTGCTTACTCCATCTTCATGGCTAGATCAGGACAGCAGAATAATCCATTTGAAAGAGCCTTGGGGTGCGGCATCACTGTACAATTTGTACATGCAAGTTCAGAAAGGGAAAGCAGACACTGTTAAGACTGTTGTTTTTGCTTCAGAAAGACTAATATAGTTTTAATAATCAGAGGGGCTATATAGCCATGGGGACAGCTATTAAAGGAGAACTAAACCCCCAATAATAAAAACCCTACACACAACCTTACATAGTCCCCCCTCCCTGCTCCTCCCTACATAGGTGATTACCCCCTGAAATCCATTACTCATGTATAGGTGCATCGGAGATGGCGACCGTGAGTTCCTCTGCCCCTATGTATGAGTAGCCATAAAAAGGCCACCCCTTCAGACTAGAAGAAAAGGACTTTCATTTAAAGGAACAGAGTAGGTGGTTCTTCACAGTGAGGACAGTGAGGTTGTGGAATGCACTGCCGGGTGATGTTGTGATGCTGATTCTGTTAATGACTATAAGAGGGACTTGGGTGATTTCCTGGACAAGCAGAATATCCAAAGCTATTATGAAAGTCAAATTAATATAGATATTGGTCTCCATATATATATGGGCATTTAACAAAGAAGTACCAGTTTTTTCAAAAAAATCGTTTGTTGCACTGCTGATGACGTCATACATGGCGCCAAACTAATGGGTATTTATTTGTATGCACATACACTTGCTTGTTATCCTTGAAAAAGACCCTAATGAGGGTTGAAACGTCGGATGAGCGATAATAAACACATTGATTCTTCACGAGACATGGAGTGCTGGCCCTTCTATTAAAGGAAAACTATACCCCGAAAATTAATTTTTGAGCAACAGGTAGTTTATATCAAATCAAGTGACATATTAAAGAATCTTACCAAACTGGAATATATATTTAAGTAAATATTGCCCTTTTACATCTCTTGCCTTGAACCACCATTTCATGTTGGTCTGTGTGCTGCCTCAGAGATCACCTGACCAGAAATATTTCAACTCTAACTGTAGCAGGAAGAAGGGTGGAAGCAAAAGACACAACTCTGTCTGTTCATTGGCTCATGTGACCTAACTTTATAATTTGTTTGGTATGTTTGTGTGCACCGTTGGATCCTAGGATCCCAGGAGGCTGTCCTTATTTTTTAAAATGGCAATTTTCTATTTATGATTACCAATGGCACATGCTACTAAAAAAGTGTATAATTATGAAAATGGTTTATTTACATGAAGCAAGGTTTTACATATGAGCTGTTTTATGCTATATCTTTTTATAGAGATCTACATAGTTTTGGGGGTATAGTTTTCCTTTAATATATATGTGTGTGTGTGAAACCCACAGATAGGAACACTATTGCATTACCAAAGTGATCACTCCAGGCACCTATTAGACTCACTACCGAAATCGCAATTGCTAGGGTTGCACGTATTTATAGTGAGGATCGAAAGTGAAGGGAAGACCTGGATATAATGTGCAAAACATTCCTACAAAGGAGTTATCCACCCACTTTCATCAGTGAAGCTAAACAATGTTTACAAAAACTTACGAGAGAGGAACTTATACTGGAGGCAGACACTGAGTAAAACAGTTGGAAGTGAGTAGTGATGGGAGAATTTATTCACCAGGCGTGAATTAACAGTGAAATTCCGTGATTCGCAGCCTGCGAAAATTCGCTGACGGTTAAAAAAAAAAAACGAGAAACGCGCTGAAAACGTTGTGATGCACGACAAAAACAACGTGACGCGCCGAAAGTGATACAACGCTCATCAAAATTGATGCCACGAGTCAAAAACTATACGTGCGTCGTTTCGCCAATTCGGGAATTTCGCTGGAAATTCGCAAATTTTCCGGCGATGCAAAACGGGATAGAGTCACCCATCACTAGAAGTGAGATGTATTATGCATGCCAAGATGGTGAAAGTTCCAAATATGTACGGGAATATGTGCTGAAACACTAGAAGTGATGAGTGTGGGAAGAAATTTGCCACCTAGACTGAAATTTAGTTATGGGAAAGGGAGCTCATTGAAGGAGATTTCAAGCCCTTCCAATCTATAAATATTCCAGTTCACAGGCACAGCATTTTCTATCGCCGTGACCGGGGGTCTATAGGCGCACCGGTTGAGTAATGTGTGGCAGCCTATTATTGGGCAATCATTTCTTGCACCCACACGCAGGAAAGAAATATAACATCAAACAGACGTGCACAACTAATTTAGTTATATACATCATCAAGTGTCAAGTGTGGGTTGATTTACTGCAGTAAGACAGTAAGGATGCTTAAGGAACGTATAGACACGCATAGAGGTAGCATTAGAGCTGCACTAGACCCTGAGGGGGAGATTCATCAAAGAGTGAAGTTCCACCACTAGAGGGACATTCCACAGTTCTCAGTTCATTTCTTTGGGATTTAGAAAGGCCTATTTATCAATGGGTGAAGTGAAATTTCACCCTTTGATAAATACGCCTTTCAAAATCCCATAGAAATGAATGGAGAGCTGCGGAATTTCCCTCTAGTGGCAGAACTTCACTCTTTGATGAATCTCCCCCTGAGAGAGAAGACAAGGCCAAAAGTAAGAAACAGGATATTGCACAGTAATTGGTGGGCAGATATAGGGCTGAGGCTAAGCTCAGTCCAGCAGCATTTAGGTCTATTGAACAAGTACCAATTAGAGCAAGGGGAGGTGATGCTGATAATGATTTATTGAAAAGAGAGGCCTTTTGGATACATGAGTTGGACTGTGTGGCTTAATGGGCAATTAGTATTGAGTTGTTTTCTGACCTAAGATACTTGTCCCGTATAACATCATGATCTAACAGATTTAAGAATAAGAAATAAATAGAAAAAGAAAATGAAATATTTAATGAACTCAGTTCTTGTTAGTATGAGATTGGGAGACATTGAAATTTCTTATCTGTCATTTAAGCAACAATGCAACATATTTGTCTGAATTTACAGGTTTTATGGACTTCCCCCACTGGATATTTTGTATACGGACATTTTTTTCCCCACTGATTTGGACACTTCAATTGCTGGCATGATAATAACAACCAGTAGGGAAAAGTAAGTATTACGTTCATATTTATACATGTGGATGCACTAGTATTTTGAATAACTTTTCTCTAGCTGTGACGTCATATTTTGGCGCCAATTTTGATATGTATTTAACACTCATGTACATGCAGTTTATCCTTGATAAAGGCTCCAGTGGTGGCCAAAACGTTGGTGATGCATAAGCACATTAATTTCTTCACAATAAGATTGGAGTGCGGGTCCTTCTATTTTGATGTATTACAAGACTTGACCAACGCACCCAGCAGAAAGATTGGAATAAGGAAGGAGTGCGCTCATCGAATATCCTTTATATTCATACATACGGTAAGGTTTATGTGAGTGTATTTAGGGGTCAGTGTGAGTGTGTGCAGGTATGTGTGCTGGGTTTCATTTGGAGGGGCTGAACTTGAAGAACGTTGGTCTTTTTTAACTATGTAATCAATGCAAAGCTACTCATGTCTCTTGGGTAGTGAATATTTCCTATGGATGACAAATACTGTGATTCTGTGTGCCATTACCCTAAATGTAACTCTAAGCCCCCCTGAGAGGTGTCTCTGTGATTGTGTGGGTGCCTAGTCCTACCCAAATCGCCTCAATCAGAAAGGGTTAGTGCATAGAGAGAAAGAGAGAAAAAAAGAAAAAATACCAGTTGAAGGGATTTCTGAAGAAGGCAGCCATATGGTTGATGATTCTTCTGTTGTAGATAAGAAAGAAAAAAAATGTTTATTTGCAAGAAGCCTCAATCAGAAAGGGAAAGCAGATAGAGGGGAAGAGAAAAAAAGAACAGACATTACCTGATGGGGGAGATGGTACCTCTGTTGTTGTCTCTGATAAGAAAGAAAAGATGTTTATTTGCACACGTTTACATGTAGAATTCTAAAGGAAAATACCTTTGTGTTGGTGTCAGTGGGAATCGCCGGCTCTAAAACAAATGAATCGAGTATTTGACAAAAGTGGCATTTTCAAGAAGTTATTTCATTTGGTGCCATCACAGTGAATGTAACTCTATGCCCCTCCATGAGAAGTGCGTCCTAGTGATGTGCGGTGTAGTCACAAAAGGGGCGGCGCAGGATGAAGTCTATACATTCCAGGGAGTAGAATGGGTTTTTTTTTTAGCCAAATAGGTCCATATTCGATCAGATTCAATCACACGAATCAAAGTAATCGTACATTCAATTGAACTTAGATTTTTCACCAATTGACTCCAGGTTCTAGGAGGTCCCCCATAGGCAAAAACAGCAATTTGGCAGGTTTTAGATGGAGAATGGTTGCCATCGAATTTTTTAAAGAGACAGTACATGATAAATTTAGATATTCTAATTTTTTTCAAAATCGAATCGAATTTGGACTATTCTATAGTCGGAGAACACAAAAATAGCTTGAAATTCGAATTTTTTTTAGTTCAAATTTTCACTTTGATCTTTGACAAATCTGCCCCTGAATGGCAGTGTGCTGGGAGTTTCCTTAACTGAGAAGGATCTTGGCAGTGGTGTAACTAGATGTTACTGGGCCCCACAGCAAATTTATTTTAGGGCCACCAAAAGGTTTTTTGTAGATAACAAGTTGTCTAATTCTGGGCAGTGTCATTCTGTGGCTACTAAAACAAATAAAGTTCTGTCCTGCATAAAAAGGGCATAAACTCAAAACATTCAAACATAATTTTGCCTCTTTATAGGGTATAGGTTTTGGGCTTCCGTCCTTAAAGGAACAGTACCACCAAAAACTGAAAGTGTATTAGGGCAGGGCCAGATGGGGAGATTTGGGGGAGATCAGTCACCTGGCGACTTCTCGCCGCTACGAATCTCCCCCGAACCTCCCCGAATAGCTACTCAGCGCTGCGCACTTGCTAGGCGTAAAGTCGCCTGCGCTTGTTCACACGCAGCTGCGCGGTTCTGAAAGTCTCTCAAGAAGTCGCCAGGCGACAGATCTCCCCCAAATCTCCCCGTCTGGCCTTGCCCGTCAAGTAATTAAAATAGCAATGTTGCCCTGCACTGGTAAGACTGTTGTTTTTGCTTCAGAAAGACTAATAGCGCTTAAATAATCAAAGCTGCCCTATTGCCATGGGGGCAGCCATTGAAGGAGAACTAAACCCCCCAATTATAAAAAACCTTACCCATTGCCTTACATGCTCTCCCCCCACATAGGTGATTACCCCCTGAAAGTGCCCCTAATCCATTACTCACATATAGGTGCAGCGTAGATTGCGCCCATGAGTTCTGCTGCTCTTACTCTGCACCTATGCATGAGTAACCATAAAAAGGCCACCCCTTTAGACTAGCGGAAAATAACTTTCATATGAAGCAAAGTAGGTGGTTCTTCACAGTGAGGACAGTGAGGTTGTGGAATGCACTGCCGGGTGATGTTGTGATGCTGATTTTGTTAATGACTATAAGAGGGACTTGGATGATTTCTTGGACAAGCAAAATATCCAAAGCTATTGTGAAACTAAAATTAATATATATATTGCTCTCTCTCTCTCCCTCTCTCTCTCTGGGTTTCATTTGGAGGGGTTGAACTTGAAGAACATTGGCCTTTTTTAATTATTTAATCAATCTAAAGGTACGTTTGTCTCTTGGGTAGTGAATATTTCCTATGGATGACAAATATTTCTGTGTGCCATTACCCTAAATGTAACTCTAAGACCCCCTGAGAGGTGCCTCTGTGATTGTGTGGGTGCCTAGTCCTTCTACCCAAATTACCTCAATCAGAAAGGGTTAGTGCCTAGAGAGGAAGAGTGAAAAAAGAAGAAAATACCTGTTGTAGGGATTTCTGAAGAAGACAGCCATATGGTTGATGGTTCTTCTGTTGTAGACAAGAAAGAAAAAATGTTTATTTGCATGCATAATAGTAAAGGAAAATATATTTGTAATGGTGTCATTAGGAATAACAAGCTCTAAAACACATTGCACATTTACCAAAAATTGTCTTCTGCATTTTTTTGAAGTTTATATGTTTTGGTGCCAGAGATTCCCTGCAGTTAGTGAAGATTTCCCATGGATGATAATTATGCTTTTTTGCCATCAACCTACTGTAAATGTAACCCGCTAAGAAGTGCGCCCCATCTGTGATTGAACAAGAGCCTACCCATAATTCTGACTCTGCAATTACCTCAATCATAAAGGGTAAATGGATGGAGAGGAAGAAAGAAAAAAAGAAAAAATACCTGCTGTTGGGATTTCTGAAGAAGGCAGCCATATGGTTGATGGTTCTTCTGTTGCAGACAAAAAAGACAAAATGTTGATTTGCATGCATAATAGTAAAGGAAAATATTTTTGTAATGGTGTCATTGGGAATCACCAGCTCTAAAACACATTGCACATTTGCCAAAAATTGTCTTCTGCATTTTTTTGAAGTTTATATGTTTTGGTGTCAGAGATTCCCTGCAACACCAATGTAAACATATTATCTGGTGATTTGTCCCTTCCCTTATAGGTAGTGAAGATTTCCCATGGATAACAAATATGCCTATATGATGTTGTGATGCATTTAAGAGGAGCTTGGATGATTTCTTGGACAAGCAAAATATCCAAAGCTATTGTGAAACTAAAATCGAAACTTAATATAGATATTGGTCTCCATATATACAGTATATATATATATCTTTACATACAGTAAGGTTTATGTGAGTGTATTTAGGGGTCAGTGTCAGTGTGTGTAGGTATGTGTGCTGGGTTTCATTTGGAGGGGGATGAATGGTCGTCTTTTTTCAACATTTTTAACTATGTAATCAGTGTAAAGGTACTTGTGTCTCTTGGGTAGTGAATATTTCCTATGGAGGACAAATATTTCTGTGTGCCATTACCCTAAATGTAACTCTAAGCCCCCCTGAGAGGTGTCTCTGTGATTGTGTGGGTGCCAAATCCTTCTACCCAAATTACCTCAATCAGAAAGGGTTAGTGCCTAGAGAGGAAGAGAGAAAAAAGAAAAAATACCTGCTGTTGGGATTTCTGAAGAAGGCAGCCATATGGTTGATGGTTCTTCTGTTGTAGATAAGAAAGAACATTTTTTTATTTGCATGCATAATAGTAAAGGAAAATATTTTTGTAATGGTGTCATTAGGAATCACAAGCTCTAAAACACATTGCACATTTGCCAAAAATTGTCTTCTGCATTTTTTTGAAGTTTATATGTTTTGGTGCCAGAGATTCCCTGCAACACCAATGTAAACATATTATCTGGTGATTTGTCCCTTGTAGGTAGTGAAGATTTCCCGTGGATAACAAATATGCCTATATGATGTTGTGATGCATTTAAGAGGGGCTTGGATGATTTCTTGGACAAGCAAAATATCCAAAGCTATTGTGAAACTAAAATCTAAAATTAATATAGATATTGGTCTCCATATATACAGTATATACATATATCTATGCATACAGTAAGATTTATGTGAGTGTATTTAGGGGTCAGTGTCAGTGTGTGTAGGTATGTGTGCTGGGTTTCATTTGGAGGGGGGATGAATGTTGGTCTTTTTTCAACTTTTTTAACTATGTAATCAGTGTAAAGGTACTTGTGTCTCTTGGGTAGTGAATATTTCCTATGGAGGACAAATATTTCTGTGTGCCATTATCCTAAATGTAACTCTATGCCCCCCTGAGAGGTGTCTCTGTGATTGTGTGGGTGCCAAATCCTTCTACCCAAATTACCTCAATCAGAAAGGGTTAGTGCCTAGAGAGGAAGAGAGAAAAAAAGAAAAAATACCTGCTGTTGGGATTTCTGAAGAAGGCAGCCATATGGTTGATGGTTCTTCTGTTGTAGATAAGAAAGAAAATTTTTTTATTTGCATGCATAATAGTAAAGGAAAATATTTTTGTAATGGTGTCATTGGGAATCACCAGCTCTAAAACACATTGCACATTTGCCAAAAATTGTCTTCTGCATTTTTTTGAAGTTTATATGTTTTGGTGTCAGAGATTCCCTGCAACACCAATGTAAACATATTATCTGGTGATTTGTCCCTTCCCTTATAGGTAGTGAAGATTTCCCATGGATAACAAATATGCCTATATGATGTTGTGATGCATTTAAGAGGAGCTTGGATGATTTCTTGGACAAGCAAAATATCCAAAGCTATTGTGAAACTAAAATCGAAACTTAATATAGATATTGGTCTCCATATATACAGTATATACATATATCTATACATACAGTAAGGTTTATGTGAGTGTATTTAGGGGTCAGTGTCAGTGTGTGTAGGTATGTGTGCTGGGTTTCATTTGGAGGGGGGATGAATGTTGGTCTTTTTTCAACATTTTTAACTATGTAATCAATGTAAAGGTACTTGTGTCTCTTGGGTAGTGAATATTTCCTATGGAGGACAAATATTTATGTGTGCCATTATCCTAAATGTAACTCTATGCCCCCCTGAGAGGTGTCTCTGTGATTGTGTGGGTGCCAAATCCTTCTACCCAAATTACCTCAATCAGAAAGGGTTAGTGCCTAGAGAGGAAGAAAGAAAAAAGAAAAAATACCTGCTGTAGGGATTTCTGAAGAAGGCAGCCATATGGTTGATGGTTCTTCTGTTGTAGATAAGAAAGAATTTTTTTTTATTTGCATGCATAATAGTAAAGGAAAATATTTTTGTAATGGTGTCATTGGGAATCACCAGCTCTAAAACACATTGCACATTTGCCAAAAATTGTCTTCTGCATTTTTTTGAAGTTTATATGTTTTGGTGCCAGAGATTCCCTGTAACACCCATGTAAACATATTATCTGGTGATTTGTCCCTTGTAGGTAGTGAAGATTTCCCATGGATAACAAATATGCCTATATGATGTTGTGATGCTGATTCTTTTGATGCATTTAAGAGGGGCTTGGATGATTTCTTGGACAAGCAGAATATCCAAAGCTATTGTGAAACTAAAATCTAAAATTAATATAGATATTGGTCTCCATATATACAGTATATACATAAATCTATACATACAGTAAGGTTTATGTGAGTGCATTTAGGGGTCAGTGTGAGTGTGTGTATGGAGGACAAATATTTCTGTGTGCCATTATCCTAAATGTAACTCTATGCCCCCCTGAGAGGTGTCTCTGTGATTGTGTGGGTGCCAAATCCTTCTACCCAAATGACCTCAATCAGAAAGGGTTAGTGCCTAGAGAGGAAGAGAGAAAAAAGAAAAAATACCTGTTGTAGGGATTTCTGAAGAAGGCAGCCATATGGTTGATGGTTCTTCTGTTGTTTACAAGAAAGAAAAAAAAGTTAATAGTGAAGTAAAATATTTTTGTAATGGTGTCATTGGGAATCACCAGCTCTAAAACTCATGACACATTGCGCATTTGCCAAAAATTGCCTTCTGCATTTTTTTGAAGTTTATATGTTTTGGTGCCAGAGATTCCCTGTAGTTAGTGAAGATTTCCCTTGGATGATAATTATGCTTTTTTGCCATTAACCTACTGTAAATGTGATTGAACAAGAGCCTACTCTGCCTACCCATAATTCTGACTCTGCAATTACCTCAATCAGAAATGGTAAATGGATGGAGAGGAAGAAAGAAAAAAATACCTGTAGGGATTTCTGATGAGAGCAGCCACACTGGGGGCGATGTTACATCCGTTGCAGGTTCTGATAAGAAAGAATAAATGTTTATTTGCAAACTTTAAAGTATTATTTTAAGGGAATATTGGGAGATTTTTGCTCACAGGAAGTGATGATTAACAATGTACGACAAAGATCCCTGTATGTGTGCCATCACCCTAAATATAACTCAATGGGGCAAAGACAGGGCCCCCCAGTAGAGGGAACTGTTTAAAAGACAAATGCACTGGAATGGCAGGAGATGGTATATAGAGTATTATTGCTACAAATAATTGAAATGGCACAGTATATAAAATAGACTATGGAAAAAGAGAAAAAGGAGTGGATTGAAAGAGGAGGAAACAAAACAAAAATAGAGGAGAAAAGGGAACAGGGAACAAGAATGAGGGAAAACAGGAACAAAGAATGTCAATATATGGGACAGGTAAATATTGGAAAGAGACAACATGTAAATAAATGTTTAGATAGAAAGGTAAGTAGAGGAAATGTGGACAAATAAAGAGACATACCTGCTGTAGGACAGTTATAGGTTGGGATACAGGAACCTTCATGTAAGACAAATCCTTTATCGATACACTTACACCCCTCTCGGCACTCCTCAGTACATATCATATATAGAGTGGCACAATCAGAACCACACCCTACACAGGAGGACCACACAGCACCAGAGGGACAAGGTTCTTCTGTTTGATTTTAAAAAGAAAGTCAATACAATATGTCAGCTAGATGGACATCAGGAAATAGAATAATTAACTCTTTTAGGGTGGCAGAGACTGTGTGTGCAATAGGGTCCCTGTTGTGCATGTTTCTTGCAATTCCTCCATTCTTGTGTGTGGTATCCAGAAGACTTTCTAAGTATGATGTATTCATTTACACTCACCCTGAAGACTCAGGTGTTAAATGCCATTTATTGGCTTTAAAACAAGTTGTTTATTTTAAAGACTTCAGCCAAATACAACAATGGTACACTATATGAAATGCAGGTGCTATAAAACATTTCTTATGGTGGTGGGGTGTCTATTGCTTTGGTTCCACTTGAACTGCTTTATGGCTGAGATGGGACATGACTGACTGAGTAACATTATGTATTTGGTTCAATGTAGGAATAGGCCAATGGATCTCTACAAATGACACTGATATCTATTGACCATCAACCATTGTCTGATCTTTCAGGATTTAAATATTTAAGCTAAAAATTATGGTTGTAAACAATCAAATGATAAACATTTTTCATAATCTACCTTACAATGCCCATATCTATCTACAAGAAGCTAATTTTCTAACTCAGTTTCGCAATTTCACAGTGAAATAAATGAGATGGTTATCAGTAAAACATTTGTTGCTAAAGTTACTACCTGATGTATACGTTTCTGGTGTAGATTCTGGTTCTGTTGTCTCTAGGATTAGAAAAAAAGACTATTTTATCACTCATATAATATGCAGTTATTTGTTCTTTACTATATCTACTGTACAATGTCCACATGTTTCTTCTAGAAACAAAATGTGAAGACTCTTTATTCCAGCAGTTTTTTTTTAGTTTAAGAGTTGCCACTTTGGCTCATTAATAGATCATGCTAACCCTTCACTCAGTGCACTCAAATGGGCCAGTTTTGATTCTCCTAATCAATACACAGTAGCTGGAGGAACGATGATTGAACTTTTCTTTACTATTGGGCCTCGGAGCATTTTAGCAATGCTGGTGTCAGGAATCTGTACTTTTGTTACCTTCTGATTGTCCTGTTGATAGGCTGCCGGGGGTAAAGGGAGGGGTGAGACAGAAGTTTATCAGAGCACAAGTCACGCGGCTGGGGGACCTGGGAAACTAAGAACATGTCTAGCCCTATATCAGATTTAAAAATTCAATGCAGGATATAGTTTGAGGAGCAATCCTAGTAGGAAACCCATGAAACAGGTTAATTACCTAATCAAAGACTTGGACATATACTCTAGTGTTGCTTTTATATACAAGATTGTAAACACTACCATCAGTCAACAAGATAGAACAGTGCACGTGTCTGGTAGTTTAATTGTGGCCATATAAAGAGTATCAAGGGTTATACCTGTTGGTGAAGGTTCTGTTATTATCTCAGGTGCTTCAGTTGTGCTTGATGTTGATGTTGCTGCAGCTGTTAACAATGAAGACAAATGAAAAACAATGTAGCTTTCCTATGCTTGCAGTTCTCTCTCTAACTTAAGCATGACTTCCACAAACTTGCCCTGCATATTATCACAGAAACAATGGGTTATATGCTACTTCATTGACTCACCTAATAGAAGAAGCAATGTAATAATACTCTGTAGAGCCATGATAAAAGAAGGTTGTGTGAATGGTCTGGTTTCAACCATTCATGAGTTCTGTCACACCTTTACAAGAGAATAAAAGCATTGATGAGTAATGGGTTTTCCATGGCACTATGGTTGACAACACATAACATTTCACATTGAGATGTAGGAGATTTCTGGGTCCTGGAATTCCCCCCTCCCTATGCCTCCATGTCCTTCTGTTGTTGAGGGCCATGAATACTGGAGATATGAGAAAGTCCTGCCTTCTTTTTGGGTTCAGACATGATACTTCCAATATTAGGATTTACAATGTACCCTATTGAATTTCAGATTTCTAAGAAGACATTGAGCTAGAACAGGGATCCCCAATATTTTGAACCCGTGAGCAACATTCAGAAGTAAATGGAGTTTGGGAGCAACGCAAGCATGTTTTTGGGTGCCAAATAAGGGCTGTGATTGGTCATTTGGTAGCCCCTATGTGGATTCCCAACCTACATTGGTTTTATAAAACCAAAACTTGCCTCCAAGCCTGGAATTCGAAAATAAGCGCCTGCTTTGAGGTCTATGAGAGCAACATCCAAGTGGTTGGAGAGCAACATGTTACTCACGAGCTACTGGTTGGGGATCACTGAGCTGTAGGATAACTGACTTGCCTCAAACACAGGAGCTGAAGGTACAGGCTCAATGTTCAAATCCATAGCACATTCTTGTACCTGTGGGCAAACCACATAACCTTCTGCACTGGCATACTAGTCTGACCACAATGGCTGCATTGATTGTTGTAATTTGAAAGAAATATTCTACCTACAGGTATGGGATCTCTTATCCGGAAATCCATTATCCAGATAGCTCCAAATTAGTGATGGGCGAATTTATTGGCCTAGGTCGAATTCGCGGCAAATTTCGCTTGGCGAAAATTCGCTGAAAACGAGTCGCGCGTCAGTCGCGCGTCGTTTTTGATGCGACGTGCCGAAAACGACGCGACGCGCGCCGAAAACGACGCGACGCGCGCTGAAAATGACGCAACACGTCAAAAATTGACGCGACGCGCGACAAAATCGTCCCGCGACTCGTTTCGCAAATTTTTCGCCGTTTCGCGAATTTCTCTAGAAATTCGCGAAAAATTCGGAGAAGCGAATCTCGGGAGATTCGCCCATCACTACTCCAAATTAAGGCGGTCTCCCTTAGACTCCATTATAATAATTTTTTTTTAAATAGTTTAATTTTTCTCTGTAATAATAAAACGGTAGCTTAGACTTGATCCCAATTAAGATACAATTAATTCTTACTGGAAGCAAAACTGGCCTTTTGGGTTTATTTAATGTTTATATTATTTTCTAGTTGATTTAAGGTATGAAGATCCAAATGAGAGAAAAATCCATTATCTGGAAAACCCCAGGTCCCAAGTATTCTGGATAACAGGTTCCATACTGTACCTGTACAAGCTTCCCCTGTCTTATGAGTTTAGAGGGACCTCTTAGATTACCCTGTGCATGCGCTTTAACACTTAAATGGAAAGGATGTAAATCTGGGTCCCTTGCTTTTCAACTTGTTTATTAATGACCTGGATGTGGCCATTGAAAGTACAGTTTGTATTTTTGCAGATGATACTAAATTGTGCAGAACTATAGGTTCCATGCAGGGTGCTGACACTTTGTACAGTGATTTGTCTAAGTTGGGAAACTGGGCAGCAAACTGGAAAATGAGGTTCAATGTTGATAAATGCAGGTTATGCACTTTGGCAAAAATAATATAAATGCAAGTTATACACTAAATGGCAGTGTGTTGGGAGTTTCCTTAAGTGAGAAGGATCTTTGGGTTTTTATAGATAACAAGTTGTCTAATTCTGGGCAGTGTCTGTAGCTACTAAAGCAAATTAAGTTCTGCCCTGCATAAAAAAGGGCATAAACTCAAGGGATGAAAACATAATTGTACCTCTTTATAGATCCCTAGTAAGGCCTCATCTGGAGTATGCAGTGCAGTTTTGGACTCCAGTCCTTAGGAGGGATATAAATGAGCTGGAGAGAGTGCAGAGACTAAGTGCAACTAAACTGGTTAGAGGGATGAGACTGGGAGACTTCAATTATGAGACTGGGAGACTGTCCAGGTTGGGCTTGTTTTCTCTGTATTACACTAAATACATTAGAGGACATTATAGACAAATATTACCCATAAAGAGGATCACCAGAGGCCACCCCTTCAGACTAGAAGAAAAGGACTTTCATTTAAAGGAACAGAGTAGGTGGTTCTTCACAGTGAGGACAGTGAGGTTGTGGAATGCACTGCCGGGTGATGTTGTGATGCTCATTCTGTTAATGACTATAAGAGGGGGATGATTTACAGGACAGACATAATACAAAGGCTATTGTGATACTAAACTCTACAGTTAGTATAGATATGGGCATATATGGTTTGTGTGAAAGAGTGGAGGGGTGTGTGTGTATGCTGGGTTTTAATTTGGAGGGGATGAACTTGATGGACTTTGTCTTTTTTCAGCCCAATTTAACTATGTAACTATCTAACTAAGTAAATAATCCAACCAGTTTTGAAGGGGGGCTAGGAAATCGGTGGGGGCTCTTAAAACATTAAATGACATATTTACATGTTAACTGCATAACATATTATTGTGTATATATGTTCTGTATGTTACAGGCAACGTGGGGTACAAGGTGCAAAACATTTCAACCATCAGTCGTGATTAGAACCTTGTCAGTAGTGTAGGGTGGGGTGCTAGAATAGATTATCTTCCTTTACTTTACTAATTTTTAAGGTGAACAATATCATTAATGTAATGTATATTATTAGTATGTATTTGTATATCAGCATCATATTCAACAGCAATGTACTATACATCAAACAATGTATACACTACATCAAACTTACAAATTCTGACCAATAAAGTAGATAAAGTCCTACTATAAACAAAGGCTCCTTGACTGAATGCTGGGGATTTTTTTTTATATAATCAACAGAATAAACATGCCTGTGTGTTGAGTATTTGATGAGCAAACAACTATAACAGTCACGACAGAGAAAAAAAATCTAAATGTTCTTCGTTGAAAAGGCTCTCATTTTTTTCCTACAAAGAACTCTAATAGCACTTCAGTTTGAGATTTCAGTATGCTGACAAATCTTGTATGACTTGCTTAGTCTACACAGGCTTCCTTTAAAGATTACATTCTGCTCTACATTTACACCTTCATTAGGGGGCAGCATAATTCAGCCTTGATTAGTGTAGATTGGTGGGACTGATGATTTTTTGAGACAAGTATTGATAGTTCTCTCATTATATTTGCTGTATGTAGGTGGACATACTGTATATTAAACTACACTTCCTACGGATCAGCTTCGCAGCAACCCAACATGATATTGCATTGTTTGATAAGTCCTTTTTCCCGTAGCAGCTTCTAATTTACAACCATCCTTGTTTTCTTACTTCAAATTAAAATCCACTTACCTTGTAGATTCAGAATTCAAAATACCCGGCTCACATTTAGCATTTTTTCTTTTGACAACATAGCTCAGAATCTAAATAAAATACAATAGCATTAGGTAACAACATGATGTTAAACAGCTTAAGCTGTTGCTGTAAATTTATAACTCAATATTGACTGTACTGAGAAATATCTGTACTTTTGGTTATATTTTCATGCACACTTTACCTACAGTCATGCATCTGACCCTCTATTGTGCTCCGATATCTGCTGCACATCAAATAAAATCCATATATTTTTAACTACATCACTTGGAAGCCATATTTTTGTAGCAAAATACCTGCTTTAATGGCTAATATCAAATACCCCATTCTGGAGGGAGGGGGGCACAACCTATTTTACCCATGAGCTATAAACAAATGTACAAAGATTTGGGAAGCAACACAAGCCTGAAAAATGTTCCTGGGGGTACCAAAGAAGGGCTGTGATTGGATATTTGGTAGCCTCAATGTAGACTGGCAGCTACAGGAGGCTCTGATTGCTGTTACTCCTGTTTTTTGTGCAACCAAAACTTGACACAAAATCAGGAATTCAAAAATAAGCACCTGCTTTGAAGTCACTGGGATTATCATCCAATGGGTTGGTAAGAAACATGTTGCATGTGTGCCACTGGTTGGGGATCCCTGCCCTATTCCATGGCCATGGATGGGACATCCTTTTTTGTTCCTATTGCGTCTGTGAAACCAGTATTTCAAGGTGGTGCCCTAATTTAATTTGACACTTGCAAGGGAAAATTTGTGTTGAGACACACAAACTGGGAATTCTGGAGTAGTCACTTGCTCACAGGGAATAATGGGGCTGGTAGGGACAGTGAAAGTCTCTTTGGAAGCCAATGATCAGGATTAAACATCTGCTTTAATGTTTTTGGAACTACGTCTATTGGAAATAAAAAAGTTGAACCTAGAGAAGACTGATGCCCCTCTAACTTGACAAGGGCTTGGTCTTTAGGCAGAAGAAATGTATTCCACTTTTTCATGGTTCATGAGAATAGTCATAGGTTCCACATTCCCTTCTAACAGATTATGCCAATCTTCCAAGGCTAATTATAATCCTTACAACTCATGGTTGCCAACAACAAAATTAATCAGAGTGCTTACATTCCAAAGAGATCTCCTTTGTGATTTTGGGCTACATTGGCACAGGCAAAACAAACTTGTCATTGACTGATCTACAACCAACTCTCCATCTGGAGCGCCTCGCAACTGTCTAATTTCTGCTCTTGTCCTGTTTGTTCCTGTCTCTTCCATAATCTGACATTTTGTCTTCTCCCAGGGCAAGTGACAATTTGTCTACTGAGGACTATTCATAAGGATTTGGGGGTGAATATTTCACTTATACACTTCACAAATTCACAAATTATTGGTTGATTGCTGCTTGAAAGCATAGTAGTCCAGGTGCTTTCAGATGATTATCGTAGAGCTGCATAACGGAAGAATATTTTCATTTCTGGTCTCAGTTCCCAAGTTACCAAAACTCACAGGCGCCAAAAAGCCCAAAATCTCTCCAGATATAATTGCCTGTCTAACAGATGAGGAGGAAATGACTGGATTTCATTAAAGTGATAAACAGTGGTCATGTGTGGCTCCCTAATCAAATATAGAATAAAAAGATTGCCTTTACAAACATTACTTTTGCAGCCATAAAATATTACTTGCAAATCCAAGTTATTAATTTTTAGAACCTAATTTTAATATTTTTTTATGTATAATGGTAATCACAAATTTAGATTCCTTCATTTTAATTTTTCAGATATTTATATTTAAATTCCCTGTGCAAATGATTTCACAGGCATCTGTTTTCTTCCCTAGCCATCTAGAAATCCCTACAAAAGTTGGATTTGGGATCTTACCTGAGTTAGTCGTATTTAAAGACAGGAAAGATGACTGCACTTCAGTCCTCACACAAAATGAATAAGAGACAAAATTTTCTCCTCTGCGTTCTTATGTTATAAGAATTCTTTCACCTCTTCCTGGTTGGACTAGCGAGAGGTCATTAAACAGGTAATTCAAGTACGTCAACTCTTTAGTAAGCATATTCAGCTACACTCCCGTTCCACTAACCATGATAAAGAAAGTTCATACCATTCTGGATGGTTATTAATATAGGGCTACTGACCCATTAGAATGATGGATTCTGTATTTGACATTCAAGTTCATCCTAGTAGCTATAGATTATAATAGTAGTGAGGTTCCAAGGCTTTGTTTGAAGAATAGTGAAGTTGAGTTCATACCAGAGATCTCTTCTTGGACGCATTATAAGGTTTCTTTTTGTTTCTTGATACTCCTATCATCTCATACTCATAGAAGTGTACATAGCAATCTTATAATACATATTACCTTGCATCTATTAAATTAACATTCAATCAGTTGCTTCACACCTGGGTGCATTGACTGGGTCAACACATAAGTAGGTTAGGATCTTTAGCAAAGACTAGACAGAACTTTAAATCAAAAGGAGATTATTTTAATGGAAAACTAGTACAGATGACAGGGGTCTGCATGAGGTTAAGAGCTTGAGCCATTCTCTCCTGTTACAGTGTTAAACTTATAATATCATGGTGATTGCTGGACACTAGGAGCCAGTCAGTAGGCACTTGTTTCTTGGCAAGACCCTGTAGGTGCAGCAGCTACTTGTATGAATCGTTAGGCATCAGAATGCCATATTCAGCTTTTCCTCAGGGTTGAGTTAGTAAAGGCCAGCTGAGGTCCTGACAATGAGATTAGTTGGGTAGTGTCCCCAGAAAATACATTGCTAGTCTACCATGTCCATGTAATTTTAGGTTAGGTCCCATGGAGGAGCAGCAAGTATGAACAGGCTAGATGGTTTCCACATGACAAAGAATAAGTGGAATCTTGTTCCAGGAATGGGCATCAATAGAGTACTTTGCTAACAGGAGATAAAGAGAAATAGACAGGAGTGAGGGATGAGTGTAAAAACAGACCTGAGCTTTATTGCCAGTTATGTTTGCACCACTCACAAGTATAAGTATATTTGGTATATGCTGTATATTCTCATTTTTGTGTTCCTCTGCCAATCTTGCTTTTAGGCAGGTCTGGAATGAGAGACAGTGGGCCAGAGAAATGAATTCATATTAGTATAGAACCACTTTATCCAACAATTTTGGCACCTGCTGATGGAGTCGCTGTTTGTGTTCTATCTGCCATATTATTTCTCTTCATATTTTACATTTAAATTGAAAGGCTGTAAGAACATATCAGTGTGGGGCTATAGTGATTTTGGCACACCCAACTAGCCAAATATTCACCAATGCAGGGGATGTTTGTAGTAATAACAATAGGTTGTATCTCAGTAGGAGACAAACTTTTAATCTAGGGGAAGGGAATTAGCCCTGAGCAAAATGCTTTGGACAGGATTATGTGAACTGCCAAGAAGATAAAAATCTTGGAACATTCAGCACATTCTGTAGATAAAATTTTCAGAGTAAAATATCAAATTATGTTGTTTGTGAACAGAAAAGGTAAGGGTACGGGTACAAATGTAACCAATGAATAGATATTTCCCTACCTATAAATTTTATTTCACTTAGGGGCAGATTTACTAAATTCATGTGAAGGATTCGAATATTCGCGCGAATAGTCGCAAATAGTTGACTATTCCAATATGCAAATTAAGTATTTTCGACCATCGAATATAGAATATTTGGGCGCATCGAATAGATTGAATAAATATATATTCGAGCGCTCGACTATTCGCCAGTCGAAGAACTTGCCCTTTAAATTTTTATTCAACTGCCTACTTCTCTAGATTGAACCTACCAAATTGCAATAGAAGTCTTTTGCTGAATGTCTATCGTACGATCGAACGTTTCAAACGTTCGATTCGTACAATTTTGGCGAATATTTGATTGTTTTTTCCTGTGACTATTTCTGCGACTATTCGATCGCACGATTCTGGCAAATAGTCGAATATGCGCTCAAAACTGGTGAATATTCCATTTGATTTTGGCGAATATTTATTTGCCAAATATTCAGCAGTTGATTTTGAGGGCTAATAGCCCTCGTCAATTCGACCCTTAGTAAATCTGCCCCTTAGTCTTATCCTTCAACACAAATAACTGCCTCAGGCTTCATTTTCAGTGAATGCTTTCCTAATAACAAATAGTAGCACTGTGTTTCATGCCGTAATGCAGAGGATTCTGTCAGTTATGCAGGGGGATCAGTCAGTAACACAGGGGGGTGTCAGTAACACAGGGGGATCAGTCAGTAACACGGGGTGTCAATAACACAGGGGAAT
>CM044444.1:100956394-100968658 GCA_024363595.1 Xenopus borealis
CAAAAATAAAATAATTGTTTTCTAACAAAAATTTGATGGCCTGTATCAAAAAATTCCCTTTTTGGTTTTACAAGACTTGCAAGGGAAAATCTTCAGGTGAGAAGATTCCAGGAAACGTTCCCCATCATTTCTTGTAAGTCAACTGTACAGAAACTCTAGAACTCTGTTTGAGAAATGTTGTGTAGGTTCAAGGTAGACGTATGTTCAAGTGCTTGCAATAAGGGTGCAATATGACTTTTTTTCACTTTTCACTAAATGAAATGCCACAACTCTCCTCACCAGGGTTGGACTGGGGGGCCTGGGGCCCATCGGGGGTTCTGCTGTCTCAAGGTCCCCTTCTGCCATCACAATCACAGCCAGAAGAGGGAGGTCGGGTACAGCAATGGCATGGAGTGAGTCTGGGGTCAGTCCGATCTTGCTGCTACCCATTTCAGTTCTATAGGGGTAATTTAGAAAGTGCAGTCATGCTACAATAGATGCAGTTGATTAACTTACTGACACTATTAAAGGTACAGTACTTGGGCCCGAACATACTCCTTGCATGTCCATATAGTGAAGCCTATACCTTGCATCTGGCGCAAGATTGTTCTGTACTTAACACCAGCCATAGACAGACAGTAAATACAGAGTTCCAAAGCAGACACAGGTACTCCCATAACTTGTGTATATGCAGACTAAAGGGCATCTAAATAATTAAAGCTCTGCTGGGGTGTAGCCCAGGGCTGGCTTCAAAGTGTGCCAAATATGTCTGTTTGCACCTGTTTCTACACTTTGTAGCCTGTCATGACTTGCTGAGTTCCGAAAACATTTAACCACTCCTCTGAGCACCTTCTTGAGTTGAACATATTCAAGCAGTTCCCAGTATTGCTCTTTCTAGCATTAACGCTCAATCACTAATATTTTCCAAGACTAGAGATTGCATAGGTTGACTTGACTGGGGATGGGGAACAAATTGCTATTGTGCTCATAAAGATGATAAGGGTTTCTAGTTTAATACTGGAGAGATGAGCAAAGTGAAATGTCTAAACTTCACCACATCTGTTTAGACCTGGTTGGATAGTTCATCTGGTTGCTACACTGCCTTAACATCTGGACACGTCTTCCAGCTCAGAGGTTCTCAATTCAACAGACCTATTGGATCATTGTACAAACCTAAAATGTAATCAGCTGGTGCCCTTTTTGGGAGGGCGCTTGAGACATTAACACACAAGGAACTGAGAAGAACTATAGCTTCTGTTCACCTTCTGCCAGATCTGAATGCTTGGTCTCAGTATTTGTACTACAGAAAAAATTAAAGTTTGCCGAATGCTCGTGACCTCTTTAGATGACCTCTTTTTTGCAGCTTCAGACAGACAGTCAGGTCACAAACATAGACTTCACATCAGTGTTTCTCTTTGATGATGTGTGTCACTGTTGGGACTGGGGCTTTAAAATATTACCTGAGCTCAATCGTGTGGGTTTCAGTAGAAGCAATTTTCTTAGAAAAATGCCTGTTTGCAAACAGGATCTGTGGTATCTGTGATACCAGTGTCACTGACTGAAAGTGATGAAGCCACACACGTTATTTAGCAAATTCAGTTCCCACAGTGATGCTTATCCTGCCCACCTCCTGTAGCTCTTTGCTTAATGTGACTAGGAATAGTAGAACCGCAGAGTCAATAGGAAATGGCTATTGCTTTATGAATGTTATTCATGCTTGGGACACATCTATGGACTGTAACAGGTCCTGCACAGACAAACGGTATATTATAGATATCATACACTTCCTGGTATCCTTAGAAAACATTTTATTAACTTTTTTAATTGGGTCGTGCTGCTTGCTTTATCTGGGTACATAATGCATCTATACAGGTATGGGATCTATTACTCTGCAACCAGTTATCCAGAAAGGCCATCTCCCATAGACTCCATTTTATCCAAATAATCAAGTTTTTTTTTAAATTATTTCCTTTTTCTGTATAATAATAAAACAGTACCTTGTACTTAATCCCAACTAAGTTATAACTGATCCTTATTGGGTGTATTTAAAGGAACAGTTCAGGGTAAAAATAAAACTGGGTGAATAGATAGACTGTGCAAAATAAAAAATGTTTCTAATATAGTTGGTTAGCCAAAAATGTAATATATAAAGGCTGGAGTGAGTGGATGTGTAACATAACAGAATACAAAACAACTTCCTGCTTTTCAGCTCTCTAACTCTGAGTTAGTCAGTAACTTGAAGGGGGGCCACATGGGACATAACTGTTCAGTGAGTTTGCAATTGATCCTCAGCATTCAGCTCAGATTCAAAAGCAACAGTTATGACCAATGTGGCCCTCCCTCAATTCACTGATTGGTTATTGCCTGGTAACCAGGGTAACCAGTCAGTGTAAACAAAAGAGAGCTGAAAAGCAAGAAGTAGTGTTCTGTTCTGTTATGTTAGACTTGGTCACTCCAGCCTTTATACATTACATTTTTGCCTAACTAACTATATTGAAAACATGTTTTATTTTGCACAGCCTATCTGTTTACCCAGTTTTTACTTTTACACTGAACAATTCCTTTAATGTTTACAAATTTTTCGAGTAGACTTTGAAGACCGAATCAGGGACAGATCAGTTATCTGGAAAACCCCTGGTCCCTAGCATTCTGGATAACAGGTGACACACCTGTGTAAGTTAAATATGATTTCTTGTTGTTATGTGAAGGAATATGAATCATAAGACAATGGCAAAACAGCAGGAATGCCCTTAACCAAAATGTCTGCACAAGCAGGCCAGTAAACTTTGTTCTTATTGGTTCAGATAAGTAACTGACAGTATTGCTTCACAGAATGGTTATTTTATCTGTATTGTGAAACAAAACTTTCATTTTGTTGAAAGAATCAATCCTGTACTATAAAATCTTGCTTTCTGTCACAAATAACTATTTTGTCATTCAAATCTAGCTTGGCATGCACTAGTTAGTAACACTATTATATATTCTGTCCAAGTTTTTTTTTACATAATTCATTCTGTAAGTAACTTTGCATTTCTGTTAAATGGAGGTTATAAATTTGTGAGACAGATTGATTGTTAAAATGTACAGAATGGAGTTTGTAATATAATGACATCCTTTTGTGCATTAATCATATTTTGTTCTCATTCTTTAATAGAAATAAGTTATTTGTATATTTTTTATTTGTGTATATGGTCAGAAATAGTAATATACCATGAGAGACATTCCTTCTGTGTATCAGGGATAGTTTTGTATACAGAATGTATTTGGGACAAACGGCACCCCATACTAAAAGTCCTAACAATAAAGAGATTTGGTTGGAAAGTAGAAGTAGTTGTGGCATCTACTCTTTGCAGATCCGTGAAAGCCCCAGCCATGGGCTAGATGAAGCACTGGCAGATTGTTCAGTCCTGGATGGGTTATCAGTAGTGATGGGCGAAACTCCTGCGTTTCGCTTCGCCGAAAAATTCGCGAATTTCCAGAGAAATTTGCGAATTGGCGAAAAATTCGCGAAACGAGTCGCGCGTAGGGTCCTCCATCATCTTGTCTCCTCAACACTGTGTAATTATATTTTATATTTATGCAAATTGTATTTATAATAATGCACTTATTGTTACTTATTAATGCAGTGAACCCTTGTTTGTTACTAATTTATTGTTGCTGTACAGTGCTTTGCCCTCAGGGAGCGCTATACAAATAAAAATATACATACATACCCTGGATGCAAGTATTTACCGAAGGGGCACATTTGTAAGACTTGTATTGCCTCCTAGCTATTCATAGTTGCTTCTAAGAGGTAGAATATGAATATCAGGAACAGTATAAGGTACTTGTGTAGAATTTCATTTCCTGATGGCTGAAATCACAACAGCAAGTTGGGCAGGTTTTCTGTTATCTGTAGTAGAATCTGCATGCAGAGCTGCTAATTATTAGTATCTCTATGAGTGGAATTTATGGTCCCAGTGATTACACCCATTGTGCTCACGCTGTGTGCTGCCGCCAGAAGTACAAGAAAATGAGGTGAGTTCCCAAATATCTGATACAGGAATTGAAACTGGGCATTCCTTGGCAAATGATAGCCATTATTATTGTTATGTACTTTTTTATTATTGACACAATGATGGGCATAAATACTGTAGCTATGGGCATATATGGTTTGTGTGAAAGAGTGGAGGGGTGTGTGTGTGTATGCTGGGTTTTAATTTGGAGGGGTTGAACTTTATGGACTTTTTTTTCAACCCAAATTAACTATGTAACTATGTAACAAGTTACTTTATCAACCCCCACTCCCCCCACTCCCCCCAGTAATGAAGTCGTGGATATTATTATTTGCCCACACCCTCTGGAAACCTTCATTCTTATGCCCATTAATGGTTGCACCATCTGGCACAACCTTGAGTGAAAATACAATAAAAAAATAAGTCAATATGACCACTAGCTGGTGGTATGTCCACTAAGCAAGGGATAATGCTATGGAAAACCCAGGAACGCATCATGAATTTTAACACCAAAAGGGAGGGGGGCATACACCAAGGAAGGGTTCATGCATTTAAACACCCAGGAGTGTCTAATCATTTTTATCACCCAGGAGGGGCTCATACTTTTGAACAACCAGAAAGAATGTGGTTTCAGGTAATTGACAGTTGGATTGAAAAATATTTTTCAGGTGCTTGGGTAAAACCACATTTCCTTAGGTTGAGTTTCTATTTGCTTTCAAATATCTTTTGTTGACCTTTTAAAATGTCAGTATACACCTATCTTCCCCTTTGTTTAACTGCAGCACTGTAATAAGCACTTGTGCTGAAAATGCGCTCTGCCTTTTCTTTTAATGAATGCTTTTAATAGAATACATTTGTTGATGGATGATTATTTCGTTTTTACATTTGGGGGCAAATTTACTATTATTCCCCATAATTAGCTCGACCAACTTCGATATTTGATTAGCATTCGAATGCTTAACGAATAGTTCTAGGCTACCTTTTATTCGATATTCGATCATTCGACGATTTGAAATTTATTTGATCAGTCGAATAATTTATTCGATCAGTCGAATAAATCATTCGATCATTCAAATAATTCGAAGATTTCGATCGTTCGAATCCTATTCGATCAGGACTTAGCCTCAGAAGCCTATGGGAGTGCTCCCATAGGCTTCTATTGCAATTCGGTAGGTCCAATCTGGCGAAGTAGGCAATCGAATAAACTTTAAAATTTAAATCCTTCGCTGATCAAATGATCGAATATTCGTTCATTTGAATCAATTCGAATGTATTCGATCGTTCGACCATTCGCTATTCGATGATCGAATATGCCAGAATTTGCATATACGACCAAACGAATAAATCCTACGATCGAAATTCGTTGAATTCAATCAAACTTCGATCTATTCACGTGAATTTAGTACATCGGCCCCTTGGTATGATGAGCTCTGTACAAACAACCCCATCTTTTTTTTACCCCCAATTGTAGTCAGTCTTTGCTCTGTTTAGTGCAAGAAATTTTTAATTTAATAACAGATAAAAGAGTATGTTCAGCACATCGGCTCCCAAACAGACAGTTTACCATACAAGGTGCCATACTCTGTAGATATTGTTCTGTTTCACGGCCCGAATGACTAGAACAGCAGTAGCAACTCCATTTCATTTTCTGCCAACACACCATACTTACAGATTACATTTTTCAACATGTCCTCCAATCAAGGAACAAACTGGTATCCATGGAACGTAGATTTCCATTGCCATCAGCCGGACAAAGATCATATGAAACAAAGCTTTAGTGGTATGTGTATGGATAACTTTAATTCATGGATACTATGTAGTTTATCTGTGGGAAATGAAAAAAAACACAAACTATCTGCCATATCTGAATTGTGAAAGACACGACCCAGAGCATGGTCGGAAATTAGGATGGCATTATAAGAAATCAATCTGCATTGTGGGTAAAATAATATGCACCCTGCTGTAGCAATAATGAGAAGCAAAGGACTGTGCAACGAGCTGCCCCCTCATTGGTTACAATGCTTTGTTTTAGTTGTAGAAGAGCATTGAATTTTAAGTACACAGTAAGTAAATATAAAAGAGATAGTGGACAAGTCATAAAAGAAATAGAATTCTATACATGTATTATATAAATAAGATCATTTCTATTTTTACACAGTCACATACTGTAATATAATTCAACATGGAGTCCTCTTGGCTTGCTCAGAAGTTCTGACAGCTGAAATCCAGAAAGCTTGGTGCAGGGTTTAGCTATTCCAAACAGTCAAGTAATGAGCACTCATTTATTCATGATTCTAAGCCTCTAGGAGCAACACTACAGTAAACAGAAAATAAGAAGTGCCCACCGTAAAAAATTTGTTGTGATCCAACTCTCTGCATCTACTTGTGAAAACAGAGGAAAGGCAAAGAGGTTGGGCATTGATGCCACACCAGGGAATTATCTTAAGGAAAACATTTGTATATGCACCAAGCAAAAATAAAGTATCTCCACGGAGGAAAGAAAACTGAAGTTCAAAAGCCGTTGTGTTTCTCCCTGTACTTGCAGAGTATTGTGAGCCAATGACTGTTAACGTACAGCATTATAGGGAACATGAACCTTTAACCTCTGTCTTGGATTTCGGGATTGCCTCCTTCTGTAGAATAAGAGGAGCACCAATAAAAGGATCAGCAAGGTGCTTCCCAACAGCAGAGAGAAAAAGAGAACTGGGTGGTGTCCTTTAGGTTTTGAACTACCTACAAATAATACAACAAATATGTTAGTTACAACAGTATTTTCCAGGTTCACCATAATCTGAGGGTAAATGATTAAAATTGTTGATTAATCCAAATGCATAATTTACAGCGACCAATCAACAAAATGAAAAAGCAGCTGCGCCCAAAGAAATCGTGCCTGATGAATATCCTGCTAATTACATCCTTATAAACAGAGGAGAGAGGAGCCTTCAGGCTCAATAATTAGGTTACTAAAATCACATGAGAGTTCCTAAACTCTTGTATGGTTTCTTTCTTCGAATACCTGTTTAGCAGGTTTTTTTTCCGACAAAAAATAAAAATAAAAAAGCTTGGCAGGTCATAAGCGTTGAGCTTTTCAAAGTCAAGCGTTTACCGGTGTACTTACCTGTGCAAGGAACCTCAATACTCCGGTTCTGAAGGGTGTACCCTAAGCTGTGCCTGAGTAAACAACTAAGTGTCACATTTGCTTTGGTGGTGCACGTCTCCTGATGAAGGGTGACAATGCTGTTAATCCAATATGAGCCATCAGGGTTCTGCCTTTGGTTACTGAGCTCTGATCCTTTCATCCTTTTCCAGGGTCCAAAGTCCCACTCAAAGCTGATATTTTGTGCCTCTTCAAGTTGACTTAAGCATGTTACATGGGTGTTGTTGAAATCCATTTGTATTGGAGCTTTGTTTAAACCAAACCAATAAATAATGTCACTTAAAATCTGTTAACAAGCATCCCATAACATCAACTTGTACTATGAGCTATCTTCCATAACCCTGTATTCCCTCACTAGCTAAACACCATCCGACCCCTTCTTATACCTAATGAACCACTGATTCAGGGAGAGAATTCCACATCTTCACAGCTCTCACTGTAACAAACCCCTTTCTCTATCCATATGCAAAGACCTTCGTTTAGAAAGCAGTCATTTGTGGCTCACTGTATAAAACGAATTTGGCAAAATCCAAATTTACTTTACTCCAAAGTCCAGGTACCCTCCAAGCTGGATCACGGGCGCCATCTTGTCCCTACTTCCTTGATCGTGTCTTCTTACTTGATTCGGCAGTGCATGCCTAGTAGGACGCATTTGCTGGTTGATACTACTGAGCATGTGCTTTTCCGATTTCCTTTTTTGGAAACTTTGTGAAATTCCGGCACATGCGCAGTAGTATCAACCGGCAAATGCATCCTACTGTACATGCGTCACCAAACGCCATCGGATCAAGGAAGAAGACCAGATGGCACCCGTGAACTTGCCAGGGGAGGAGGGGTGGAGGGAGGGGGGCCTATGGGTTGGAGGGGGTTAGGGTTTTCTTGCACTGGCAGATTACCTTATCCACCTTTCTAATAATTCAATCCCTTATAATGAAAACCTGCCTTTCCTTCTTTGCACCCACTTCATCACCCATATTAAAGACACTGTCTCCCAGGATGCTCTGAGAGTCAGCCTGCTCCATACACACCATAACATTTACATGGTTTACAAACTGTGGGACTCCCCTCTATCCAAGGTCAAACTCTACTCTACTATTATTTTCTGTCTTGAATACTATTGAAATTGTAACATAAGCACAAATTTGGCTTTTTGCTATCCATGTGCAAAGACCTTAGTTTAGAAAGCAGTGATTTGTGGGGCACAATATCCAACGCTTTGGCAAAATCCAAATAGTTCTACTGCTCCCCTACTGTCCAGCATCGTACTTAACCCATCGTAAAAAGCAATCAAATGGGTGCCAACTGTTTACACTCTTTGTTCAAGATTAAGTAACTTAATTATGCTTGAGGTCCGTGTAAGGCATTACTGGGATTTGGACGAGGAACCTTCTGATTATTGGCCACTCTTCTCTAATCACTGTGTCAAGACAGATTCCTCTTGAATTTGCTCATTTCACTTGAGCATTGTTGCTTGAATACAGAGCCTTTTCCCTGGCTTTTGCTTCTCCTGGCCCGTTGCCCTGCCTGGGCCTCCAGTCTGTTTTGCCTCTGCACCCTCTCAAGGAGGAGGCCTGATTACTTCCCCTTTAGATTTCCCTTAAAGTCCCCCTCAAGTCTGGCACTTGCAGATGCAAATACTGCATTAACAGTTCTTACAAGTTCTGACTGCTGTAAATGGTTCTGTTGCTCACTTTATGGTTCATATTTGCACTCAAAGCATTTTCTCACAACATGTTTTATAAAGTGGAAGCTGGGGTAGACCTCTAGGGAATATGAAACTGTAACAAACCATATAGATTTCTCCTTTCCCATTAAGTCTCTAAATTCAAGTAATAAATTTACCTGGACAATGAATCTCAAAACTCTGCTTATCAATGACGTATCCCATGTTAGTTTTGAGTGAACAACTCAACGTCACATTTCTCTTGACTGTACACTCTTGCTGAAGGGTAACATGGCTGCTGATCCAATATGAACCATCTGGATTCTGTTGTTTGCTACTGAGCTGCTCCCCATGTAACATGTCCCAGAATGTTGAGTTCCAAACCAAGCTGACGTTTTCTGCCATCTGGACTTGAGTCTTACACATAACATGTGAGAAGTTGAAATCCATTTGGATTGGACCTAAGCATAAAATAAACAACCAGTTATAGTACATTACAAATATCTTAACAGGTCTCTGAATCTGACATTCCAACATTGACAGAAAAAAAAATAAAGGAGCAACAGTCTTTCCAAACCACAAAAGCTTTGCGGTCAAAATGCCTGAATAATTAATAATAATAAATGGATGGATCCTTGCCCAGACCAAGCATGTTCTTCCACCAGAGGCACAAATTCCCAAGCTGAAGCTTCCTTATAAAAGACATAGCATGAGAATATCCATGCAGTGAAAAAAATTATTATGATTTGAAAGCATGAGTGAAAAATGTAAGATGATGACTAGCTATATGATTAATCGACTCAATCCCAACAATCATGAAGTGCCATTGAGAAGCCTGCAGACCAAAGAGATGACAAGATATTATGGAGAACTCTATTTAGTTACCACCAAGTGCCTGATCATGTGCTTTCTATAACTGCTTGTATAACATTACTTCTGGTGGGCTGTCATCAGGCACATCAGAGGTAACTTCAAAATAAGTTGAGTTGATGTTCATCTACGGCTGTATCTACGGCTGTACAAATTCAACTGATAGACTTAAACTGAAACTAATTGGTGAGTATGGGAAAATGGACCAACATATAACAAACATTAGTATCAGTGGTGCAACTAGATATTACTGGACTCTACAGTTAATTCATTTTAGGACCCAAACATAATCAGAGTTTGTCCTGTTTTGCCAATATTTGTTGCAATTGCTCATCAATTTGGGCCTCATGGGCCCCCCTATCCCTCCTGCAGCCACAGGGTCTGCTTCCTCTGTAGTTCCACCCCTGATTGGCATGAGTATTTAGTCATCAACCAACTCAGATCTCCAACTGACCCAAGGGCTGATCAATTACAGTGCTTCAATGCAGAAGTTGGCTGGTGAGGTCAAATATTTTTAGGTTTCTATGGGCAAGTAATTTCAGTCTGGCCCAATAGCTTTAACGTTACAAAAATACATGATTGATTCATTTATAATATTTTACTTATATCAAATCTTTTATATCTGCTTACCATGAACATAGAGCATCGTCCCATTTCCTGGCTTAAAGAGGGATTCTGCCCCTTTAAGCACCGATATACGACATACATATTTGCTTGTATCTGAAAGTTGCAGATTAGATAAATATAACGACATGTCTTTCCAATCTGTCCCATTGGTGAGCTGAACACGGTTCATCTTATCCTGCTTGACAGGGTACAGAGTCACTTCTGGTTGCTTCGACTTCTGCAAGATCCAGTAGGGATGTGCTCTGGTCACTTGTTTTTCAGTATCAATTAAACGGCACGGCAAGTTGACGGTTGAGCCGATGAGCCCTGAAGCAAACGGGGCTTGGTCTACTTTGATATCACATAGCGTGTTAACTGGAGAAGAAAATAGAAGGTGTGAGAAAAGGACCTAGTTAGCAAAAGGTTTAAATACATATGGTAAGGGTGGGTGGTGGGGGGGATTTATAGCTGATCAAGGCTTTCTGATTCAGCATTCGTTAAGGAAACCTTGTGAGAGTTAAGAAAGGTTTCGGGGGGAAAAAAACCTCACTAGTTAAGGTATTTTCCCCATAGCACATAAAAGCTGCAGAACATTTTCTTATTTAAAGGGCCAGTAACATCAACAAATGAAATTGTTTGAAAGTAACAGAAATATAATGCAGTGCTGCCCTGCACTGGTAAAACTGCAGTGTTTTCTTCAGAAACACTACTATTGTTTATATAAATAAGCTGTTGTGTAGCCATGGGGGCAGCCATTTAAAGGAGAAAGGCTCAAGTTACACAGCAGATAGCAGATAAGCTCTGTAGAACATAATGTTATCTGTTATCCATTACTTATCCTGTGCCATATAGCCTTTTTTCCATTTCCACCATTGCTACTCAGCAGCTTGTTTATATGAACTATAGTAGTGTTTCTGAAGCAGACAGATAAGTTTAACAGTGAAGGGCAACACTACATTATATTTTCTTTACTTTAAAACACTTTAATTTTTTTGTTCCTTTAAGAAAACCTGTTTACAGGGCACAGTATGTAAAGTACAATTTTGAGCACAATCTCCATATTTTTCCCCACAAGGCACTATTTTTTTTTGCCAGAATTCTGGCATTGTTGCAAACAGGCCTTTCTCTTGATATGACTGCATTGCTCCTCCCACAATTGCGCCCGGTGCACCAAAATCGACGACTGAATGCGGTTTGTCGCCAAATTGAAAAAAAAGTCTTCCTGGCCTCATTTACGGTGTGAGTGACTTCTGTGCGCCATTGTTTAGGCACAAGTGTGCTGTGTTTTAGGCAACAAATGACATTATGATAAGAAGTATGAAATTAGGAATGTCCCTTTACAGCCATTAAAAAGTTCCAAACAAAATAGAAGATAGCCAATTAGTCAGCTAGAATTCTGCCGTGTTTTTTCCAATAGAGTATGAAAATATATTTTATTGATGATCATATTGCAAGGATTAGTGATGGGCGAATCTCCCCCGTTTCGCTTCGCCGAAAAATTTACGAATTTCCAGTGAAATTCGCGAATTGGCGAAAAAATTCGCAAAACGAAATGAGTCGCATTTTTGACGCGCGTCGCGTCATTTTCGTTGCGTCAAAAACGACGCGCGACTCGTTTTTTTCGGCGAATTTTTTTGGCGACTTTTCGCTGGTGTTTTGCTAATTTATTCGCCAGCGGCGAATCGCGGGAATTCGCCACGAATTCGCCTCTGGCGAATAAATTCGCCCATCACTAGCAAGGATACATGGTTCCCCCTTTATTTGTTACTGCAACAACCAAATGAGAGGATCAAGGCTTCAGTTGGCCAGTTTGGGTACCAGCGTGTGCAGTCAGATTTGATAATGATCATCCATAAGACCAAATCGACTGATCTAGAAGATTGGAACATGCCCAAATGTCAGCCCCTATATAACTCCAAGGTTTGTCATAACAAGAGGGTTAAAGGGCAAGGAAAGGCAAAGAAATAAAATCCCATTTTTACTTTCTTTAATGA
>CM044444.1:100969261-100986517 GCA_024363595.1 Xenopus borealis
AACTATGTCACATAGGTATTCCCTGTACTAAGCACAATTCAGCAGGAACAGTCCCCCTAAGTCCAAGTGTCCAAGAACCCCCCCCACACGCATTTCTAAATTTGCTTGTAGTCTGTACAAACAATGAAAAAACGATGCTAGCTATTCTAAGCACAGTTCAGCAGAAATTAGAATTTAGCAGATTTAGCTTTAGCCCACATATTTTTTATGTGTGCCATGGATGTGACATTATAAAATAGATATAAAATCTGAATATATAAAATGTATTTTGTCTGTGGTATTGTACCTTGGGTGTCTTAATGTTTGAACTAGAACTAGATATGATGCATTGACTTTATGTGTACTTCCTCATACAGTCTGTCGGCCAAGGGTATTTCCATAAACCACATTATTTGCAGAAGGTGGGATTTTTGCTAATTTAAAGGGATAGCGTCCCAGGAATAAATGCATTTTCTTAAATAAAAAAAAGCATCAGTTAATAGTACTGCTCCATCAGAATGAAGCACTTAAATCTGTTTTTTAAAAGAGCAAACACCTTTTTTATATATACTTATGAAATCTGACATGGGGCTAGACATATTGTCAGTTTCCCAGATGTCACTAGTCATGTGACTTGCGCTCTGATAAACTTCAGTCACTCTTTACTGCTGCACTGCAAGTTGGAGTGATATCCCCCCTTCCCAGTCTTGGACTGGCCCACCGGGATACCAGGACGAGTGGGCCTAGGTGTCAGTGAGCCCTCTTGCTTCTAACCATATGGCTTATTTCATGTCATTCCCGATTTCTTTAAAGGTCTCAATAATCGAAGAATAGAGTATAATTTGTAGAGATAAAAGACTAGGAGAATAAAGACACTGAGTGAGGAGAGGAGGAACAATAGTTTAGAAAATTGCCCCCATTTACTAAGGTTTTTTGGTGGCCCTTGGCAGCCCAGTCTGACACTGCCTCCTTCCTTCCCTCCAAAGTAGCCCATCAACAAAACAATGGGCAGCTAACCAGACAGCTGCTACCTGACACCTCTGCTGAGGGATTTGTTTGCATTGCTAGCCCCACCGAGTGGTAGACGAGAATAGCACCCAACCAGCAAAAACCCACTGAAAACCCGATTGGGAAGGAGAGAAACGATAGCTGTCTCAAAGCAGTACCATCTCAAAGCTCCATCTGTAAACAGAGAAATACAGCTATGCAACCCCTTATCCAGAAAGCTCTGAATTACGGAAAGGTCATCTCCCATGCACTCCATTGTATCCGAATAATCCAAATTTAAAGAAAACGATTTCCTTTTTCTCAATAATAAACCAGTAGCTTGTACTTTCAAACTAAGATATAATTAATCCTTATTGGAATCAAAACCAGCCTATTGAGTTTATTTAATGTTTATATGATTCTCTAGTAGACTTAAGGTATGAAGATCCAAAATATGGAAAGATCCATTATCTGGAAAGTCCCAGGTTCTGAGCATTCTGGATGACAGATCTCATGCATGTATACAAAGGAGATGTTTTTGGACACAATAGTGCGCCCTTCATAAGCATCTTCTCCATTGGTAGCCACTCAACTAATTATCTTCTGGAATTCTAATCTATAGATTCCAGTAAAAGACCAAAAGAGGTCATTACAGAATAGGTATGGGACTTTTTACCCACAATGCTCAGGACCTGGAGGTTTCTAAGTAATGGATCTTTCTGTATTTTGGATCTTCATACCTTAAAGGGGACATGTCACTCCAAAACATTATTACAAATCCTATTTATTCATGTTATTAAAGCTAAATGAACTTTAATTACACTATAAAAAATTATTTGAATCGTGTTTCCTTCCATCTGGGAATTCTAGCAAGCAGACAGGAGCCATTTTGTGGACACTGTTATTAAGTCAAGCCTTGTATCATCTCAGAATCTTGTTTGAGCACAAGAATGGCGGACCTGATGTCCTTACCAATGCACTGGTCACATAATTAAATGGTTAAGCGAACGGGGGGGGGGGATTGTGGGGAGAGCAGTTACATCTAGGAAGTGCTGAATGGAATGTGAAAGTAATTGCCTGCCCCGCCTCTATGCCTAAGGCATAGAGGAGGGGCAGACAATATTTGATTGACAGCTGAGATTTGTAAATGAGTTTACAACAAGAATGAATGCTTAAATTAAAGAAAAAATGGATTTCATGTTTAATTTGAAAAGGACTTTTATTATACAGCTTTTTATGTCTGGGTGACAGGTCCACTTTAAGTCTACTAGAAAATCATGTAAACATGAAATAAACCCAATAGGCTGGTTTTGCTTCCAATAAATATTAAGTATATCTTAGTTGGGATCAAGTACAAGCTACTGTTTTATTATTACACATAAAAATAATTTTTTAAAAGTTGGATTATTTGTATAAGATGGCGTCTATGGGAGCCTTTCTGTAATTCAGAGCTTTCTGGACAACAGGCTTCCAAATAATGGATCCCATACCTGTATATACAAAAAAATAGCAAACAAACCCATAGTACTCTCAAAATAGTTGTGTAATCTTCATCAGAGACATCAAAAGAAAAGTAGAGAACCGTGTGTATATACACTTAGATGGGAACTCACATGATTCAGAAGCCCTGGAAAAAATGGAGATGGTGGAACTTGGGTTTCTCAGAGGAGGAGCTACTTGAGCTGATGGGATCAAGAGAGAAATATCAGTTGAGCCTGAAACACATTACACTTGAGGGAGCTGATTCGACCCACCCGGCTTACTGTATTGAGAAACCAGTGTAACAGGAACATGATGTGACTCCTTGTTTCACACTCGAAAGCAGAAGCAGGCAATGAAAGAATCCTTGATGAACATCAGAATATGATGAAGTTAAAGGAAGTGATAAACATATAACAACAGGTCAGTGCGAGCATTTGGAATTACAGGTATAGGATCCGTTATCTGGAAACCTATTATCAAATTACGGAAAGGTTGTCTGCAACAGTCTACATTTTATCCAAATAATCTAAAATTTTATAAATTATTTCCTTTTTCTCTGCAATAATAAAACAGTCGCTTGTACTCAGGGCCGCCATCAGGGGGGGACTGGGGGGACAAGTGTCCCGGGCCCGGGGCTGAAGGGGGGCCCGGCAGTGCTGCCGCCGATGCGGAAGTGCCGAACAAATGCGAAGGAGCCGACACTTAAGACCTGAAGTCACGGAAATACCCGAGGTCACGAGGAGCCAGCACTAAAGAAAATACCTGAAGTCAATAAAGTATGCTGAAGTCCTGAAGCCACGAGTTCAATTCTACCAACAACAATGTGGGTTTTTTTTTTTTTTTTTTATCCCCTGGCCTCAAATGTTTTCTTTTAATACTCTATAGGCCCCTGTCACCAATTTAAAAAAAATATATTTTATGGGGCTCCAATATTTTTTTTTTAACTTGTTAACGGGGGCCCTGCCACCAATGTTTAAAAAAAATATTTTTGGGGCCCCAATTTTTTTAACTTGTAAGGGGGGCCCTGTCGCCAATGTTTTATTAAAAAATTTTTTTTGGGGCCCCAATTTTTTTAAACTTGTATGAGGGGCTCTGGCACCAATGCTTTAAAAATGCTTTTATGGGGGGGGGGGCTTGCACCAATTTTTTTTTAACTTATAGGGGAGCCCTGGGGGGGGGGTTTACTTTTTTAGCACTGATGTCTGTGTGGTCTTTTTAACTCTGATGTGGATTCGGCAGGGATTGGGTTAGTGCGGGGCCCCGTGATTTCTAATGGCGGCCCTGCTTGTACTTGATCCCAACTAAGATATAATTAATCCTTATTGGAAGCAAAACCGAGCGATTGGGGAAAAAAATAGTTATCAAGTTTTTCTCTGATCCGATTAAATCATACTTTTTTAATAATAAATAAGGCCACATCATGGATTCTAGATTGGTTGGACTTTTTTCAATATAATAATCAAAAATATTCAGATTTTGTAATATTAGGAAGTGAATCAGATATTGTGAGAGGAAATGGGCCTCCCTTTATCAACCACGGCTCTATTTCCCAGGTTTAATCTTTGTTTCACATTAAAGTCGAGTGGGTTGAACTAAAAGGTAAAAATATTGTATTTCTCATTGGAACATTTTAGTCAACTCATATTTTTGTGAAGAGCCCAACGGCTCAGTATAAAGTGACTCATTCTGCGCAATTTCATGTTTTGCAAGTTTTGGCAGTAATTCATAGGAACTATGCAAAAACTTCCTACACACATTATAGAGGTCAGAATAAAAAACAGATATACAATTTGAAATTGAATTTATTAAATCCTCTGCCTCCTACTTTCTGGCAACCCAAGGTAAATGTATATTAGCCTGTATTACCTTGTTATTATGTAAACATGAAATAAAGCCAATAGGCTGCTTTTGCTTCCAATAAGGGTTAATTGTATCTTAGTTGGGATCAAGTACAAGCTACTGTTTTATTATTACACAGAAAATCAAGTTTTAAAAAATGTTGATTATTTGGATAAAATTGAGTCAATGGGAGGTGGTCTTTCCATAATTTGGAGGTCTCTGTATAATTGGTTTCTGGATAACAATCCCCTACCTGTATTATACTTACAAACAGTCTACAGCAGTGATCCCCAACCAGTAGCTCGTGAGTAACATGTTGCTCTCCAACCCCTTGGATGTTGCTCCCAGTGGTCTCAAAGCAGGAGATTATTTTTGGAGGAATGTTTTGGTTGTATAAAGACCAGGTGCACTGCTAAACAAAGCCTCAATACAGGTTGCCAATCCACATAAGGGCTACCAAATGGCCAATCACAGCACTTATTTGGCACCCCAAGAACAATTTTCATGCTAGCGTTGCTCCCCAACTCCTTTTTCTTCTGAATGTTGCTCACGGCCTCAAAAGGTTGGGGATCTCTGGTCTACAGAATAGAAATCAGATTGCAAGAAAATCACAAAAAAAATTACAACTATTTGCAATGTCTCATATGGAAAACATTTTCTAACTTCCTCTTTTTATTGCAAAACAATGAATGGTTATTGAAGATAAAAAAAAATTAAAGCCACAACCGTGCTGTTCCTATGCCCCCTGATGCCCCATGTACCAGACTCACCTATAGGCCGGATATGTTCATATAGACCCCCAGCGTTGGTCTCTGCAGATAGATGGGTTTGTATAACTCATTCACACCTGAAGCTACTGCTGTTGTGCTTCTCTCAGCTGAACCTGTACGTATTTATGTATGTCACCGAAAGTCTACTTTTATCTTCCCACATAGCACAAGACAATATAGTACACTTCCTGTGATTGTATTCATGTCAGACCCACTTAATTGCATTCCTTTCAACATTCTCAGAATTAATTAAAATTCTTCTGATAAATTGTTAGGGTTATTAGGGTTAGAGTACACTAGCATCTTCTTCATCCATACAATGGTGCTTACCTGCTGCATTGGTGTAGGGAGAGGATGCGTAAACTGGGACACTAAGGCAATGGGGTGTCTGTCTCATGGGATCCAATAATGATATATGTATAAATATATGTACATTATGTAACCCCTTTTTGGCTGTATTAAACCAAACCAACTAGTATATGGTAGAGCATGGGCTACATGCGACCCTCTTTCATCAGGTAGGGCTTTCGCTAAGTGGAAATACACGTGTGAGGTAGTTAAACTACAACTCAATACTGCAAGATGTGTAACATAACAGGTGTTGGACACCAGGGGTTCTTTGCAAACAAGTAGAACAATGTTTATTTACAAACACAGCACCAAAGGGTAAATGATACTCATAACAAGGTGGATCATATGCAGATACAATATATACAGTCAGAGGTATATCAGAAGCTGCCAGGAAAGACTCTCAGGTAGGATCAGTAGGTTGGAGTTAGTAGGCTTACCCTCCAGGATATCAATACCTCATGTGGTCCGGATCCCAACAGCAGATTTGGGTCAGGGGTTAAAGAACTCTTCCTGCAGTCCCTCTCAATACTGAGGTCCCTTCACTACAGGCAAGGTAGAGCCTGGGGAAGAACTACTCCCCTCTATCCTCCTTGTTGGAGCTTGAGCTGCTCGTACTATCTTTCCTCTCTGACTCACTTGTACTAGAAAGTGCTATAACAAGATATAACCTGTCACTATCTAGTCCTCATTCACGGGGTCCCTGTACCCCCGACTTCACTAAAGGTGGCTGTTTCCTTTAGGGCCGAACTCTTCTGGGGCCTTGTTGACTCCCAGGCTCAGTGGAACCTCTGCCCAGATCAACTGCTGCAGCCAAAGAGGAAGTGCCCCTCCCTGCAAGTACTTTTGTTACAGCACTGCAGGGGGTGGTCACAACCTGTATCAATAATTTGTTACATGGGATTTAACCCAGTAACAGGAAAAAGGAAGGTAAGGGTAAAGGAATGAAGCCATAAGGGCCATGCTACTTATGGGTCCCTACAATTATATGAGGAACAATGGCTAGGTATATGCAGGGAGGTGGAGAGAGACTGCATCACTTGGATCTTCGATGGGAAACAGGTTCCTTGTAGAGCAGTGATCCCCAACCAGTAGCGTGTTGCTCTCCAATGCCTTGGATGTTGCCTCAGTGCCCTCAAAGCAGCTGCTTATTTTTGAATTCCAGGCTTGGAGGCAAGTTTTGGGTACAAACTCAGGTGCACTGCCAAACAGATCCTCAATGTAGGTTAACAATCCACATAGGGGCTACTAAATGGCCAATCAGAGCACTTATTTGGCATCCAAATAACATTTTTCATGCTTGTGTTGCTCCCCAACGCTTTTTACTTCTGAATGTTGCTCACGGGTTAAAAAGGTTGGGGATCCCTGTTGTAGAGCCACCAGTACAGCCACACAGTAAGTGGGATAGAAGTGAATCCAATGTCAGATAGACCCAATTTCAGCCTGGTCCTACAGAAACACTGCTGGGATTAGGGAGGAGCAGTATGAAAATGCAGTACCCCATTTAGGCAGAGGTAGGAGAGAGTCCAAGAGAGACATCAGAGAGGAGCAACAGTTCTTTCAGCTGTTGGTGAGCTGATCATGGGAGCAGTGTTGGAATTAGGGGTAAGCAGAAGAGGCACCTGCCTAGTGAGTGCTAGTTAGTTACCTGTTAAGTGTCTCCTGCCTACTCCTAGACTGTGTTTGCTCCCCTCTGTCGCTTTCCCCTGCTATGGTGCATGTGAGGATGTGGTCAGATGTCCACGAGCATGGGGGGGGGGGGGCGTGGGAACCTTCTGGGTTGCTTAGAACACCTGGTTGAATTGTCCTGGTCATGCATGGGATGCAGAGATATATAGATATCTGCTCATTAGATCAGGTATGAGAACAGTTATCCAGGTTTTTTATGCAACCAAAACTTGTCTCTAAGCCAGTAATTCAAAAATAAGCACCTGCTTTGAGGCCACTGGGAGCAACATCTAAGGGGTTGGAGAGCAACATGTTGCTCGCGAGCTATTGTTGGGGATCACTGCCTTATTGGAAGCAGAACCAGCCCTTTGGGTTTATTTGAAGTTGACATCATTTTTTTAGTAGAGTTAATGATCCAATTTATAAAAAGATCCCTTATCCGGAAAAGCCCAGGCCCTGGGCATTCTGTATAACAGGTTCCATGTCTGTAACTATCTAATTTTATTCGGGAAACATTTGCTTCTTGTTTAACTCTACAAATAATAAGCAATGATCAGTTGGTTGCACCAAATTCCATTGATGTATTTCTTTTCCAAGGGTAATTTTTATGAGAAAATATAGAACAGGGAATTTGGAGTTCCATTGAGATGACCCTTATAGTATGTTAATACTCCTTTAGTTTATGTTATACTTTCAGGGGAAGTAGTGTAGAGATGTGGATAAAGGACATTCCTACAAAGTGTCAGTTAAAAGTAGGAGTTATCAAACAGGAGCACTGGGTTCCACCTGATGAAGAGGATCATTGTATTTGCTGAAGTTTAGAAGGACTAAGAATCCTTTTCTAGACCTCCACCATGAACCTGGCGTTGATCATTATGTATGTAAATATTCCCTTTTCACTGCTCCAAAATAAAAATTTACAAAGTTAAAAAAATAAGAAAAGCTAAGAAGAAATTCACTGGAATATTTTTACTAAAAAAATATTGACAGCGGTAAATGTGTTTGAAGGTCATGCAGTCAGCGGTGGAGTTTATTTTAGGGATCCAGGATTCGGTTCAGGATTCGGCCAGGATTAGGCCTTTATCAGCAGGATTCAGATTTGCCGAATCCTTCTGCCTGGCCGAACCAAATCCAAATCCTAATTTGCATATGCAAATTAGGTCCAGGGAGGGACATCACGTGACTTTTTGGCACAAAACAAGGAAGTAAAAAATTTTTCCCTTCCCACCCCTAATTTGCATATGCAAATGAGGGTTCGGATTCGGTTTGGTATCCGGCCGAATCTTTCGGGAAGGATTCTGGGGTTCGGTCGAATCCAAAATAGTGGATTCGGTGCATCCCTAGTTTATTTATTGCTGGAAACATGTAATAATATTTAAGTTTTATGAAGAAGGAAAGTGGTCCGATCTATTTAACGTTGCACAGTGTTGTTAACCAAAAATGTTTAAAAGCTAAAATGAGGGCAACACTGTTGCAAAGGTTGTATTGTGGGAAGTTGTATTTTTTTTTATATCTTCTCTTTGAAGAATTAGATTTTTAGCAAGAGTTGATTCTAAGCACTGGCAGTTGGATTTAGCAGTTGTTGAACTCTACCAACAACCATTGTTGGATTGGCCCATTGGGATACCAGGAAAACTCCCGGTGGGCCCAGGTGTCAGTGGGGCCCTCTTGCTTCTAACCATTTGGCCTATTTCATGTTCATTCCCTATTTCTTTATGGGGAAAAAAAACAGCCTTAATAATGTGAAACGTAACTATATTTGTCTCAGTTACTTATGTTTTCATTAGAGGTGTGAAGTGTTATACACTTACTGCTTACACAATAAGATCTAAGACTCAATACACGGCACATCCTGTGTTAATAGGGATCCGGTTCTGTTGAACACTTTGCACCTATCGAATTCAGTGAAAACATTTCTCTTTCTGCAAAAGTTTCAAATATTTTTCACTTAAATGTGCAATAGAATGAAAATGAAAGGACTTATAAATATAGATAGTGTATAAAAGACGCTGCAAATCCTCAACCTCTTGCTAGGGGCTTGGCTATGACTTTATTGGGGTCACTTACTAGAGACCAGGGAGAGACCTTTTTTTACATCAAATATAGGGAAGGATTGATATATAAAAAAAAAAAATATATATATATATATATATAAATATATATATATATATATATACATATAGACAAATACAAGATCCTCTGCACTCAACCCATTATCAATATATTTAAGACATTGAGACATTTTGTGCATACAGATACTAAAAAATGCCTTACCCTTTAAACAGGGACGCCAACCCCTCTGACAGCCCAACCCCCTCCTGACAATTCACTGTAGATTATAATGCATAATGTACCCCCTACTGAAATTTATAAAGATATCAGAAGTCACCTCGGAGTTATGTGACCTGTATAACTCGGCCTGCGTTCTTGTGCTTTTAAATGGTCACATAACTCCTTAGTGACTTATAATATCTTTATAAATTTCAATAGGGAGTACATTATCCACTATATATATATATATATATATATGTATACATATATGTATATATAAGTTTAAATTTAAGTTTGCACTGTGTTAAAGGGGCTGTTCATCTTTGAGTTAACTGCTAGTATGATGTAGAGAGCGATATTCTGAGACATTTTGCATTAGGCTTTCATTTTTTATTATTTGTGATTTTTGAGTTATTTAGCAACTCTCTAGTTTTCAATTTCAGCCATCTGGTTGCTAGGGTCCAAATTCCCCTAACAACCATGCATTGATATGTGGACTCTTCCCCGCTGAAGCTTCTTCACGCTGTCACTAGAATAGCCAGGAGGAGAAATCGAGTGCTGCAGGCTGGATGGTCGCCCTGTCGCCTTTTCTGAAGAGTACAGGAAGTGGAATTTCTGTAAGTTATTTCTTAATAAAGACTTTTTTATTTGAAAGTTTTATTTGTGTTGGTGTTTTTTTTTGTTGTATACTAACGAATTTTTTAAAAAAAAAATTTTTTATGTTAATGTTCCTTTAAAGAGCTGAAAAGCAGGAAGTAGTGTTCTGTTCTGTTACACATCCACTCACTCCAGCCTTTATACATTACATTTTTGTCTAACTAACTATATTAGATAAATTTTTTATTTTGCACAGTCTATTTACCCAGTTTTTATTTTACACTGAACTGTTCTTTTAAAGTCAAAGGTTGTCTGAATAATTTTGACATGCGGCAATTTTGTTTGTTGCAGTGGATTTTCCCACAGCAGTTTCACAAAAACATTTGCATCATTTGCCACAAATCCTTGTGCACATGACTAATGATTTTCTTTATACTAGATTATTCTCTGCACACATATATATATATATATATATATATATATAAGTTTTATATTAAATTTGATTAAAATTAAAATCATATGCCAAAATCAATTTCATTTAAAGAACTATGCACTGTAAGCCTTATCTGCATCAGTCTGAATTCCAAAAACTCAAAAAATTATGTTTTTTTTTGCTATCCAAATTTTTATTATACCCCAAGGATGGAAAAAGTCTGAATCCAAAATAAGTAAATGGGAGCAGTCCCTATACTATTTGGAGGTTTCTGTTGTCTACTCTAGAATGAGCCAAAAAAATAGAAGAAGAAAAAAAAAGAATTAGATTTTATTGAGTTTGTGCCCATTAAATTGTGTTTTTTTTAATAATAAATAAGGTCTAATTGTGGATTCTAGTTTGGACATTGTAAAGAGAAATATGAAGGTTAGGTTGGAGGGGAGTGTGTTTATGACTTAATTTTCTGTTTTCACGCCAGAAATTGTCAATTTATTTTGTTTTACATTTTATGTAATTGTGAAGAAACTGGAGGGATCTGGAGGGAAAGGTGTCAACTGTGATGTTGTTGCTTTGTTGCTCCTGGCTACTTCAGCAAATGGTGTGTGCATGACAGGGCCACCATCAGGGGGGGACAGGGGGGACAAGTGTCCTGGGTCTGGGGCTGAAGGGGGGCCCGGCATTGCTGCATTTTCCCAAGAGCAGGGGCCCCCTTACCGGCGCCAAGACTGTGCGGCTTCTTCCGATGCGGAATGCGGAAGTGCCGAACAGACTCGAAGGAGCTGACACTGAAGTCCTGAAGTGACGGAAAGACCCGAAGTCACGAAAGGAGCTGATGCTGAAGTCCTGAAGTGGCGAAAATACCCACAGTCACGAAAGGAGCTGATGCTGAAGTCCTGAAGTGGCGAAAATACCCACAGTCACGAAAGGAGCTGATGCTGAAGTCCTGAAGTGGCGAAAATACCCACAGTCACGAAAGGAGCTGATGCTGAAGTCCTGAAGTGGCGAAAATACCCACAGTCACGAAAGGAGCTGATGCTGAAGTCCTGAAGTGGCGAAAATACCCACAGTCACGAAAGGAGCTGATGCTGAAGTTCTGAGGCCACGAGTTCAATTCTACTGACACCAATGTGGGTTTTTTTTTTTTTTTTTTAATCCCCTGGCCTCAAATGTTTTCTTTTAATACTCTATAGGCTCCTGCCACCAATTTTTAAAAAAAATATTTTTGGGGCCCCAAATTTTTTTTAACTTGTATGAGGGGCTCTGGCACCAATGCTTTTTTTTAAAAAAAAACTTTTATGGGGGGGGGCTGGCACCATTTTTTTTTTAACTTATAAGGGATCCTTGGGGGAGTTACTTTTTTAGTGCTGATGTCTGTGTGGTCTTTTTAACTTTGATGTGGATTCGGTGGGGATTTGGGCGGGGCTTGGGTGCCTGGGTGGGCGGAGCCCAGGGGCCCGACAATTTTTGTTGTGCGGGGCCTCGTGATTTCTAATGGTGGCCATGGTGCATGATAACCTTTGCTCTTTTCCCTATGTGGTTTTTGATGTTGGATAGCCAGACCTGCATTCTTTGGAAAGTGACCCCTACTGTGAAGGAAAACAATCCAGAGCCCTCTGTAACTAAATACACATAGATGACCCCCAAGAGCTGTGTACTTTCTGGATCCTACATTCAGACTAAACTGGGCATGCTCACCAAATGGCATCCCATTGGCCCAGCAGCATTCGTTGTGATTGGCACCATTACAACTCATTGCCAGATTGGTCCTATAATGGCCCGCCTGGCCGATCATGTGATTGGCCCTTCTGGAAGTTGCCTTTGCGGTTGGCAGAAGAAATTAAACCCTGCATTTACGACGGGGACTGTTCCCTTTCTGGCTTACAAAGGTGGATGTTAAAGGAGAAGGAAACCCTGTCGGCCCCAAATGCCTCCCCACCTCAGGCCCCCCTCCTCTCCCCCAGCCTACCTCCCGCCCGGGGCAAATGCCCCTAACTTGTTACTTACCCCTCCTTCTAGTTGCTCTCCAGCAGAAGTTCACGGCTGCCATCTTCTCACGAGTGGTCTTCTTCCTGGATCCATCTGTGACTTCTGGCACATGCACAATAGGAGGCATTTGCCGGTTCCTGAACTACTTTGCATGTGCCTGAACTCTCGTGACCTTCGGGCGCATGTGCAGTAGATCAGGAACCTCCTACTTCGCATGCGCCAGAAGATGCCGATCACTATATGACGAAGACTGCTTGTGAGAAGAAGGCAGCCATGAACTCCGCTGGAGAGCACCTAGAAGGAGGGGTTTAGTAACAAGTGAGTGGCATTTGCCCGGGGGGAGTTAGGCCGGGTGGGAGTAGGGAGGGGGCCTATGGGGGGGGAGGCATTTGGGGCTGACAGGGTTTCCTTCTCCTTTAAGAATTGCAATTAGTTAGTCTTCATACATACATGGAGGATAACAGAGACTGCCCGGCTATAAACCATCACAGCTGTACCCACATGCTCCAGTACCCAACAATAGCTCCACCCTGGCATCATCCTCAAGCAGAACCACTGAATGTCGGCTGGCTACCGTCTAAACCTGTAATTTGACATTGCCATGCTACAATGAAGAGCTGCATTCACCAAAGGAGTTGTGTTGTGTGAGTCCTGCCCTATGTCCATGTCTTCTCCTGGCGAGGTGTCGTGACTGTAATGAATAATAATTACACATTAAAGGGGTTGTTCACCTTTGAGTGAACTTTTAGTATAATGTAGAGAGTGATATTCTGAGACAATTTGCAATTGGTTTTCATTTTTTATTGTTTGTGGTTTTATAGTTATTTAGCTTTTTATTCAGCAGCTCTCTAATTTGCAGTGTCAGCAATTTGGTTTCTAGGGTACAAATTACCCTAGCAACCCTGCATTGATTTGATTCAGAGACTGGGATATGAATAGGAGAGGGACTGAATAGAATGATGAGTAATAAAAAGTAGCAATAACAATACATGTGTAGCCTTACAGAGCATTTGTTTTTAGATGGTGTCAGTGACCCCCATTTGAAAGCTGCAAAAAAACAGAAGAAAATTGCAAATCATTAAAAAACTATGAAAAATAAATAATGAAGACCAATTGAAAAGTTTCTTCGAATTGGCCATTCTACAACATACTAAAAGTTAACTTGAAGGTGAACCACCCCTTTAAATTAACTAAATTATTATTTGTAAACATTGGTTCCATTATTATTATTATTATTTAATTATTTCAGGATACGTTTTTATTAGAATTCACTTTTTTTTTTGCGACACGGTTGTGCAATCCTGATGAAGAAAAACATATTTGTGTTGCTGTTTTTTCTTTTAAGATGGTGTTGTGTGTTCCATTTTGCATGCGAGGAATATATTCTGCTGTGGGTTTACGGTTGAGCCGAAAATGCTGAAAACAATATCTTTGCAGGATCTTACAGGAAACCACATGAAACATTATTCCTCTTACTCACTCTAAAGACTGAATAGAAACAAAAACAAAATACTTTTTGCAATTATGCATGAAAATAAATTCATTTTCAACAATCATTCATTATTATTTCATAATCAGTATTGGTTAGACATAAGCAGAAGCCCAAAATAAAGTCTATAAAAGACCAACCTTTGTAGCCTTATATACTGGCGTCTCTTTACTAGAGTGCAATAAACAGGTGTTGAGATATTAAACAGGGGGTGATACTGGGGCTTATTCCGCCTGAGGAAGAAGCCCCAATGCTTGTCGCATCACGGTCCGGTGATGTCAGAGGCAGAGATGATGATGTTGGGGGTAGGGATGGTGACATTGGGGGCTGGGATTGGTGATGTTGGCGCGGGACTGATGACATGGCGATAATTTTCATTCCTGTCCAGTTTTCAAAGTTAGGTTTCACCCCGGCCACCTGGGGGCAAGTTCATTAAAGGGGTTGTTCACCTTTGAGTTAACTTTTAGTATAATGTCGAGAGTGATATTCTGAGACAATTTGCAATTGGTTTTCATTTTTTATTGTTTGTGGTTTTATAGTTATTTAGCTTTTTATTCAGCAGCTCTCTAGTTTGCACTGTCAGCAATTTGGTTTCTAGGGTACACATTACCCTAGCAACCCTGCATTGATTTGACTAAGAGACTGGAATAGGAGATGAACTGAATAGAAAGATAAGTAATAAAAAGTGGCAGTAACAATACATTTGTAGCCTTACAGAGCATTTGTTTTTAGATGGGGTCAGTGAACCCCATTTGAAAGCTGCAAAAAAAAAAAGAAGAAAATTGTAAATCATTAAAAAACTATAAAAAATAAATAATGAAGACCAATTGAAAAGTTTCTTAGAATTGTCCCTTCTACAATATACTAAAAGTTAACTTGAAGGTGAACCACCCCTTTAAGCGGCGAAAATTCGCTAGCGTTGCCTTCACTAACGTTCGCCGCACTTCGCCAGGCAAATTTTCGCCAGCGCTATGCAAATTCAATAAAGTGCAACGTTACGCTAAGGTCGGCGAACGGTAGCGTAGTTGCGCTAGTGTTACTTCGCCAGGCAAAGCGCATTTACGCTAGCGATGCCTAATTTGCATAAGGCGCGAATTACAAAGTATAATAGAAATATATGTTACAGCCACTACATTCCACTACACAAGCCCAGGAAACCTTTAATAAATAAAATAAAGTTATTGCCCTACATGTGCCCCCTGTATAGTTCTGTTGCCATATGTTAGGAAATGTAGGGGGGAAGAAGGGTAACCCCCCCAAAAAAATTTTGCTCTTTTTCAGACTATCACCCTAGAAAGGTAAAACACGACAGCGTTTTTTTGGGGACTTAGAAAAAATTTCCAATTTTTTTTTCCAAACTCCTATCTATTGTATTGAACTTCACCAGTAAAATGGTCATCTTAGCGAATTAGCGTAATTACGATCCTTCGTCAGTGCGCAACTTCGAAATGCAGAAAATATGGAGCACCACGTGGAGTTTAAAACATGGCGTTTATTCTACGATTAAAATAATTCTCCAAAAATCATCAAACATGGGAATCAAACAAAAATATATAAGAACCTTACGCTTGACGCGTTTCGTAGCCCTCCGGCCACTTTCTCAAAAGCTTCAGTGCGCAACTTCGCCTCTGGCATAAGGGTTGCGAAGTTGCGCTAGTCTATCTGCTTCGCTATTTGCCAGAGTCGGTGTTAGTGAATTTGCAAAGTTACAATTTGACGTCAAGCTGGGCGAATTAGCGCTATCGTTAGACGCTTTGCGCTTTAGTGAATTTCCACCCTGGAATCCGGACAGGTGGAATCCAGACAGATGACAACCCTGTCACCCAGCTATAAAAAAAAAACTGTGTATTAAAAGTCCTTTACAAATTAAACATGAAATCTAATTTTTTTAAATTAAAACTTCCATAACTTTTTCAAACTCATTTAAAAGTCTCAGCTGTCAGTCATTTATTGCCTGCCCTCCTCTAAGCCTTAGGCATAAAATTATTTTCACTTTCCACTTTGCTTGTCCTAGATGGTCTCTGCATTTCCCAAATTTCCCCTCCCTCTTCACCATCTAATTGCGTAACTATTGCATGAGCCCCCTGATATCAGGTATCGGGTTCCCTATTCTGGTGCATAAATAGTTTTTTTGGCATGATGCAACGTTTGCCTTAACAACAAAATGGCACCTGCCCGCATGATGTGATTGTGAAGTTCAAGATAAAAAAAAATATTTTTTATAGCGTACGTGAAGTTTATTTTACTTGACTAACATCATAAAATAAGATTTGGCATTATTTCTGAGGGTGTCAGGTATCCTTTAAATGAACCTTATATTTTATATATTGTTGCCGTGGACCCAATGACAAATATTAACACATACTAGGTTGTAATTTGGCATTTGATTTTTTCAGCTGTAATATATATCTATAAGGGGCCTTAAAGTTTAATGGGCAAGGAACAGGGACTGATGTGAATGATGAATTCTGTAACGCCCTACACAAATGTGTTGTTCTCTATGAATAAAGGATAATTATGTGTATGGTTTGGCACTTCTGCACTTCTATAGGCCTGAACCTTTACCGACTCAACATCAAAGTTAAAAGACCACACAGACATCATTGCTGAAAAAGTATCCCCCCCCCGACCCATATTGATAGTCAGGGCTCCCTTATAAATTTAAAAAAAACATTGGCGCCAGGGCCCCCCATAAGATTTTTTTTTTTAAAAAAGTATTGGTGCCAGGGCTCCTCTTACAAGTTAAAAAAATTGTGGCCCCAAAATTTTTTTTTTTAAATTGGTGGCAGGGCCCTTTAGAGTATTAAAATAAAACATTGGTGGCCAGGGGATTAAAAAAAACCCACATTGGTGTCAGTAGAATTGAACTTGTGGCTTCAGGACTTCAGTGTAAGCCCCCCCCTATTTTCGCGGCTTCAGGACTTCAGTGTCGGCTCCTTCAAGACTTCGGGTCTTTCCGCCGTTCCGGGACTGTTGGGCACTTCCGCATTCTGCTGGGATATCAGAACAGAAGGCAGCACTACTTCAGGTACAACTTTCTCACTGATTGATTCTTCCTCGTCATTGCTATGTTCCTTATTGGTAGCTACCTCAAGGCTGCTTTCTACATTGGTATCTTCTTCTGTTTCAGTTTCCTCGTTGCTTCTTTGGTAGCCTCCTCTTTTTCAGGTACCTCACTGTCAGACTCCTCATTACTAGTATCTTTATCATTGTCAAGTTCTTGCTTGTCAGCTTCCTCACTGTCAGATTCCCCACTGTCAGCCTCCTCACTGTCGACTTTCTCACTGGCAGCTTCCTCACTGTTGGCTTTTTACTTACAGCTCCTTTGCTATAGCTTTCCTCGTTTTCAGCTTTCTCTCTGTTGGCTTCCTCACTGGCAGCTTCCTCGCTGTTGGCTTCCTTAGAGG
>CM044444.1:100988621-101026525 GCA_024363595.1 Xenopus borealis
ACTGCCAGATTCCTTGCTGTTGGCTTCCTCACTGCCAGATTCCTTGCTGTTGGCTTCCTCGTTGCCAGATTCCTTAGTGGCAAGTACATTTGGGGTAGCTTCATTTTTACTGGACATACACTGGCTGGAACGCAAGCTCCCTCATGTAAGACATATTCTTACTTCAAATTTAGTCATGCCTGAGATAAACTTCCCATATACCAGCATGTAAGATATGGTAATTATTTCAGAGGATGGCCAAACTAAGATGCATTGTCACTTTGTTATCTTGATCCCTCGAAACAAAATTGGCTTAATTATCTTGTTATATTATGCAAAAAACATTTGTAGAGGACTAATAAATGTATCCCCATTCATAGTGTATTAAGGATTGGTCACCAGGCAAACCTTAGTTAATAGTTAGAGAATAATTCCCAAGTTCCTGGGTGTATAGAATGACTCATAGCTAAGCGGGTTTGGCTACTAGGTGACAGAGTGCCCTAATGTAAAAGAGTGAGGCTTGGGATTCTATGGTAGTTTTTGCCAGTAATTTCCCAAAGGGAGAAGAGGGAAGGAGTGGAATCCCAGGAGAGCATTGGGTTAAGTGAGTATCAGCTAGACCCTTTAATAGTCTTTCTTGGATAACCAGGAGTAGGGCTTCCTATACTGAGCAGCTTCGGGCTCTGCTGAGGAGATAAACAGGGATTAGAGTTCCAAGGGCATTAAGCTTAGGCAAGAAACAAGAGCCAGGTTATAGGGATTTAGCTAGATTCCAACCTGGCTTCCACATCAGAGATGTCCACGGAGAAAACAGTAGAAACTCTGGGAGGATTGTGTGTTACTCCCCTCTAGTGCTATTGTTCTGTATTGTGAGTATATTTGATCTATTGATTTTGCTTCTTACAACTGCATTATTCTCCCTTGTGGATTTGTTAGAATGAGGCAGTTCAGTTCCTGTTCAAGAGCCCATTCTTGGACTGTACAATGTATTGCACTCCGCCTCCACACGTTGGGAGGGCTCACCCCTGAGGATAAAAGGTCTCATCTGGAGAACAATTTGGGGTACAGTTACTAGTGTCGAGCAACAGGGCCGCTCATTTAAGCTTACACATTTAATGGCTGGATAATATCTTCATCCTTTGTCAGAACTGTTAATTAATTGGATGTATGCAATGGATTTTAGGCCAGAACTAAGGTCAGGCAGAAGAGACATGTGCAGTGTTGGACTGGCCCACCAGGAGAGTTGGCCGATGGTCTAAGGTTTTTTGTTGTGCCCCTGGCATCCCAGTTTGACACTGGACATGTGTCTGGGGGTGGTTGGGAATCTAGACCTGCCCCTCTGTTGCCTCTACCTTTGGCCTTACACTTAGTTGTTTCACTTAGTTGCTGAGTGGGCAGTGGAGGGGGGATAGTGGTGGTAAGAGATTAAAAGATTTTGTGGAACATAAAGTATTGTCTTTTCACCCTGAAATAAATTCAATCGGTATTAAAAGAAATGTAAAAAAAAAACCCTTGCCAGTGATTTTCATAAGAAAAAAACATTTTTTTAATAAATTTATGGCAAAAAATTTATTTCAATTCAGATTTCAACTATACCTCACTGCTAGCGCCTTGGAATAAAGCTCATTGTTTTCTTCGAGAATTTATAAATGTCATCCAAAAATAACATTCAAGGGTGGGGATTTTTTTTTTCACCCCGCTTAAGCCATGAGCCAACAGATCTGACGAGCAGTGATTTCTCTCTCTTTCAATATTTATTCTAACAATACAGATTCATTCATTATACGTTGACTTATGACAATATAAGGTCTGTTTGTCAAGGTGGGGGAAGTCTCTGCTATAGACATGTTCATAAGGAGGTGGGGACTTTCCTTCTTCAAAACTGTGACAAATTTTATTTTCACCCTTTATATAAACAGCCCCCATAAAAAGCCTGCAGAATTGAATGGAGAGCTGGTGAATTAGAAATGTCCTATATCTTCTTGACGTATAAATATGCATTCACCTACCTGCAGATAAAGTTACTTTGTAAGTGGGACTTTTCAGTTTACGTGTGCTGAACAAATGGATGGAACCACAGCAAAATCCCATGTATTGTGCCTCAGACAGAATGGACTTAGAATGAGTATTTACTTTTCCAATATACTCCTTGCATGCTTAAGGGTATCAAAAGAGCTTGCACCCCTGAAGTGCTACCAGACGACTGCTGATTTTTTTTGGATTGAGTAGAATTGCAGAAGCTAAGTTACAACTAGAGGTTTTTATAGGATCACTAATTTACATAGTAACATAGTAAGTTAGGCTGAAAAAAAGACTTGCGTCCATCAAGTTCAACCTTTTTTTTTTTTCTTCTTATTTTTAATTTTAGCTGCCTAACTGCTAGTTGATCCAGAGGAAGGCAAAAACCCCATCCTAAGCCTCTCCAATTTGCCTCAGAGGGGGAAAAAAATTCCTTCCTGACTCCAAAAAGGCAATCGGACTAGTCCCTGGATCAACTTGTATAATGAACTATCTTCAATAACCCTGTATTCCCTCACTTGCTAAAAATCCATCCAGCCCCTTCTTAAAGCTATCTAATGTATCAGCCAGTACAACAGTTTCAGGGAGAGAATTCCACATCTTCACAACTCTCACTGTAAAAAAACCCTTCCGAATATTTAGGCGGAATCTCTTTTCCTCTAAACGGAATGGGTGACCTTGTGTCAGCTGGAAAGACCTACTGGTGAATAAAACATTAGAGAGATTATTATATGATCCCCTTATATATTTATACATAGTTATCATATCACCCCTTAAGCGCCTCTTCTCCAGCGTAAACATCCCCAATTTGGCCAGTCTTTCCTCATAGCTAAGATTTTCAATACCTTTTACCAGCTTAGTTGCCCTTCTCTGTACCCTCTCTAATACAATAATGTCCTTTTTGAGTGAGGGAGACCAAAACTGTACGGCATATTCTAGATGTGGCCTTACAAGTGCTCTATACAGTGGGAGAATGACCCCCTCCTCCCGTGACTCTATGCCCCTTTTAATACAGCTCAGGACCTTATTGGCCCTTAAATTTCAAACTAAATATAAATGCTTATCTCAAACCACAACTTAAAAGAGGACCCAGACACATCCGTGAGTTCCTCAAAAAGAAGACCAGTCCTGAAGTGAAACCAAAGTGTGAAAGTGACTTGCTCCTCATATATCATCCAGTTCAGTATTACTGTCACTTTATCCACCCCCTCATTCTGGCCTATTTGAAATGATTTCCCATTTGGGACCATATAGGATCGAATCCAAGCACCTTGGCCCCATCAGCGATTTTATCAGACATTCCCTCAAAATTCATCTGGGTGATATGTGAAGTTTCCACCACTACAGTTTCAGTGATATTTGTTGATTTTTTGCTAAATTCCAAAATCAATGAAATTAAAAGTTACGCTATTTCTAGTTCCTATCCCAAGTATATCTTACCTTTATATCTTTAGTCTGGAAAATTGAGGGTTTATCAATATACGCTGTAGGTATATTTATATTGATCTACTTTTTTAAAAAAGGTGTTGTCAAATTGTATATTCCCACACCTCTTTTATTTATCCTACTAAAAAGTACATAAAGTGAATGCCCAGGCTGTACTCCCTCTCAAGGTTCTACTACAATTAATATTCAATACTGCCATCGGCAATGACATGACACTATTCACTGTTTGCTAGTTATAAAGCCTTTCATTCACTATAAAATTAACCCCATTCTTTTTTGTTGATTATATGCCCCATGTCTATCATTTTCTCTATGCACAAAGCTATGATTGGCTGCATGGTTGTGATATATATGTGATACATAAAAGGACAAGAGGAAGTTGATGCACCAGGAATTATGCGAGGCACAAACGTGTCTATAATAATCCAATGGGATGCCTTTATTTTTTCTTGACATTACACTTTTTTATTTTAATTCGTTTTAAAGGAAAACTATACCCCCAAAATGAATACTTGAGCAACAGACAGTTTATGTCATATTAAGTGGCATATTAAAGAATCTTATCAAACTGGAATATATATTTAATTAAATATTGCCCTTTTACATCTCTTGCCTTGAACCACCATTTCATGATGATCTGTGATCGGGTCTGGGGGGGGGGGGATCAGGAAGCCGCACAAAGAAGTCTCAGGTGGGGAGTGGTCTGGTTCAGCATGGCCCACATGGGCTTGTGCCCACTAAGTTGTTCTAAGTGTCCCACAGGCCCAGTCCGACCCTCTACAGGGGCCAAGTTTCCCCATCTCTCTTTCCTACAGAGTACATTGCAAGCATAATCCGCAATAAAATCCCAAAAATAAAATACAATGATACAAATCAATGAAATGTTTGTGATCCAATAGTCAAGCTGGAAAATCAGCAGTTTTTAGGGGAATAACAAGAGTGAAACTGATAAAAGGAAGAACTGAAAAAAAAAAAAAGTAAAAAAAAAAAAAACACCTTTGTTTATGCATGTGTGTACAGCTCAAATTGTATAAATGTGTGTATGTACTGTGTATGTATAAATGCATGTATTTATGTGTGAATGCATGTATGCGTGTGTTTAAATAAAGGAGAAGAAGGGTTCCGTAGCAGAGCTGCAGGGTCCAGGATCACAGATGTCAGCAGCAGAAAGTGAGTGGGCGGAGCTCACCACACAAGGTCAGGTCCAGGAAGAAGTAGCAGAGTAGTAGTGTTGGGTCCAGATCTCAGTGTCAGTCTATCCCAATGATTAAGGGCCCTTACACACGGGCGTTTTGGACCTGCGCTCCCCTGCGTTGCGTTTGGCTGCGTTCAGCCGCAGGGGAGCCCAGGTCTAGATGCACCTCATTCTTTTCAATGAGGTTGTACCCACGAGACGCGTGTAAGCGCCAAACGCAGGTTCAGACGCAACATGCTGCATTTTTCCTGCGTTTGGCGCCTACATACTTTCGTATGAGTAAAGCCCCATTGAAAATAATTGACTGCGTTTATACCTGCGCTCCCCTGCGGCTGAACGCAGCAAAACAGAACGCAAGGGAGCGCAGGTAAAAACGCCTGTGTGGAAGGGCCCTTAATCATTGGGATAGACTGACACTGAGATCTGGACCCAACACTACTACTCTAGAGCTGACTTTAACAAACACATCCTAAAGGGCACCATTCTCAAAAGTCCAGCTGCAAACTTTATTCATTCTCCTCAAGCTAGAGCTTGCTTTCCAACATGAATTCAACTTACATATTTAGGCTCTCAAATCAACCAACTTCTATTCAAACTAAGGGACACATCATTGTTTGTTTGAAAACTTTAGCAAAGACCTTTGGGGCTTATGTTGAAGAACATTTCAGATAAATAAGAAGATGCAGGGGATATGGGGCAACTGTAGCTGCTTAATGCCAGGATCCATCTTTGAATACCTTAGTAGCAGTCAAATGATATATTCCAAGGAACAGTTCTTTATTTCATTTGCACATGTTACTCTTTGAAGGCATTTTATCCATCTCTTCTAGTCCTTAAAGAGAAACCAGAAAGTAATCTTTAACCAGATGTCCTACTGCATTCTAAAGTTACTTGATCAGATATTGACTTCTGCATTCTCTTTTATAATAGACCAACGATTTCTCTTTATATACACAGCCACCACTACATTTCCTATGGCAGTGACGTTTAGGAAAGCAGTATTACATTTAGTGCAAAATTTCCACTTAGTGTGCATAGAACAAAGATCAACTGTTGAGTAAGGACATAAAAATAATTTTAAACCCTACACTAAGAAACTCAGAAAAGAATGTAACAGCTTCATAGAACCATGAGTTATGCCAGTGTGATAGCCCCAAGTCATGTAGTATCAGGTTAGCACATAGACACAAAGTTTGGTGTCTTAATGATTCCTTCCCTTTCCTGCCAATCGTGGAATGAGGAGTGAGATGGAAACGGCAACATTGTTTTATTATTCCGGTCTCTGAAGTTGTATACAAATATTTTGACATTCCTGCAACTTGGATGCAACATTTTAGAGGTTCAGTTAAAAAGGCCAACACCTACAGAAACAAGAGAACTTTGTCAAATTGAGTGCTTGCAAATATAACCTATGGGTGACAAGGAGTAACTGCAGACCATTAAACTAATCTATGAAACTATACCATGGAGCAGACAGTCTGTGCTAGTTATGTGCAGTTCAGAGAAAACTCACCCAACTATCACCCAATCCTAGCCAACACCCAACCATAACCGACAAAATTTTGCCATTTTGGGACCCACACCAAATCTATACCTGTGGCATGTTGCACTTGAACCTACATTTTGTGTAGAACGTAGTCCATTTATTTACAGACCCAACCCTTTCTACAGATATTGCCACATTCCCTTCCTAGAGTAGGACAGATACATAGAACTGCAGTCTGAGTTGTTTCTCTACTCTGTGTCATGAGGAGTGATGGGCGAATTCACGGAGAATACCCACAATTCGCCGCAGTCGAATAAATTCATGAAACAAAGGCAAATTTTGCCTGGCAAAAATTCTCAGGAGTCTCATTTTGGATGCGGACATCCGTATTTGGACACGGGCATCCTTTTTTGGATGCTGCTGCCCATTGCTGGTATTGAAAAATGGACACCGGCAATGGGCGCCCACGTCCAAAACAAGAAGCTGCAGCGTTTCGTGAATTTTTCACAGTTTCGCAAATTTCTCTACAAATTCACAACAAATCCGGTGAAATGCCGGCAATTCGCCCATCACTAGTCATCAGGACATAGAAAACCTAAGAAAAGAATGAGGCATGAGTTTGTAAGCTGTCTACAAATTGGAGCAATATCCTCATCCTGTGTGGAGCACTATGATAAAGGAAAAACCAAACAAGGGGGGTGGGATGATGGTATTGGGGTCAGAGCAGTGCAATATGGGGGTGGGGTTATGACATTTAGGTATCACCTTTATACCATTTTGTTATTTTCTATTTCAAAAGGGTTGCCCAATAACAGTGGATCACTTATAAATGGCACGAGCCATATTTGCTACAGTTGAGATCGTGGATGAGGACAAAAGTTAGGGTTGCCACCTGTCCAGTTTTGAACTGGACAGTCAGGTTTGTAGAACTGCTGTCCAGTTAGAAAATGTCACTGACCAACCCTTCCGCATCACTAGCCCATCCCTCTGCATCACTGGCCAGCCCCTTACATCATCAACCCCCCCCCCAACATCACTGGTGCCTCCCCCTGTCAGGATTCAAAGGAAGGGAAAGGTGGCAACCCTAACAACAACAGACCTAGAAATGGTACCCACTACTTCTGCTTTACCCCCTATTGGCAATAGAATGGAAGATCATGGAACACACAGAATACAACTGTTAAATTATCCAAGTGTCACAATATATAAAACAGGCAACAAAGTGAAGGATGTGTAGGAGAAAGAAGTTATAGGCAGAGATGAAAGAAGAGAATATCAAAGAAGAGATGATAAAGAGAAGAAGAAGATAAAAGAAGAGATGATGATGGATATGTAGATAAGTTAAGGTAAGTGTAAGAAACTAGGACATATGGAGAGGGTGATGATGGAAAGCAAACAAAAGCAGTTGGCCACCACCTTGTGTGGGACATTTATTGGCTGGGATACAGACACATTTATGTAACACATATTCATCTTCTTTACACTTACATCACTCTCGCCATTCCTCAGAACTAGTAATGGGCGAATTTGCGAGTCATGGGCGAATTTGCGAAACGCCAGCGAAAATTTGCCAAAAAAAAAAAACGAAGCGGCGCAAGTCAAAAACGATGCGAAGCGTCAAAAAACGAGCTGCGACTCGTTTCGCGAATTTCGCCAATCACTACTCAGAACACACCTGATTCAGAGTGGAGCTCAGACTCAAATCTTACACAGTCTGTAAATTCGGTACCAACTGGGCAAGGCCTTCCTGGGTTATTGAAAAAAACAAGTGTAAAATTCCAGCTAAATACAATTCTAAATTTTATATTTAGGACAATTACATTTCATCTCCTCAAGTTAAGCCATGAAGGCACACTGTATATATAATATATATTATTGCAATGCATTTGCTCTCTTTTTTTTAATTCCGCAACCATAATTTTAAATATTTATGGTATTTCCCAATTTAATTTTGCTAGCAGGTTTCCTTTTTTGTAAGTATTATGTGTAGTGATGAGTGAATTTCTTTTGACAGGCATGAATTCACTACAAAATTCTGCTTTTTACCATCTGCGAATTTCCACCTCAAAAAAATTGCTACAATAAAAAAGTTAACACTGAGACAATAAAGTCACCAAGACAAAGAAAAAGTTTCCTCAAGTAAAATGTCCATTAACTTTAATGCATTTGCAGTGGAAAAAATTGTTGCGAATTGTTGTGAGAAAAAAAATCTTGACGTCTACTGACTTTAAAGTGAATGTTTTTCACCATTTCACAATTTTTTTCTCCGTTTTACAAATCCTTTAGTGAAACGGTACAGATTCACTCATCACTAATTATGTGTTGATCAAATGAGGCACCAAGAAAGCAGGCGTTCTCAACCAACAGGAGTAGATGGTAAGACAGACCATGAGAAACAGAATGAGACATGTTAGACATGGGAACGTAGATGAGAAAAGGATGAAACAAGGAGGAAATAGTGATGTGGAGAGTGGAAAGTCCCATCAAAGTTGCAAATAAGAGAATGGTACTGATACCTAGACAAATGGAAAGAGAAGAGGAGTGCACAGAGTTTGTGTTGTCAACTCATGACTAAGTACCCTTTGGGCATGAAATGAGTAGGGCCTATAGAGATGTGTCATTTTTAACTTCTACTAAAAACGTCTTTACTACATTTTTTGGCCCTTTGAGTGCCGGATAGCAATATTTTTTCTTCTTGCCTTACAACCCTCTCTGTATGCCCCAGTGCAGATCAGCTTTAGAGTGGCACAATAAGACTCACATCAGACACATTTGGACCATTCAGAATCAAGCAGGCAGCTTGTTGCTGTATTATTAAGGAATGAGTGCAATCTCAGATACAAATCAGAAAATATTTCTGCAAATATATTTTTTGCATAAACATAATATAATATTAATACTGCCTTGAGTTAATAGGCTATGTATTTGTTTCATGAGAAATAATTTGGGGTTATATAAGTTTGACAAAAATCTGAATTGTGACTTCAACTGAACAAAAAATTGAACTCTGTACTTACTCTCTGCTCCCACATGAATTATCTTAGAATAACAGGAAAACAATTTACAGTATAAACCCACATTAAGACTGATATTAATGGTGTAGGATGGTGCATATTTAGGAAGTGCAGGCAAGATGGACCTAGAAGTCCCTGATTTTTCATTGGTGGTGGAGTCCATGCAGATATTTTGGATTTGTTGTTTGTCAAACTGCCCTGCCATAAGATCAGAGAATATTAAGCCCAGGCCATAGCATGCTTCAGTCTAAGACTAAGTCTAAATTCGCCATAAGCCAATAGATTTAGCACCCTTGAAATTCCATCCTTTGGCCAATTACTTCATGAAATTGCTACTCATACTGTAAGTCTTAACAATGACCATTCTCTGCAACTTACACCTTAACTGACCTCCCCATCACTACTCCAAACCAGCCCCACAGTTTGGGACCCACTGATCATGATACTGTCTCTATCTAATTGTAGAGTGGACCCTGGATATCACACTCTCTGGTGGGCCCTAGGAGGTCCTGTGTATCACTATTCTCTCTTTTTCAAATGTTACTTTATATTGTTATGGAAGGTAAGTAACTTTTATTCAAAAGTCTTAAATACATTAGTTCTTTCAACACCTACTCTTTACCATAACTTGTCACTAATACCACAGGCTTGGGGTTCTTTATCTAATCAGCAAATCAGCTCAACTTGATATTTACTAAATGTATATATAATGTATGTGTGGGTGTGTTTCTTAAGCACCAGCACTTGTATTCGATTTAAAAAAAAAAAAACTCTTTCTTTTATGTTCATTCTTGTTTTCAACATTTCGTTCCCAATTAGGACCTTTACCAAGGATTACAAATAGTTAGCAATGGGGCCACTACTTTTAGGGGCTCACCCACCTCCCAGGCCCTCAGCTGCAAACTCCCCAGTACCCAACCCAGCAATCCCCTCTTGGCCCCCAGTAAATACCTTCCAAATCGTACGACCACATTCGAAAGGGGTAGATGTTTTTTGTAGGTCTGGTCCATATCAAACATATGTATTCTTAACTAGCGCTGAGCCCCTCGACAAATCTTTTGGAGTCACTGACTTTGATATTTATGTATATAGAGAGGGAGAGAATAAGACTAGGAAGAGGCACTCTGTACTAAATGTCAAATGCCTGGGTGCTGATAAGGAAATAATGTGAAGATACTTGAAGTATTTCACTTATCAGGTCTTAAAAAAAGACAAAAACAATTATTAGAATAATTATAAGAAGTTAACCTTTGATATAACATTTACTATGATGTAAAGATGGATATCCTGAGACAATTTGCAGTTAGTTTTAATTTTGTGTTTTTTTGCGTTATTTAGTTATTTATTCAGCAGCTCTCCAGTTTACAGTCAGCCATCCGGTTGCTAAGGTCCAAATTCCCCTAGCAACCATGCATTGAGTTGAATAAGAGACTGGAATATGAATAGGAGAGGTCTGAACAGAAAGAGGATTAATAGAAAGGAGTAATAGAAAGTAGCAATAACAATACATTTGTAGCCTTACAGAGCATTTGTATTTTAGATGGAGGTCAGTGACCCCTATTCGAAAGCTGGAAAGAGTCAGAAGAAGAAGGCAAATAATTCAAAAAGTATAAAAAAAAGAAAACCAATTGAAAAGTGTGAATTGGTCATTCTATAACTTACTAAAAGTTAGCCTAAAGGCGAACCACCCTTTTAAATCCCAATAAACAAACTGTTTCCTTTGAGAAAAGTGACTGAAACATTGGACTTTAAAAAATAAAAGTTTTGGTCTTTTTTCCCAAGACCTGAGTGCTGTACTTCAACTATCTTATACATATAATAGATAGATAGATAGATATTAGAAATATAAATAGCTAGATAGATAGATAGATAGATAGATATTAGAAATATAAATAGAGAGAGAGAGAGAGAGAGAGAGAGAGAGAGAGACTGAAGAAAAGGCACAAGGTATAAAAGAAGGGGTTATATGTGGTTCTTCATATTTTTGTTGTCCAAACTAATTCTTACAGAGAAATGTTAAAAATGAATAGGTTACACAGAACAGAAATGACCCGAATGTCAGGTTTCCCATAAATCCCATATCTATATTGAATGGTAACAAAGATAGTACAGATAAATATTGCAGCCGCTATTGAAACAATTAGCTGTTAGTTCCATGAGCAGCTGAGAAAACCCGAGGTCCATTCTGAAGAATAGTTCCCACACCTTTGCATGCAAATCATTGTCAGACTGGGGATGTGATTAGCATCAGAGAATTTCCTTTTATTTACTTATTCACTTATCTTAACAGTCTTTTTCAAGGACAAGGAAGTCATTCCTCAAAATTGTTTATGCAGGCGGCGGTGACCTTTGAAAAGAAAGGTCAAACAGGTAATTAAAATGTATTTACATAACAGTGATCTGAGCTCTATGGTCCTATGTGGAACCCTTTAATTTACAGTATTATATCCCTTAATAGAGAAATAAAGTCCTGTTATAACTTAGGCACCCCCAAGTGAATGCATTTACATTACCTGACCCCCCGAGTGGGGAAGACAGTCTTTCTGATTCAAGACAGCAACTGGACCAGTCCATGGATCATCTTGCACCCTGTACTAAGAATTCATTTCAGTAACCCTGTATTTTCTATGCAGACCCGTAACCCCTTCTTGAAGCTGTCTAATGTATCTGCTAGGACAGCAACTTCCTGGAAAGAATTCCACAACTTCAGAGCTCTCACAATACTGAATGTGTAACCTTCATTAATAAAACTGTAATAAAACATAAAAACTACTGAAATGTGTTCAAACTTTCATAACCTGGCACATTTTGTAAAATGGGCATGGTAATTAGGGGTGTGGCTGCAAAAAGGGGTTTGGTTAAAAAATTTAGATGGAAACCACTTGGGAAATCTTTTTGTCCCTCTATCCGTTTCCAAAATGTTGGGAGGTATGATTGTGTAAGCTTTAAAAGGTATCAGTAATGCCCCCTGCATTATTTACACCTCAAATTCAGACAGCAAACTCCTGCATTGTTCACACCTGTGAACACCTGTGGCCCTATGCTCCCTGTATGTGCCATACTTTGTCTGCCTTATGCTCCCTGTGTGTGCCTTACTCTATCTGACCCATGCTCCCTGTGTGTGCCATACTCTGCCTGTCTTATGCTCCCTGTGTGTGCCATACTTTGCCTGCCCTATGCTCAGTGTCTGCCATACTCTGCCTGCCTTATGCTCCCTGTGTGTGCCATATTCTTCCTGCCCTATGCTCTGTATGTTCCATACTCTGCCTTCCCTATGCTCCTTGTGTGCGATACTCTGCCTGCCCTATGCTCCATGTGTTCCATACTCTGCCTGCATTATGCTCCCTGTGTGTGCCATACTCTGCCTGCCCTATGCTCCCTTTTTGTGCCATACTCTGCCTGCCCTATGCTCCGTGTTTGTGCCATACTCTGCCTTCCCTATGCTCTATGTGCATGACATATTCTGCTTGCCAAACTCTGTATCCTCTGGGATGTGAACCTGGTAATTCTGGGTGTTTGTTAGCATTTGGAAAGTGTTGTGTGGTGCTGTGCTATTCACAGAGGAGGAGGCAACATATAGATTTAAGGGTATGTTTATGATATATTTATGGGTATGACTTGAATTTTTCACTTATAGGGGTTGTTCACCTTTGAGTTAATTTTTAGTATAATGTAGAGAGGGATATTCTGAGACAATTTGCAATTGGTTTTATTTTTTTATTGTTTGTGGTTTGTTATAGTTATTTAGCTTTTTATTCAGCAGCTCTCTATTTTGCAGTGTCAGCAATTTGGTTTCCAGGGTACAAATTACCCTAGCAACCCTGCACTGGTTTGAATAAGAGACTGGAATATGAATAGGAGAGGGACTGAATAGAATGATAAGTAATAAAAAGTAACAATAACAATACATTTGTAGCCTTACAGAGCATTTGTTTTTAGATGGGGTCAGTGACCCCCATTTGAAAGCTGCAAAGAAACAGAAGAAAATTGCAAATCATTAAAAAACTATGGAAAATAAATAACGAAGACCAATTAAAAAGTTTCTTAGAATTGGCCCTTCTACAATATACTAAAAGTTAACGTGAAGGTGAACCACCCCTTTAAGGTCTGCCCTCCACCATGTAGGCAAGAAATATTCTGGCCCTCACTACCACAAGAGTTGGACAGCACATGAATAAATAGGCTACTCACTATAGAACCCAGAGTTGCACCAATCATTGCCATTTTAGAGAACATGATCTTGGCCTTACGGCTTCCAGGCCCTTCAGGTGTGGGACTATGGGTGGATGATGTTACAAACGCCGCAATTGTCAGTATATTCTAAAAACTATGACTGATTGAGTTTGCTGTGAGCCCAGAACATTCCTTCCTTGTGCAAGAAAGAAAGAATTATGAGGAGCTGAACTGCTGCACATAATGAGTTGTTACTGTGATGTCACCCTGGGTAATAATCATTGGCTTTTATTATAGAAGGGAGTTAAGGCTCAGCCTGGAAATAACACCCATGTCAGCCCCAACTTTCATCACATTTGTAGCAGAAAATTACTGTCCCTGACCAAGTTCCGTCTATTTTTAAAACTGGGCATAATGCCCAGCAATGGGTATTTATTGACAACAATCAGAATGGGAATTGTCAATGTCTTCAGAAGAAGAAAGTGAAATAATCGCATCTAAAGCAACATCTGCAATTTTGCTTTGAATGTCACATAACAGGAAAAATTGCTTCCTAATTTTTTTATTTATTGCACCAGTAATTTGTAGGTTGGACTATTTGAAAATGGTTTTCGGAGTCAATGAGCAGGCTAAAGGGCATAGATGACTTTAATGGGGTCACATCCCCCCACAACTATCACACTGACTTCTGCTGCTTTAATAGAGAGCCCTGTACGTATGGGTGTTCTCTGGTTCCCTTTTGGGGGGGGGCTGTTTTTCTTGGCAGCTTCAGGGGTTCAAACCCTTGGGACAGCAGACAAGTAAAACAGTTGAACAGCTGGTTGCCCCAGATGAGACTCAATGTGCTGAGGTGTGGGCTCACACAATGGTGTGGAGGCAGGCTGGTAACTGTAAACTTTAGTATTTTCACAATACTAGGCTGGTTCTAAGACCATTGGTCCTTATGACTTAACCAGGACTTAGAGAATAATCCACAAAGTATATCAATTAGATAAAAAAGGCACAATCATTGGTCATAGCCCAGGTAATACTCATTAATGGAGCCCCAAAGCTGATTGGCTGAATAACCCCAAGCTAACTATTTCTTCTTGAGAGATGTATACCAAGTGATAGCTAGCCACTCTCTACATCGTGGGCCCATGCCAGGTGCCAGTACAGAAAGTAGGGTATGAGTACCAGGCAACAGGCGGTGGGACTGTTAAAGGTCAACAAACAAGGAAAAGTTGTGCTCACCACTAATTTTTAAAACCATTAGGCGGGGGGGGGGTGCAATGAGGCTGTGACCACAAAATACATATAGACCAGGGGTGTCCAAACTTGGCCCTCCAGCTGTTAAGGAACTACAAGTTCCACAATGCAATGAAGGAGTCTGACAGCCACAGTCAGGCAAATGCATTGTGGGACTTGTAGTTCCTTAACAGCTGGAGGGCCAAGTTTGGACACCCCCGATAAAGACAAATACAAGAGGTCCTCTGTACTCAACCCATTATCAATACATTCAAGACATTGAGACATTCTGTGCATACAGCTACAAAAAAATTCCATTACCCTTTAAACAACAGGGATTGTTTGTCCATATATTGCAATATATTTAAGCTGGACAACTACATCATAGTCATCCCATATCTGGCCAGTCCTACTCTCAATTTTCATCTGATTCATTAAGAATTCCATTGCTTATACATTTTACACAGGGACTAAGTTTTACCTGCAACTTACAAAATGCAAAAAAGAAAGGTTGTGGGAGCACTCCGTAGCTAAATAAAAATGTACTAAATACAATGGAAGTGCTACTGATCTGGTCAAATTAACTATACACATAGGGGAAAAAAGAGGAGAGATTGATCAATGCACATTCCCTGGTCCCCTGTCATATAAGTAATCTATGCAGTTGCATGTGTACAAAGACAGGGGTTTTTTAGTTACAAAATTATGATTATAAGATTGATAAGCCACCACACCACGTCAAGGTAAAACCCATATGTCAGTCCCTAACTATTTACCTCTGGTCATAATATCAAATGCTAAAGCCTCCCGGCATGAGAGCATTACCTGAATAAAGGTCTCCTGACCTGGGCATTGGTTTCATCCATTGGGCTTAGTCCTCCCCCGCCATTAGCTTTTAAAGTGGAGAGACAACCTAGACCCCAGATTTGGTTCCATGAGATTAATCCTCCCCCACTTGCGGCTTTTGAGAGAGAGAAACTTCCCGGACTGACACCCATTTCCAAAGGCATTGTTACACCATTTAAAGGGACGGTTGTGGGGGTGCTACAACCACATGGAAGCCTGGCCTGCAGCATAGCTGCTAAACTTCCAAACAGAATAAATCTGCTACAATACAAAAAAGAAAGGTTGTGGGAGCACTCCATGGCTAAATAAAAATGTACTAAATACAATGGAAGTGCTACTGATCTGGCCAAATTAACTATACACATAGGGGAAAAAGAGGAGAGATTGATCAATGCACATTCCCTGGTCCCCTGTCATATAAGTAATCTATGCAGACCGCCATATGGGTTTTACCTTGACGTGGTGTGGTGGCTTATCAATCTGATGGTCATAATTTTGTAACTAAAAAAACCCCTGTCTTTGTACACAGGCAACTGCATAGATTACTTATATGACAGGGGACCAGGGAATGTGCATTGATCAATCTCTCCTCTTTTTCCCTTACCTGAAACTTACTTGCTGCTTTCAAAGTAAAACTCCCAATCTTGGTTGCCTCTTGTATTTGTCTATATGTATTTTGTGGTCACAGCCTCATTGCACCCCCGCCTAATAGTTTTTTGAAAATTAGTGGTGAGCACAACTTTTTCTTGTGTGTTGTAGTTATACTGGAGCAGTGACCAGCTCCTTCTTGCAGCCCCCACCCTTCCCAGCTATAGTCAGGTGATCCCACTGGTGTCTAATAAAAGGGCAGATTGGGAGTTTTACTTTGAAAGCAGCAAGTAAGTTGCAGGTAAAACTTAGTCCCTGTGTAAAATGTATAATGAAGTAATAGAATTCTTAATGAATCAGATGAAAATTGAGAGTAGGACTGGCCAGATATGGGATGACTTTGACGTAGTTGTTCAGCTTAAATATATTGCAATATATGGACAAACAATCCCTGTTGTTTAAAGGGTAAGGCATTTTTTAGTAGCTGTATGCACAGAATGTCTCAATGTCTTAAATATATTGATAATGGGTTGAGTGCAGAGGATCTTGTGTTTGTCTATACAGTTAAAGGTCAGGACAACAAACTTAGTCGGTAGATGTAGTATGGATGTAGGGTATTACTGGAAACTGTACCATTATTGCAATGATCCCCAACCAGTGGCTCGTGAGTAACATGTTTCTCTCCAACCCCTTGGATGTTGCTCCCAGTGGTCTCAAAGCAGGTGCTTATTTTTGAATTCCAGCCTTGGAAGCAAGATTTAGTTGCATAAAAACTATGTGAAATGCCAAGTAGAGCCTCCTGTAGGCTGCCAGTCCTCATAGGGGCTACCAAATAACCAATTTCAGCCCTTATTTGGTATCTCCAGGGACTTTTCCATGCTTGTGTTGCTCCCCAACTAATTTTACATTTGAATGTGGCTCACGGGTAAAAAAAGGTTGGGGATCCCAGTTCTATTTTAATTCTGGATTAATGCGGCAATGTGAAATGTATTTGGGTGAAATGTTGGCAGTTACATAATTATAATTTCAATAGTGATATTTCAAGTCAGGAATCCCTAGATACTGGGGCAAATTTACTATAGGGCGAATTTTCACCTCGGAAGGCTCCGCCACACTTCACGCAACTTCGCAATACGTTACTTATTCATCAAAATGCAAAGTTACGTCTTGCCAGCCAAAACTGGTCAGCACAGACCTTTAAGTGAACTTTCACTAGCGTTACTTTCTTCCTAGCAAACTTTAACACTTAGATCTTAGGCGGGTACATATAGATCAGTGGTCCTCAAACTTGGCCCTCCAGCTGTTAAGAAACTACAAGTCCCACAATGCAATGATGGAGTCTGACAGCCACAGGCAGGCAAATGCATTGTGGGACTTGTAGTTCCTTAACAGCTGGAGGGCCAAGTTTGAGGACCACTGATATAGATCATATATATGTCTTTATTAGAGATGTTGGTGCAAATGCTTGAAGTGGCCACTTATTATTACACATGTCCAAGGAAGCAAAATAAAGTCAAAAGAGATCCTTTAATGTCCTAGACATGAGCCCACCTTAAAACTAATGTGGCATACCCCTCAAATGGTTTAAAAAATGTAAATGTATATATAATTAACAATTACGACTTTTAAACATAATTCTACTTTGAAATATGTCTTTTTTTATGACTTTACAGCATAAAGGATATGATGTCATTGATATAAGATTTAGGGGCAAATCTACTAAAATTCCCCTAAAATCCCTCAAATCCCCTCGAAATTCGATAAGCATTCCACTATCAAATGCTTATCAAATAGTTCTAGGCTATCTTTTTGCTCGATATTCGATTTCTCGATGAAATCATACGATCGAATACCGATCATTCAATTGCACGAAAAAATCGTACTTTTGCCTTTGAGCCTCTGAAAGATTTGTGTGATTCAAATGATCGAGGCGTTCGATCGTACGAATGGTATTCGAGAGAAGCCTATGGGGGAGGGGGGGTTCCCATAGGCTTCTATTGGTTTTTGGTAGGTTCAATCTGGCGAAGTAGGCATTAGTAGGATTTTAAAATTTTAAATCCTTCAATCCTCGAATGATTGAATATTCCATCTATTCGATAATTCGGTATTCGATGATCGAAGATGCCAAATTTGCATATTTGATCCTCCAAAAAAAACCGTACGACCGGTTTTTCGATCGAACTTCGATCTCTTCACACAAATTTTGTAAATCTGCCCCTTAGTGTAGCTTCATCTTCTCAGTTCTCGGGTATAGCCTGGTGAAGCAGACTCTGGTGGAAGGGGGTAATGTACTGGAAAATTCTTACTTTGATGAATTTGAAGAGTAATGATCGTTCTCCTGAGCAAAAACTTTCCTGGTGAAAGGGCACGAAACTTTAGCATTGCGCTCAGGGGCATAACTAGATCTTACTGGGCCCCACAGCAAATAATTTTTTTAGGCCCCCAAAATGTCAAGTGGTTGACCTGTTTTACCAATATTTATTGTAATTGTATATGAATTGGGGCCTCATGGGGCCCCTATAGCTCCTGGGCCCCCCTGCAGCTGCAGGGTCTGCTTCCTCTGTAGTTACGCCCCTGATTATGCTGTTTCACTAGTGAATTGTCCGCTACACCTTTTAGTAAACTGGACATGTTCTTGACAATTGTCATTTTGGTGATTTTTTGCTAGCAACGGCCACTTGACTCTTTAGCAAATCTGGCCCACTGACTATGAGAAGCAGGTTTATATGGAATTGGTGTAATATGGTTGCGTGGCCCTTTATTATCATCACATTTGTGTAAGGAATACGCAGTGTCTCCCACAAGATGGCAGCGCCCTCGAGGTCTCGCCAGGGCGCAGAACGATGTCAGAGCCAGATTACAGGCCAGCACAAATGCACCGGCGCAAGAACGCCAGCATCACAAAGAAGCATCAGCGCCGGATTGGACGCCGGCACGGAAATGCTGGTGTGGAAACGCCTGCGTGATGACGGCTGAGGGCTATTTAAGGCACCTGAGTACTTGGAAAACCTGTTATTGACTTCGGCCTTTCTTATTGTCTTGTGAACCTTTTCTGCCTGGATTGACCCTTTTGCCTGGACTTTGACTATTCTCTTTTTAATCCTTTTGTTATCGCAAACCGTATTGGACCTGCTTCCTCCTTGGTCTGCAAAAACCTACCGGAGCCCTGACAATTTGCTCCACATCATCCTCATGCAAAAATGGATAAGGTAGCAGCAACTAGTGATGGGCAAATTTATTAGCCAGGCGCGAATTCGCTACGAATTCCCGCCATTCCCAGCCAGTGAATAAATTTGGCGAAAATGACGCGATGCGTGCCGAAAACGATGCAACGCGCATCAAAAATGACGCGACGGCTCAAAAAACGAGACACGACTCGTTTCGTGAATTTTGCGAATTTCGCTGGAATTTCGCATTTTTTTTCCGGCGAAGCGAAACGGGATAGATTCGCCCATCACTAGCAGCAACCCTTTATTTATGTGCCTTTATAGGCATGACTATACATATACAGCTGGACGTAGCCTTTATATTCCCTTTAATTGCTGGATCTTTATATAGCTCTCAGAATTTACATATAACACCATGATATTGATCTGAGCTGATACAATTTCAATCCTGTCTGGCCACAATCCCTGAATCAGTTTATTCAGAGGAAAAAGAAACTGGCGAATGATGTGACATATTAACTGGTTTTACAGCACAAGCCACTTCTTGAACAAATCACTCCCTTTGTATTGCGTGAGGAATTTTCTCCTTGGGCCAATGCTCTGACGTTTGGCAAGATGATTAAATATTTCACCAGATATTTTAATAAGCACAGCTGAAATGGTAAGTGTATCCGCCTATTGTTGTCACAAATCAATAACTATATGACACGATTTAGAAAAAACACATTATAAATCTGAGATGGTGAACAGGGGTTAACTTACCAAATTTCGGTAAATTTCGGGGGTGCTCATGCCGCGGACCTTCAGCTTGAGGAGGTGATAAGTGCACTAAATCTTCAGTCGGATACTGGAACAAACCAGACTTCATATGAAATCTGATACAGTTAGACGAAAAGTTTAAGAGAAAAACATCTCAATATTTAGCCTTACGCACTTTGTGCCTTGTGGACACTTAATCATAGGCCAGGACAATACTGAACATACAACCATGTATATTATAGACGGCATACATTTGTAACGCTCTATTCGACTGGATATTTTATAGCTGTCTGTGATTGGTCCCTTTTTGTTTAAATATGATTGTATGGTTCAGATTGTCCTAGCCTATGCTTAAGTGCCCACAAGGCATAAAACGCGTGAGGCTAAATATTGAGATTTTTTTTCTCTTGTTTTTTCTGCATCATTTTTGAAGTGAAGTCAGGTTTGTGCCAGCCTGCAACTGAAGATTAAGTACAAATTAATAACTACCTTTCTGTATAGTTACTTGAACTTGATTATTTAGCCCACCAGAAAACCTTAAAAGTTTACTTACCCTTTCTTTTGGATGGTGCGTGAGATTGAAATAAATTTATAGGATCAAAAAAAACTGCTACAGTGTTACATAGTTCTCCCTTTGTGAATAAAAAACACAGGATTCATAAAAGCATGTTTGGAGAACTGGAAAAATAACTGCCACATTGAGGAACGCTAAACTAAAAACCAGAGCCATTACGCCTTCCAAAGCGATATTATTTATGCATAGAATGGCTGCTGATAATAATCATAATTCATGAATGTATGTGTATATATATGTGTATGTGTATGTGTGTGTGTGTGTATGTATATATATATATATATATATATATAACTGAAATAATGAATTTAATGGTTGTTAATTAATTGTACACATACATTTTGATAAATCGATTTTGCACAATGATTTCATAAATTTTGTATGATGAATAAAAAAAACTCAATTGATTTAATTCACTCCAATAATTAATAAGTAATCAATGAATATTTTGAAGTAATTTCCTGAGTGCGAAAAAGGAGATTCTTAACTTTTTTCCCTTAGTTCTCCTTTAAGCATTTTTATTCCCATAAAGAAATAGGGAATGATCAAGAAATAGGCTAAATGATTAGAAGCAAGAGGGCCCACTGACACCTGGGAGTTTTCCTGGTAACCCAGTGGGCCAGTCCGACTCTGATAATAGGTAAAGAGATGTGGCCTTTTTATAATTTTCCTCCTTGTAGTCTTGCACAAAACCTATAGCCCCTGCATCCCATTGAACAGACCCCTTTCCATTTCTCTGAAGATTGCCCAGGAAACCGGCTATCAACTCCTGCCTCCAATTTCTTCCCCTGAGACAGTCACAGGGATACAGACACGGGGACACAGACACGGGGATACAGACACGGCTCTTCTTTGTGTTTGTCCCAATACAACAACTTAGTCAAGATGAAGATAAATGCAGCTTGATAGGCCTTCAAGGGCACATGTTTTGGTCACACCCATCTGGCTTTATGGAACTGATTGCCCTGCTAGAAGGGGGCAAATATAATGAGTTTAGTAGGGGAATATAAACATTCAGTTGCAAGATTCCAAAAGCCCAGTAAACCTCTCACTGACAAGAAACCAGAATAAGACACATTCCATGCACTGGTCACAATGGTGGAATTGAAACCACAAATTCAGTTCCCATAATGTAGTGAAACATACAGACTTGGCATGACTTACAACGAATGCCATGAAACACCTCCCTTCATTAATTCTTTACCAACTGAATGACATCAGATCTGCTGGGCATTTCATTAGCAGGATAGCATCCTATAATTATCTATTATTTGTCATAAAAATAAAGCAAGTAAGTTCCCTTTCGGTTGTTTGTTGGGCCTTGACAATTAAAGCGCCAAGAAATCACATTCCATTTTTGATTTAATTAGTTTACATGAAGGAGTCATTAAATCATCTGGTTGATTTTCAAGTTTTGACTTTGTAATTAGCGCCGGTCCTTAATGCTGAAGATCGTGGTTTATTCTTCACTTCCTTGTGTCTCATTTATGTGAAAATAAAAATGTCTGGAAATAATCAACAAATAAGTGGGATGCTGGGCCATTAATTGGGTGGTTTGTGGACCTCATCAGGATAATCATGTGTTACCCATGGGGTTATCCAGAAACGTGTTATCCAGAAAGTTCCAATTATCTCCAAAAATTTACTTAGTAGTGATGGGCGAATCTCCCCAGTTTCGCTTCGCCGAAAAAATTGCGAAAAATTTGCGAAATGAGTCAAGGCATGCTTTTTTCAGGCGAATTTTCACCAGGCAAAATTTTGCTGGCATTTTGCGAATTTATTCGTCAGCGGCGAATCGCTGGAATTCGCAGCGAATTCACCCCAGGCAAATAAATTCGCCCATCACTATTACTTAGGTCCGAATTTTCGATTGCAAAAAGCCTCGCCATGCTTCATGCAACAACAACAGACCTTAAGGGGCAAATTGACTATTATTCCCCAAAATTCCCTCGATCCTACTCATAATAATGTTGAGGATGTTGTTTCATTTTAACAATTCAGCAGGTAGAACCAGGCCAAGAAGACTTAGGTGAAAAGGTATCACAATGTTTACGCTTTCTAATAAATTTCGGATTATTGATCATTCCCTAGAGTGAAAATTGGCCTGGAGAAACAGTTTTTTCACAAGAAAATTGTCTTTTTTTCCATTTTGTAAATAAGCGATGTCCTGCTGAATTCTTTTTGGCCAGTTCTCTTTGAACATCCAAAATTCATCCTTTATTTAATGTGCCCCATTGACTCCATTTTATCCAAATAATCCAATTTTTAAAAAATGATTTCCTTTTTCTGTGTAATAATAAAACAGTCGCTTGTACTTGATCCCAACTAAGATATAATTAATCCTTATTGGAAGCAAAACCAGACTATTGCGTTTATTTCATGTTTACAAGATTTTCTAGTAGACAAGGAATGAAGATCTAAATTACAGAAAGATCCTTTATCTGGGAAGCCTCAGGTACCAAGCATTCTGGATAACAGGTCTCATACATGTACTGGTATATAGCACTACTGCTATATTTAGGAATTCAGTGTCTGTCCCACAAATGGGGGCAGGTGGAACCCTGTATGCCAAAATATGGAACTTGTGTCTGGGATACTAGGGGACAGATTCATTAACATGTTAAATAAAAAAAAAAAAAAAATTTTTATAAAAATTTCTAATATGGCAAAATATTCCTGAAATTACATCAATTAGAATATTTGAAATTCTGCTTTCAAAAACATTTCAAAAATTCCTATAAGAGTTAGGGGGAGGTGCATTTAACCATTATGAGAAGAACTGTAATTGCCTTAAGAAATTTCTAGATGAAAGTGGGGATTACTGAGAAATATGCTTGGGCATCTTGAACCATGAAACACACAATGTGATATAACATATAGTTATAGTTTTTCCATTTCTGTATTCTTGTCCTATGTTTTTATTATCACGCTTTACGTGGACTTTAGACAACACAGACTTTCTACTGTACCTATTATATTTCAACTTATTTGCATGACCTGAATTTCTTTATTGTCTGGTTGTGTATAACGTCAGATTGAGCAACAGCAATGAGCAAACAGTTTATATAATATCACAACATGATTTCAAAAGAGACAATTAAGCTGCCTAATTACTATTCATTATATTTTACTGGCGGACATCGCCTTTTTTTGCAGACGGAGGATAAATAGAAGCAGAACGTTTAGTCCGGCATCACTGCTACTGAAGAGACGGGTAAGAGATATTATACTCAAGGAGCTGTGACAGTGGGTTAGCGTGTCCTTTAATTGGTAGCATTGATGTTAACTCTTCCCCTTTCATAGGTCAGAATGCTGCACAACTCTCCAATCACGCTGTTTTCGGCATTTGGTAAGTAAATTCTAATACCGGTTACCTTTATTATATTGCTCAATCATTTTTTTTTTTACATTTTCCCCTTTAAAAAGAAAGTATTGTAAAAATTAAAATGTAATACGCACTTTATCTCATTGATATAGGGAAATGTCTAAATATAAGAGCTAAATAATTCTGTTCCATTTCTGTAAAATTCAAGTTACTCTTCATTTTCCCCTCTCGGCAATCTGTCTGCATGCAGCTTAGTGTCAGAGGCAGTTATTTTAAAAGGCAGTTTGTCCCAACATAATAAGTAGGCAAAGGGAACCTACAGCAATGAATAAGAGCTAACTGTCTTTCAAAGCAACCGACTCTGACACAACTCTCTATGAAGTGGCAGATGCTGAGAGGGGGATAGTAAAGCTAAATGTGATTATTTCAGGATTTAAATGATTGTATAGGTGTTATCCACAATGCTGAGGACCTGGGGGTTTCCGGGTAATGGATCTTTCTGATCTTCGTACCATATGTCTACTAGAAAATCATGTAAACCTGAAGGTTATTCGAATGATTTTCACCAAAATCCTTTAATTTCTCAGAACTTAGAAACGTTTTCAGGAGAAGTTCTATGAGGTCCCTCATAGGCTAAAATGGCAATTCAGCAGCTTTAAGCTGGCGAATAGTTGAAGTCGAAGCATTTTTAAAGGGCCAGTACTTCGAAATTCGAAAATTTTAATTTTTGGCTATTCGATTGTCAAAGTAGCCCAAAATCAATCTTTTAAATTCAAATTTTTACTTTGACCGTATTCGACCCTTGGTAAATCAGTCCCAAAGTAAACACTATAAGGATTAATTACATCTTAGTTGGGGTCAAGTACAAGCTACCGTTTAATTATTAAATCATTTTTTTTTTAAATGTGGATTATTTGGAATAAAATGGAATCTATGGGAATGGCCTTTCTGTAATTCAGAGCTTGGATAATGAGGTTTCCAGATAACACATGCCATACCTGTATTAAGAAAGGGCAAGGAAAGGCAAAGGAATAAAATACCATTTTTATTTTCTTTAATGAAAAATAAATCTATCTCCAATATACTTTGATTAAAAAATGTGTACTGTTTTTATAAGAAACCTGACTGTATGCAATGAAATTCTCCCTTCATTTACTGCTGTGGATAGGAATTGTCAGACGGTCCCTAACTTCTGCCAGAGAAACAATCATACTTATGAACAGCAGGGGGAGCCCCTGCCTTACTTACCAGCCATGCAAAACTCAAGCAACTTTGTTTTTTGATTATTTGTTGCAATCCCTAAGAAGCCCAGATCACACTGAGCATGTGTATATAGTCTAGTCTTGCAAAGATGTATAACAGAACGAGGGAAACTTGCTGATTTTACAAAGTCTAATTCTTTACGGTGCTAGCTAACCATATTTGTAGTTTTTTACTTTTTGATTAACCTGAATTGATTTCAATGAACCGTAAAATAGATGGTCCCCTTATATATGTTACTAGGCTTCTGCAAATTGAGCCCATGTAACAACACAAACCCTACTTCTGAAAGCAATAGTGTTGAAGAATAAATATCAAACCTGGTGTGATCCTGGTTTGGGGGGTCGGTGGAGGATGGAGGGGGTGCTGCACCAATAAAAATAAGTTTAGACATGATTTTTGCTGCAAAAAAATGTGCATTATAATGTCTATTTTTTTCCCATTTTGCACAGCGCTCACAGCGACACTAGTGATATCACAGAATCCTATAGTTCCTGGTAAGAGAGATTGATTTCCTAAAAATGTATTTAAATATGTATATAAATAATATAATATTCTTGCCCACAAGTCCAGGAGCACCAAGGGGCACAAAAGCGTGTGCCGTAATGCTTAATCCTGCTTGACCTGCGGCAGAGGCAGTCTTCCTCTCTGTACGTCACCCTAAATTGAAATATGGCACAAGGTGCAGATGCAAAGCACCCCTGTCCTTACCACATGCTGTAGTCCGTTCCCTGTTGCTGAGCCCGTAACTGTTTCATTACTTGAGTAGCCAAAGGTAGGCTGTGCTGTATTTATTGGGGCAGCCACAGGTCTCCATGGTCTATTTCAGAGTGCTGAGACTGTGTTATAGCAATTGAGTTTCATTTTGAGTTTAATGTATCGCTATACACTGGTGGCTGTTCCTGCTGAACTGAGCTTAAAGGATAAGTAAACCTTTAAGTGAATCTAAAATTGATGAGGGTGTTATTCTAAGATAATAATAAGATATTAAGGGATACATGTACTGTTAATATGTATGAATTTTATTACAACAGAACTGGCCACTAAGTAGTCAAGGAGTCTGACCACTAAGTAGTCAAGGAGAAAAGGAGTCAGGAGAAAGAGGCTGCTCTGATGTTCTTCTGCTTAGGAAATATGTGAGAAAGGTTTCTACTTTTATTCCTAAGCAGAAGAACATCAGCCTCTTTCTTTCTCCTGACAACTTCCTTGACTACTTGGTGGTCAGACTGGTGGGAAACTGACCAGCAGGTGGCGCTGTTGGAACAAAATTCATTCATTTTAACAGTAAATGTATCCCTTAATATCTTGGAATAAAAAATAAATAAATAATGAATGTACATTGCAAAAGTGCTTACATTAGCCCCCCATCAATTTTACATTCAATTATTTGAAAGGTTACTTATCATTTAAGCTGAATTTAGGGGGTATCAATGATAGCATAGATCTACCCTACTTTATTATTTTATGCAAGATATTTGCAAATGTCGGGTTGTTCCTGCAATATTATGCTGAGTCTTGGTCTTAAATTATGTCTATGTACCAATGCGAAGGCATGTTATAGCATCGATTATTTTGGGATCAGTGTCGGACTAGCCCACATGGATACCAATAAAACAGTAGTCCGATTTCATGGCCATTCCTTATTTCTATGAGACGGAGTATTAGATTATAGTATGTAAATAATGTAGAATAGAGGTGGAGTGAGGAGAGGAAGAGTAATAGTACTGCGAGTGGACCCTGGTCTAAGGTTTTGCCCCTTGTCTAAGGTTTTTAGGTGGACCTCTGGTCTACGGTTTTGGGGAGGGTCTCTGGTCTAAAGTTTTTGGATGGGCTCCTGGTCTAAGGTTTTGGGGTGGCCCTGTGGAGTCCCAAGTCCAACACTGCATGGTATCTCTCTCTGCTGGCCTTTGATCAACCATAGGGGGTTGTTCCTGCTGAATTTACTGGAGGGGGATAACTATGCAAAATAAATAAATATAAATCCTATGAGTACATGCTGGAGACACATAAATCAGATTTATAGGCAATGACCTAATGGCCAGATTTAGTATATGCCCCCGAGCACCTAGCCACGGGTGCAACTAGAAATAACTGGGCTCCACAGCACAGGGACCCTTGAGAAAAGGACTGTTTAGTGCTTATGGAATTCCCCATCAGTCATAAGCTACACTGGGATTCTTCTGCTTCTAGAACCCTAGGAGCCATGGGGCCCAATCTCGCCTATATTCTGTGTTAGCCATTAACATTTGGTAGTGTATTGAAATATTCTATTCGAACTGTTCCTCAAAAATCCTCTTGTTCTGGAACCTCAAAAATCTCTCTGTTTTCATTGTACAGGATCACGCTGCCCAACTAACCAGCAGTGGTACCAATGCAAGCCTTGTCTGGCGCTTTGTGGGGTCAAAGCTAGTTGTATTGAAAGGTGTGAACCCGGCTGTTCCTGCAAACCTGGATATGCGAAGCAGACTCATGACTCTCCATGTATCCCAGAAGATAAATGTATAATTTGCAAAGGGCTGCAAGTCTTTTCTCCTTGCAATGGTCACTGCCCACCAACCTGTGAGTTAAGGATCTGCCCTGCAGTGTGCTTACCTGGGTGTGTATGCAAATCTGGATTTGTGTGGCACAAAAATAGGTGCATCCCTCGCTCACTGTGCCCCAGACCATTGCCAGAAAAACCTTAAAACAATAAACATTACCCAAATAATGTGTACTTGGGTGGGACCCTGCTGAATGTATCCTATGCTTGGGTGGCTTGGCACATTACAATAAAAGAAATTGATCAGAAAACTGAGTGAAAATGTTCTTGTAAAAGAGGAGGGAAGGAGTGGGAGAGCAGATGCTTCTGGGTCTCTACGGAACACGTTTCTGTTAATTTCCAGGGAAATCACCAATTTTCATAACATTTGTCCCAGGGACCAACTTTCCTTGATTAAGTTCCGAAAGGGGCTGCTTGTAACTCATAACAGGGGGTCATAACTACAACCATAAGGCCTGTTACAGCATCGATTATTTTGGGATCAGTGTCGTACTGGCCCACAGGGATACCAATAAAACAGTAGTCCGATTTCATGGCTATTCCTTATTTCTATGAGACGGAGTAATAGATTATAGTATGTAAATAATGTAGACTAGAAGAATAGAGGTGGAGTGAGGAGAGGAAGAATAATAGTAGAGAGTGGACCCTGGTCTAAGGTTTTGCCCCTTGTCTAAGGTTTTTAGGTGGACCTCTGGTCTAAGGTTTTGGGGAGGGTCTCTGGTCTAAAGCTTTTGGATGGGCTCCTGGTCTAAGGTTTTGGGGTGGCCCTGTGGAGTCCCAGTCCAACACTGCATGGGATCTCTCTCTGCTGGCCTTTGATCGACCATAGGGGGTTGTTCCTGCTGAATTTACTGGAGGGGGATAACTATGCAAAATAAATATAAATCCTTTGAGTACATGCTGGAGACACATAAATCAGATTTATAGGCAGTGACCTAATGGCCAGATTTAGTATATGCCCCCAAGCACCTAGCCACGGGTGCAACTAGAAATAACTAGTTTATAAGAAAAATCGAATATCTCAAACTCTCATAAATTGTACGGACTCTAAAACTCAAATAGAATTAAAATCGAATTCAACCAAACTCGATTTGAGTTTCTCCTAGAATCTAGGAATGTCAGGAAGGCTAAAATGTCCAAGCTGGTACATGGACCTTTCCCATTGACTTATACATGAGTTCTGCAGGTTTTAGGTGGTGAATAGTCGCATTTGAATTCTTAAAGGGCCAGAGTTTGATAAATCTCAAATCTAATTTTTTTCTAAAATTTTTAATCCGGTTTGGATAATTTACTAGTTAGATTTGACAGTTTAGACCATAAAAAAAAATTTATTCGAATTTTCAATTCAACCCTTAATCTGCCCCTTAGTTTGAGTCCAATATTCTGAGAACTCCAAAATTTCTTTGGAGAGATGATATGGTAATAAGGGGAGAATATACAGTGAGTGCAGAAAAACACGGGAAGGGGCATGTCCACATGATATGGATTAGCAGCTGCAGCCACAACATCATCTAATGGCGCCTTTTTATCTAACGGTGTAAATGAAATAAAGTTATGTATGCCAGAGAAATGAAGTAAGTACGTAGACTGATCTAGTCTTATATATGTTTCAGGGATCCAGCAGGTTAAATAAAAATACAATGTAGAACGGTCTTCTTATATATACATTATACATATTTTAATATGTAGGGAGATAGATGGATTATTGGATAGATAATTGTATAGATAGATATAGATACAAATAGATAGATACTGATAGATAGATATAGAGAGAGAGATAGATAATTGGATAGATAGATAGTTAGATCAATATATAGATATATAGATTATTGGCTAGATAGATACAAATAGATAGATAGATAATTGGATAGAGTTAGATAGATTATTGGATAGATAGATAGATAGATATAGATAGATTATTGGATAGATAGATATAGATAGATTATTGGATAGATAGATAGATAAATAGATGATAGATATATAGACAATTGACTAGATGATAGGTAGCTGTAGATATATAGATAGATATAGATAGACAGATACAAATAGAGAGATAGAGAGATATAGATGGATAGATAGATAGATAGAGAGAGATATAGATAGATAGAGAGATATATAGATGTATAGATAGAGAGAGAGAGAGAGAGAGAGAGAGAGAGAGAGATGGATGGATATAGAGAGATATAGATGGATAGATAGAGAGAGAGAGAGAGAGAGAGATAGATAGATAGAGAGAGATAGTATAGATAGAGAGAGAGAGAGAGAGAGAGAGATGGATGGATAGAGAGAGATATAGATGGATAGATAGAGAGAGAGAGAGAGAGAGAGAGAGAGATGGATGGATAGAGAGAGATATAGATGGATAGATAGATACATATAGATAGATTATTGGATAGATAGACAGACAGATGATAGATAGATATAGATACAAATAGATATAGATAATTGGATAGAGAGAGAGAGATAAATAGATAGATGGATTATTGGATAGATAGATAGATAGATGAAAGATATATAGACAATTGAATAGATGATAGGTAGCTGTAGATATGCTTGTCATGCTTGACTATATATATATATATATTCCTCCAATTTCCGATTTCCACAAATTTTTCATGAAGTTGTTTGAAATTCACGAATTTATAATGCAATTGATTGAAATTCATGAATTTATAGTGAAGTAGTTCAAATTTCACAAATTTTTCTTGAAAACAGTAATTTTTTGTGAACTTTCGGCTTTCGCTATTTTACGCAGGAACTTCGTGGAAAATTTGGCGAAACGCCCCAGATTCGCCCGTCACTACTCAGTAGTGATCAGAGCAGCCAATAAAGAGTATTAAGTAGCTGTTATAAATAAAATAAATGACATTTTCTAATTGGACCAGTGTTGTTAGTGGGGTACCACAGGGCTCTGTACTGGGTCCCTTGCTTTTCACCTTGTTTATTAATGACCTGGATGTGGCCATTGAAAGTCCGGTTTGTATTTTTGCAGATGAGACTAAATTGTGCAGAACTATAGGTTCCATGCAGGATGCTGCCACTTTGCACAGTGATTTGTCTGGGAAACTGGGCAGCAAACTGGAAAATGAGGTTCAATGTTGATAAATGCAGGTTATGCACTTTGGCAAAAATAATATAAATGCAAGTTATACACTAAATGGCAGTGTGTTGGGAGTTTCCTTAAGTGAGAAGGATCTTGGGGTTTTTATAGATAACAAGTTGTCTAATTCTGGGCAGTGTCTGTAGCTACTAAAGCAAATAAAGTTCTGTCCTGCATAAAAAAGGGCATAAACTCAAGGGATGAAAACATAATTGTACCTCTTTATAGATCCCTAGTAAGAGCTCATGTGGAGTATGCAGTGCAGTTTTGGACTCCAGTCCTTAGGAGGGATATAAATGAGCTGGAGAGAGTGCAGAGACTAAGTGCAACTAAACTGGTTAGAGGGATGAGACTGGGACACTTCAATTATGAGACCGGGAGACTTCAATTATGAGGGAGACTGTCCAGGTCCCAACGTCTTGGAAGTAAAAAGAGGGACAAAAAAAATCTGGCACGCCCATTTTTGTGACCTCACCCCCTAATTTCCATGTTTATTTTAAAAAATTCGGCAGGTTATGAACATTTGAAAATATTTCTCCTGTTTCAATTACGTATTTTCTTATCTGAAAATTGTTACAAAGTATCTTATTTGCACCTGTTAGCTGTTCTTGGCTCTCTACCAAAAGCCAATTAAGTTAAAAACTTTGTTTCTTTTTCTGGCTGTTCAGTGGAGAGAAAACTGGACTTTCCAGTACAAATGAGGGACTGCGGGTTGAGCTGTGAGGGACTGTCCCTCAGAAAAAGGGACAGTTGGGAGGTATGGTTAAGGTTGGGGTTATTGTCTTTGGGAAAAAAAAAAAAAACACTTGAGAGGGGACCAGGGTTGGACTGGAACAGCGGGACACCGGGAAAAAAACCAGTGGGCCCCCAACTAGGGTTGCTGACATGGGGGTGGGGCCCGTGACATCAGTGGGAGGGCCCGTGATGTCAGTGGGCGGAGCTATGATGCAGCGATTGACGCTGCGTCAATCAAGCTAATCCCGCCCGGTTTTCCTTATTTGGAAAAGCGGGCAGGAAGTATTGACCAGGGCAGCCCTTCAAAATACCGGGCTGTCCAGGTCAAAACCAGACAGGTGGCAACCCTACCCCCAACCCTCATAGGCCCACCTCCCAATTTGGATTGTAGCCCCAAAATAATTTTTCCTGGGCTGCAAATTGCTCCATATGGAGTCAGGGGCAGAGTATGTTCAAGCCTGGGGGATAACTATGGAATACTTGTACGTTACTGTTTAATGACCCTGGGACAGGCCCGGACTGGCAATCTGTGGCTTCTGGCCATAACTCCCAACATTCTGGATATAAAAAGATGGACAACATTTTTTTTTTGCCCACAGCATGGCAACATTTTTGTGACCACGCCCATTTTTGAGGCTGCACCTCCTAATTACCATGTTCATTTTACTAAATTTGACAGGTTATGAAAGTTTGAAAATATTTCTCCTTATCTAAACTGTAACAAAGTATCTTATTTGCACCTGTTAGCTGTTCTGGACTCTCTGCCAAAAGCCAATTAAGTTAAAATCTTTGCTTCTTTTTCTGGCTGTTCAGTGCAGAGAAATGAGGGTTGAGCTCTCAAAAGAGGGAGTGTCCCTCCAAAAAAGGGAGTTGGGAGGTGTGTCTGGCAAATGCCAGAGGGGTTGCTATAAGGTCCCATAGAAATTCAGTATTTAGTAGTGGGCTGAATCTGATTTGTCCTCTGTGCACCTGAAATGCCAGGGCCTATTCTAAATCTCAGGCCAGACCTGCACTGGGACACTGAGTGAGCGCACGTCAGAGACAGAAGACTCAGAGGAGACACCGCTACAAAACACACGAAAGGAAAACAGAAACGAGCAGCAGCAATTCATTGTCCCTTTAACAGATGCGCGGCATTCTGGGAGCTGTAGTTTTTCCAGTCACGCGGTACAATAATTAAGAGCGAGGGTTTGGCGCCGCAGAACCATAACTCCCACAATGCTCCTGCTTTGACGTCATGAGATTTGTCAGCATGACACGCCTACCGGAAGCCCAATGTTATTCTCTACGATCTATATATCGTCTCTTCCCCCGGACACTGCGCCCCAGAACCTCGGTGATCTTTTGGCGGAACCATTGAGATGGAGCCCGGAGCTTCCTGTTTGATTCGATCGAACAACTTCGTGAGCCCCATCGCTGTCTGCGGGCGCCGCGTTCTTTCATTCGCAGCAGGTCGGTGCGGAACTTGGATTGTACTGGTTTGGGGCGCCCCCTGGCGGCGGAATGATCACACGCGCGTTAGCGGGGAATTTAAACGGGGAAAGTTGTCCCTTCTGCCTTTTCACTTATACACCCGGCGCAGCTGCCAGGGGACCTCAGCGCAAATAAAACGCACAGGGATCGGGTGCGTTCCATGGCTCTTCTTATTGGTTTATTCCTGACTGAGTGGGACACGTGATTCTCTTGCTGCAGCTGCTCCGAGCCTGCGGGAGGGACGAGCTCAACCAATCAGCGCTGAGCATGACTGTCTTCACGTGGGCGGGGTTGGGGAGACCACTGGCAGGGATTGTCATTGGTGCAGGGAACTAAGCAGAGGCGTGGCTATACAGAAAGTCTGACTTCTGGGTAGGACCAGGGACTTCATATCAATTTCACTATAGGTTTGGGGAAAGAAGGTTGTTTTTTTTTTTCCCTAGAGAGTTTTAAAATGTTTCTACTGCAGTGATTTTCAACCTTGTGCCTCCAGGTGTTAAGGAACTACAAGTCCCACAATGCAATGAAGGAGTCTGACAGCCACAGTCAGGCAAATGCATTGTGGGACTTGTAGTTTCTTAACACCTGGAGGCACAAGGTTGAAAATCACTGTTCTACTGTGAGGCCAAATAAACTCATACCTCCCAAGTGTCCTTTTTTTAAGGGACAGTCCCTCATTTGTACTGGAAAGTCCCTCTTTTCTCTGCCCTGAACAGCCAGAAAAAGAAACAAAGTACCTAACTTAATTGGCTTTTGGCAGAGAGCCCAGAACAGCTAACAGGTGCAACCAAGATACTTTGTAACACTTTTCAGATTAGAAAATAAGTAATTGTAACCGTTTACCGAAGGGGAAATATTTTCAAACTTTCATAACCTGGCAAATTTTGTCAAATTAATATGGTAATTAGGGGGTGTGGTCACAAAATGGGTGTGGTCAAAACGTGTTGCCGCGCTGCAGGAAAGAAACATTTTTGTCCCTCTTTTTGCTTCCAAAATGTTGGGAGGTTTGGATTCTGATGTAAGAATGGGGGGGGCAGAATTTCAGAAGGGAGGTGGGCAAATAAGGAAAGAGTGGCACATGCAGAGGGGCCGTGACACAGGGGTGGGCATAAGACTGGGGTATACACTCGCCCCAGGGGCTTGAGAAAGGGGAAGCGTTGCCTGGTTGTTTGACCTAATAAATTCAAGTTTGCAACAAAGAGGTGCTGCAGCAGTATTTTTCCCTGTATGTCTATGCAAAGCACTGGCAAGGGCATACCTCCCAACATTTTGTAAGTAAAAAGAGGGACAAAAATTTATTTTGCACACAACACGGCAACATTTTTGTGACCACACCCATTTTTGTGGCCACACCCCCCCATTACCATGTTTATTTTACTAAATTTGCCAGGTTATGAAAGTTTGAAAATAATTCTCCTTATCTAAACTGTTACAATTACTTATTTTCTTATCTCAAAAGTGTTACAAAGTATCTTATCTGCACCTGTTTGCTGTTCTGGGCTCTCTGCCAAAAGCCAATTAAGTTAAAATCTTTGTTTCTTTTTCTGGCTGTTCAGTGCAGAGAAAAGAGGGACTTTCCAGTACAAATGAGGGACAGCGGGTTGAGCTCTCAAAAGAGGGACTGTCCCTCCAAAAAAGGGACAGTTGGGAGGTATGGCAAGGGTTTCTGGACTCCTTTGCACCAGACCAACAAGGCTAAATGCAGTGGTTGAAGCACGGACAATATTGTTTATTAGGGGTGGGCATAAGAAACATGTGCCTAGGGGGCAGTGGTGGGGGGCAGACATGGACCTCTTTTTCAGCCTCCCCCCCCCCCTTCCAGACCTTGTCCCCTCACTGATTCCTCGTATCCTCTGCGCCGCAGGCAGGGGTGTAACTCCATATTACTGGGCCCCACAGCAACATTATTATTCAGGCCCCCAAAATGAGAGCCAGACCAGGCACCCTAGGCAACCTGGCCGGTCCTGGTGTGGGTTGGGTGCGCGTGAAATTACGCAAGTATGCACGAAATTATGCAAGTGCAAATTAAAGCGCAGAAGCGACGCTTGCCGGGGAAACCTCAGGGAGAGAGGGGTCCAGATTAGGGGTGTGCAATAGAGAAGGTACATGCCTGACATGTCTACAGATTGACCTGTTCTACCATTATTGACATTGTATATGATTTAGGGGTTCATGGGGCCCCTATACCCCCTGGGCCCCCCTGCAGCCGCTGGGTCTGCTTCCTCTGTAGTTAAACCTCTGGCAGCAGGGTCATCGGTGCAGCAGACGCTTATGCGCGCGTGTATGATTGGTGATTTCACCATTTCACTGCTTCCCAAAAATCTGGGCCGGGTAAGGTGGGGTCCATTTCAGACCGTTGCACTGGAGGTGGGTGTTTCTGGTATATAAGGGGTTAAATGGTTTGCTTCATTTCTGTAGGTGTTACAGCCCCACCCCTTCCATTTACTGTAGATTGTGCTGCTCCCAGAAATAGCGCAGGACTAAATCTGGGGCAACTGTTGGGGTGACTTTGTACTGACTTAAACGGGGGGGTTTCACCTTTACGTTAACTTTAATATGCTATAGAATGGACAGATCTAAGCAACGTTCAAGTAGCTTTCATGTTTATTTTTTACCATAGTTTTTGAATTATTTGCCTTCTTCTTCTTCTGACTCGTTCTAGCCTTCAAATGGGGAGGGTCGCTGACCCATCTAAAAAAAAACAAATGCTCCTTAAGGATACAAATGTATTGTTATTGCTACTTTTTATTCCTCCTCTTTGTATTCAGGCCTCTTCTATTCATATTCCAGTCTCTTATTCATATCAGTGCATGGTTGCTAGGGGGATTTCGACCCTAGCAACCAGATGGCTGACATTACAAACTGGGGAGCTGCTGCATAAAAAGCTAAATAAGTCAAAAACCACAAATAATAATAAATGGAAACCAATTGCAAATTGTCTCAGAATATCCCTCTCATACTAATAGTTAATTTAAAGGTGAACAACACCTTTAATAAATAAAAACCCCTAAGACACAGAAAATGCGTAAGGCCATGTCTGTACCTGATTGGTGGATTGAATACTCTGAAGCTTAATTACCTCTCCCTTTCTTTTTACTAGTGTCTCTATAGGAGCAGTGTAGTCCCAAATGGCGACCCCTGGTACCAACCTTATTGCTCTCTTGTCCAACATCTCCGTCTGTGCTGTGTGCTTGTGGGCTGCTGCCCGCTCCTTCCAGGTGAGAATCCATTTCTTTGTATTGTTCCTTGAGTTTTTTTTCTCCTTCGTTACTGTATGATTTTATTTTCCCTTTGGATAGTTTTCCCCTTGGATTCTGTGATCCATGAAGGTGTAACTGGCTCATCTTGCTTTAGATCCCAGTACGTCTGGCCACAAGCTTCCTTCTCACCTCCTCCCTCCTATTGTTTTTGCTTTCAGTAACTAGAGTTGCACCAAATCCACTGTTCCGAAGCCAGTCCCGAAGCAGAATCCAAATTTTCATATGCAAATTAGGGGCAGGGTAAGAATAAGCGTAAAAAAACTTTATACTTCCTTGTTTTATGAAGAAAAGTCATGTGATTTCCATTTCCATCCCCAATTTTGGATTCGGTTCATCCAAGCACAAGAATTTCCCGAACTTAATCCTGGATATGGTGCATCCCGAGCAGTAATGGAATAAATCAGATCTAGGATTAGTAGGGAAACTGTCACTTTCATTTTATAGTGAGGTGCCATTCAAGTATCATCACGGGATATATAGGATATATAGGAGGTATATAGGATATATAGGAGGTATATAGGGTATATAGGATATATAGGAGGTATATAGGATATATAGGAGGTATATAGGATATATAGGAGGTACATGTGGCCCCTGACATCTCCTCTTTGTATGTCTATCCAGGAACACAGAGGGGCCGCTGCTGGGTTCTTCCTCCAAGGCCTGGCTTCTATTCTGACCTCAGGTTGTCTCCTGGCTCCTACTCTGCTCCACTCAGATGACAATTCCTTCCTCAGCTCGGCCACCTGGAGTGCCACCACCGTAGGCCTCCCATTACTGGCCTTTGGCTTCTTCTGGATAAATGGTGATCACTCCACGGCCAACATGATACTGAGTGCGGCTCTGCTTCTATCAGCCAGCTGGGACTACATGACTCCGGAAGGCCGTACGATTGCAGCCCACGCCGGCTATGTCGTCTCATCTCTGGGGATCCTCATGGTCTCCATTTTCACTGGGAATGTCTACGGGGTAGTCGGCAGCCTGGGATTGGGAACCACTGGCCTCCTGTCCTCACTGAAGGCTGAGAAGGTTCTGTTTGTCCCTCCAGAAGCGACTGTGAACTTTATACAAGCTGCCTCCTTCCTCTCCTTTTCTGTTGCCCTAAAGAATCACCAGTGTGATATTCAGTGAATTGATTTGTAATTGTGATGGATGGGACCTATAACTTTTCCTTCTCGGGGATTATGTTTCAATAATATAAGTGCAGAGGGCATATACTGGTGTATCTAGTGCACTGCTCATCTGAGTGGGACGTTGTCTCCCCAGTAACACCTGCTCCATCTCTACCTCCACCTGTCTGGGAAACCCCTAAAAGTGTAGTTGTGAGGACCAGTAGGATTGCAGTGTTTTATCATTTGCTATAACCCTTGGTGCCAGTGCTAGATTTTTAAAGGAGTGATTCACCTTCAAGTGACTTTTTAGTATGTTACAGAATGGCCAATTCTAAGCAGCTTTTCAGTTGATCTTTTTTTTTTATTGTTTTTTAATTATTTGCCTTATTTTTATGACTGTTTCCAGCTTTCAAATGGGGTCACTGTCCCATCTAAAAACAAATGCTCCGTAAGGCTACAAATGGATTGTTCTTGCTACTTTTTATTCCTCGTCTTTATGTTCAGGCCTCTCCTATTCTTATTCAAATCAATGCAGGGTTACTGGGGGAATTTGGACTGCTGAAACTTCAAACTGGAGAGCTGCTGAATAAAAAGCTAAATAACTCAAAAAACCACAAATAATAAAAA
>CM044444.1:101056907-101090189 GCA_024363595.1 Xenopus borealis
AAAATCAGTTTCCTCTTTTGAGAAATGGATTTCAATGCAGAAGTCTACTGGAGCAGCACTCTTAACTGATGTGTTTAAAAAAAAAACCATGTTTTCCCATGACAGTTTTCCTTTAAGTGCTGCGCCGGCGTCCTGAACGTTGCAAGTATAATTATATATACATCATAAGATGTGTATACATTCTACCTATTGTGTCAGGCATAACTCATGATTTACTCATCCTTCTATCTGAATGTATTACATTGTGTTTCCTTGTATTTATCATTCAGGGTGTGTGTTCTCAGTAAAATACTCATCAGTGGACTGACTATTCATTATGTTATTCATTGATTTGTAGACCCGTATTATGCAAAAGTGTGGGGACAATTAGGCTTTAATCATACCTAAGCTTCAGCTGATTGTAGGTTTGCTGTACTGGGCATGGTGCATGTTGGTAAACTGCAGCCCACAGGACTTACTATTATCTTCAGAAATTCTAAATCTGTGGTATTAGCATGCCGAAATCTACAGCGCAAATATTTGTTGCAGTGCCCTGTTGTTGGTATGCTGTATCAGCTGTTGCCAGTTCTGGGTTTTGTAGGCCCTGGCAATATTTTAAGGCCAGGCAATATGGAGGTGTTAAGCAGTAGCCCATCTGCATATTTCTCTTCCCCTGTGGTGCGCAAGCTGGATATATCATGTCTTATAACTGCAGCTGAACCAAGTGAATTGTGGTGATATGCTGCAGTTGAACTGACTGGGCCTGCATATTTATTGGACCCTAATATAACCAAAGTTTAGGATAGGATGCTAAACTATTCTAGGCATCTTCTGTACTACAAGGTTTGTACATCACATCTTAATTAGGTTGCATCCTCTCTGCCTAGAGAATAACTGTACAGCTGGGGGCTTGTTCTTAAGCTATTCTGTACCATTGTTGGCAGGAGTGAGGTGCTTGATAGCAACAAGCAAATGGGCACATATACATTCCCTTGTATTGACCTCACTAAGCTGTTGTTGCTTTTGTGGTCTTATGGGATATTATCCATTGCAATTTGCATTGGATGCAGGGTTACAATTACTGGTTTCATGGAGCTGTATTTAGTTTTGCCTAAATGTTATGTTAAATAAATGGTTTTACCAATGGTTTTCAATGATATGTTTTGTAACAGTTGCCATTCTATACAAATTTCCCTTGATAAGGGAGGTGTCCCTTAAAAGAGAGTCACCACAACCAAAGTAGTGGACATGACAAATGCTTTAGGTTATGATCTGTTGTCATAGTCTGTCAAGGTAGGATTATTATATTCTTGCACAGTTTATTTATCCAAGTTATTGCTTGGGCAACAGTCCATTACTTGCCCTGAGGTATGTTTAGGGTGTCTCTAGTTTTGGCTTCCATCAGGATAAGGGACTACCCAGAACCGGGCCATGCTGGCCAGGAGCCCTTGGCAACCTGGGATGAATTTCTTTGTTCCTGCCGCTCAGTGCCTCTGTTGGCTGGGAATGTGCCTTCCTGTTCTCAGGTCATTATTGTAATGGCAGGGGCAAGAACTGTTTAGGTTGTCTGCCTACAGTATTTCTTTGTGAGGCAATTTTCTGTTACCATTTGAGGTCTTCTGTCATACTGTATTGCTACCCACCTGATATATTGTCAGAATTGGTTATGATCTCAATAAATTAGTTGTGGGTTGTATATGTATAGAGACTTCAATATCTGCTATGGTCTAACAGGTGAATTCCGATTTTGATGCATTTCACTCTCAGGAGGTGTTCAATTCTTTTTGTATGCCTCTTCGTGATTTAAGTTTTGGAATTTGGTCCTTTAAGTCAGGTACTATCCACCTCTAACTATAGGGATGTGAGATGGTCAGATGTTGGGTCACTCTTGCTGTGAGTTTCCTAGTGTAGCACTGGGTCCTAACAGGATTTTCTTCCCCTGAGTATCATTGTTTGTTGATCTCTTCCTCTAGGTTGGAGTTGAGATCAGCTACTCTTATAAGAGGTCTCCTATACATTACTAGGTTCAGCACCTAGAGTGGATAGTATGACAAGTTGTTGTACTACACAACAGTAAGTTATTACAATAGTTTCCAAGATGCTGTTATAGCCTAGTTTCCTCCCAACTGGGCATTAAGTTTGCTATGTCCTGGAGAGTGCTGATATGGAGTACGTCCAGGGAAAAGGGAACATTGTATCATACTTACCTTGTTTTTCCTTTCCTGGACGTACTCCATATCAGTACATTCCCATTCCTTTAACAATGGTTGTCTTAAAGCTCATAACAAAGACACCATGGTGGTGGTGGAAGTGGTATTTAAAGCTTGGGGAGGGTCCTTCTGATGGGGCATGGGGGCGGTGATATCCCGGAGAGTGCTGATATGGAGTAGGTCCAGGAAAGGAAAATCCTGGTAAGTATGATACAATTTTCCCTTATTTTTTCCTAAGCAGAAGAACATCAGAGCAGCCTCTTTCTTTCTCCTGACAACTTCCTTGACTACATGGTGGTCAGATTGGTGGGAAACTGACCAGCAGGTGGTGGTGTTGTAACAAAATTCATTCATATACAACAGTACATGGATCCCTTAATATCTTGGAATAAAAACAAAATAAAATAAATAATGAATGCACAAGTGCTTAGAATATTTGCATCAATTTTACATTAACTTATTTTTAAGTGTTACTTATCCTTTAATCCTTTCATTATATAACAGTGTAATGAACAGATCAGGATTTTAAAAATTCAATTGACCTTCATTAGTTTAACATACATTTTTTTTGCTTTGTGAATATAAAGAGGTCTTTATATGTGATGTTGTGCTTACAATTATAATTCCAAAAAATTCTAGGTTGTCAACTATCAAGAAGGCACTGTTTGACACACACACACACACACACACACACACACAAATAGTGTACAGCTCTTTTATTGAATATTTTAGAAGTATAGACAATGACAGAAAAAGTGTTCAACTCTTTTAGGGAATGTTTCAGAGGAACCTTATGGCAGACTCTTTATTGCACATAGACATAGACACACACATGTACAGCAGTGGAAAGGAGACCAGCAACAGGAATGAAGCCATCTTTTATAACCAGTCAACTACAACAAAGATTGTATTGAAGCCTTGAAAAGGAGGCAAATCAACTATGAAATCTACGGAAAGTGATCCCCAAAATCTGTCAGGGACTGGTAGTGGATGATGAAGAAGAAAGTGAATGAGAATTCTTAAAACAAGCACAAGTTTCACATGAACGGACAAAAAAGGTTGCAATCCTTAATCATTTTAGGCCAAAAAAGAGTCTCTTGGCCAGATTAATCAGTTTTTGGACACCCAAAATGACCAGACAGTGGGTGATTATGGACAAATTGAAGAACATCCAACCGTAACTTTTCAAGAACAAATATTATATTTTTGAAGAAAAGAAAACCAGCCCTTGGTTCCAAATCTGGAAAAGTATCTGAAGAATACGAGACTTCTTTAACCTCAGACATCAATTCAGATTGCAATAAGACATTTTGAGGTTGCAGAATAGTATTGGCCTGTTCAGAAAAAACATCATCCACTGAATGCATAAGAGAAATGCCATCAGCCTTGGCATTTTTGGGCTCCCGGACTGTAGGTAATATGAAAATTAAAACAAGGGAAAAAATAATGCCCATTTAACTTATCAAGGTTTGAGACACGTAGCTGTGCCTAAGTATTCTATGTTTCTGTGATCAGAAAAAAAAGAACAGGGTGTGCAGCCCCTTCCAATAAATGCCTCCATTCTTCAAAAGCTTAATTGAAAGAAGTTCTCTATCCGAAACATCATAATTCCTTTAAGAGGATGGAAGTTTTTTGGAAAAAAAAAAGCTACAGGATAGAGTAGACCTTGAGTACCAGACCTTTGTGAAAGAATAGCGCCAACTACAACTTCTGAGGCATCGACTTCAAAGTCAAAAGGTAGAGCTGGATCAGGATGTTTGAGAATATGAGCTGAAACAAAAAGTTCCTTTAATTCCTGAAAGGCTGACTGAGCTTGAGAAATACAAACAAGCGATGATCTTTGAAAAGTTTTTAATACATTTTCTGTGGATATGAGGAAGGGGATACGGGTATGATTAAGCTGCCTATAGTCAATGCATGGTTGTAGAGAGTGATCTTTCTTTTCTACGAAATATGCCAGCTCCAGCAGATGAAGTTGAAGGATGAATAAATCCATTTTTAAAATTCTCATCAATGTAATCTGCAAGTTCAGTTTCTGAAAGAGGATAAATTCACCCAAATGAAATAGCTGCGCCTGGAAGTAGATTGATGGGGTAATCATCAATACAATTGGGAGGGAATTTGTCAGCCCCCCTTTTCATCAAATACATCAATGAAATCTCATATATAAGAAGGCAATGCTGTCCAACAAGAATCATCTGACGTTGAATTGCAAAACAACAGTGTGCCAATTTATTGAAGGATTGTGATACTTTAACCAGGATAAACCAAAAATAATAGGAACCAGTGGTGAAAAGATCACATTGAATGTAATAGACTCTGAATGAAAAGAGTTTATAACAATGTCCAAGTGAATTGTTTAATGAGCCACTGGTCCAGAAGCAAGTGATGAACCATCAGCAGTCTTTACTGATAAGGGATATTGTTTGAGACGATTCAGAATGCCATATTTCTTGACATATTCAGAATCAAGGAAGCAATTACAAGCTCTGAAGTCAATGATAGCCAAAACTTTAATGGTTCTTTGGAGCCACTGTAGAGAAATAGGAACAATTAATGGGGAAAGAACTCTGAAGGAGGTGCTGATGGACAGGGAAGATAGTCTTGTTTTACCTGTGGGACGAGTAGCACCTTCAGAAAATGTCCAGACAGGCCGCAATATAAACAGATTCAATTGATATCTATAAATTCTTTCCTCTGGAGAAATATCAGACCTCATAAGGCCAACTTGCATAGGTTCTCCTGAAGTAGAAGGCCAAGGAGACAAAGGAGCCTTAGGGAAGAGTCAAGAACGAGAAACAGGTCTTTCTCTTAAATGCTGGTCCATCTGAATCACTAAATCAATAAGGTTCTCCAAATTGGCAGGCATAGCAACATGGGCCAACTCAATCCTCAGAAAGTCCAATACAGAATTGGTACCTTAGGGCCTTATCATTCCACTCCATGTCTGCTGCATGTCTATGAAAATCAGCAATATAGTCCTCCACTTGGTGCAAACAGCGAATGGCAGCCTCAGTTGATACATCGCGCCTAGGGTCATCATAAATCTGTGCTAAAGCCTGGAAAAAAGCATTTGAGTAATTCAGCAGTGGATTTTCCATTAAGTGATATGCCAAGGCTTCACCAGATAGCAAGGAAATAATTACCCCAACTTTCACTTTTTCAGAAGCGTAAGTCTGAGTTTTCAGAGAAAAAACCAATTGACACCCATGGAAAAAAGCCCAAAATAAATTTCTGTTGCCAGAGAACTTATATGCCATCTTGGGTACAGACACAACAGGAGCAGAGGATTGGGCTATAACTTGAGGCACGGAAGCCACAGGAGACGGATTAACAGAAGGACAAAGGCCCTGAATCTGCGATTGGATCTGCTGATATCCACCCTACAGGTCTTGCACTGCTTGTTTAAGGGCCATGATCTGTTGAGCAAGAGCATTGAAAGACTTAGATGCTTCATCACAGCCAGACTCCATGTTGGAGGGGTGATACTGTCACGCTCCAGTAGTGGGTCTGACAAAATATAGCCTCCCCTATGCCTCTCACTGGAAACTCAGAGCCTGGAGACAGGAATAAGTCCAGATAAAGCGTAACAGAGGTGCCGGAAAAGAAAATTTACAGGCACTTGTCTGAGAGACAAAAATCTAGTACGGGGAAGGAATGAGAATAAGTCGTAAACGAGCCAGACACTGGTCAGGAATAAGAAGTGTCCAAGGAGAATCCAAGAGAAGGGTCAGGAACAGGCCTATAATCTGGAAACCAGGAAATCAGAAGCTTCATTAAATGCTCAGTATCAAAAACAACAATGATCACCTCACAGTAATTTGCAGGCCTTGGCATCCTTTTATACTCTGTGCACATGCGTGTCGACTTGCGTGTGTCAAAACTCTGCAACTTTGTGCGCCTGTGAGGACAACCAGAAGCTGCATCAGAAGACTGACAACCACAGTCCTGACTTGTGTAGGTAGCCTTCATGAAGAGGAGATCTCTTTCCTAATTCTATGTCCTGAAACTTTCATAATTTTGGGTTTTCCCTGGCTCAGGCTCCATAATCTGTACATTGACTGGTCCTCTGGAGAACTCATGCCTTGAAGATCATTTGGCCACTCTAATAGTTTGGCTTAGTCTGTTATTCGAGTGGTTACCGCACCCTTGCTTCCAGCATCCAGTCCTGTCCTTTTACTTGCCTACAAGGACTTTGCTGAGGTTTTCGAAAAGAAGAACTCTGAAATTCTTCCACTACATGGTTCTTAAGATTGTCCATTTGATCTGAATTCTGGTTCCAGACCACCTAGGGGAAGAACGTAGCCCTTATCTGTACCAGAGACCCAAACCATGCAGGACTATATTTCTATTGAAGGGCTTCTTGTCCAAAAGAAGATTTAGATATCGGTCGGCTGGTTGATCGGGCTGGATGTAAAATTTTGATCGGATGCCTTTGAAGGCACCCTTAATATCAGCCATTGTTAGTGCTGAATCATCAGATACAGGTAGAATTTGATTGTTTCTACCTATATATCCGACGATTCAGCTATATACGTGTGTGTTGAAATGAACAATCTTTCTTGGAAAGATCTTTTCAGAGAAAGATCGTAATGGTTACGTCTATGGCCAGCATTAGACCCTGTATTGACTATCATGCCTTAAACAAAATAACAATTAAAAATATTTACCCATTGCTTCTATTCCTAAAGTGTTTGATAGACTAAGAGGGGCCAAGATCTTTACCAAACTAGACCTCCAAAGGGCGTACAACCTTATTTGTATTCGACAGGGGGACGAGTGGAAGAAGGCCATCAACACACAAGATGGCCATGATGAATACTTTGTCATGCAGTTTGGCTTGTGTAACACCCTGCAGTCTTTCAAGATCTCATCAATGATGTCCATGAATTTCTGCAGACTTGTGTCATAGTTTATCAGGATGATATCTTGGTGTACTCCTCCTCGATGTCTGAACATATTTCTTTAGTAAAACAAGTCTTAACCAAGTTAAGGGGCAATTATCTCTTTGCTAAGCTTGAGAAGTTTGAGTTTCACTGATCCACAATTTCATTTTTGGGTTACATCATTTCTTCTTCCAGCTTCGAGATGGATCCTGCTAAGGTTTTAACTGTCCTAGACTGGTCAATTCCTACTGGTTTGAAGGCCAGTCAATGTTTATTAGGTGTTGCCAATTTTTGTTGAAAGTATATAAAGAACTTTTTCCAGACCATGGATCCTATTACTCATGAAAAAAACCTTTAAAACGTCCTGGACTCATCAAGCACAGGAGTCATATGCTTGATGTTGCTAAATAACCTATTACCATCATCAGAATTTCAAATACTTGATCTTGCCATAGACTTTACTGTGGATTTGCCAAAGTCTGCAGATATGTCTATTATTCTGGTAGTGGTTGACAGATTCTCTAAGATTGCCCATTTTATCCATCTGAAAAAACTTCCTTCGGCTGCTGGATTGACTCAAGTCTTCATTATGGAAATTTTTCGTCTGCATGGACGGATTGGGATGTACAGTTTGTATCCAGATTTTGGAGTGCCTTTTCCAAATATTTTGGGATCAAATTGAACTTTTCCCTTGGCTTAGCATTCTCGGTGTTTTTCGAGGCCATCCCCTTTTTCTTGATCCCTGTGGATTCCATTCTAGGGCTCTTCTTTCTATAGATTCCTCTCCCTTCCTGAGTGTGTGGCCTATCCAACCCCTCTTCCTTTTCCCTAACTGAATTTCTATTGGTAGCTGGTAAGTGTTTTTCCATATTTCTTCATTTGTCACTTTCTCCGGCCATTTAATATTCATAAGAAACCTGTATACAAGTTTCACTTGCATATAAAAGCATATAAAAATACTTTCACATTAGTATTAAAAATGCAAACCTTGGTTCTTTTTGAATTAGCCACAATATCTCCGCGGTGTGCAGGCTGAGAATCAATCAGGATTCGGACCAAGTAACATCAAGTCAGCTTTATTCAGTCATGATACTGTTTACAGAGGGTGCATCCTTCTAACGCGTTTCGTGCCCTTAAACCCCGCACTTTCCCAACTTGAGAAACTCTGAGTGGTGTTCTGTGAAGATAGCGACACCATGCTGCCAGAATAAACACCCAATCAAACCTGTATACAGTGTATCATATAAATGCACAGTTTTATCCATCTAGCCGGGCAGTTTTCTGCTGATAGGAGCACCCACCTGGCTGTGAGGTAAGTATATACAATCACTTGGGGTTGCCTAACTTTTAGCACCTCCAAGTAAATTGAGCCTTTCCTTCTACTTTAGAAATACGAGCAAAAGGTATTTTGGATTTTTTAGAAAATGCTAAACTCTCTAAAATTAACACTATCTAATATGTTGGCATAATAAACAGTGATGAACATATTCATTTATGTGTGCATTGTCATTAATGAGCTTCGGCAGCAAATATTTTGTTGGTACAGGTATGGGACTTGTTATCTAGAACGCTTGGACAGTTTCTGGATAACAGATTTTTCCATAATTTGGATCTTCATAACTTAGGTCTACAAGAAAATCATATAAACATGAAATAAACCCAATAGGCTGGATTTGCTTCCATTAAGGATTAATTATATCTTAGTTGGGATCAAGTACAAGCTACTGTTTTATTATCACACAGAAAAGGACATCAGTTTTAAAACTTTGGATTATTTGGATAAAATGGTGTCTATGGGAGACAGCCTTTATGTAATTCAGAGTTTTCTGGATAAGGGGATTCCAGATAACATATCCTATACCTGTATGTGCACAGATAACATGTAGAAAATGATAATTTTATACTGGTTTAGTAAACGGACACCTGACACCTTAGATGTAAAACATTGTTTTCATTTTCAGAATTGTTGCATAAAGTTACATCAGTTGACGCACAAATAATGACTGCAAACTAATAAACACAGCTCTGACTAATGACATTTCATTTTTGCAAACATTTCTGCTCCACCTACATCAGAAATAGTCCTATAAATGTTGGGTTCACCAACCTGTTTTATCTCTAACTGATAGAGGAACGATTAGGAAATGAATTCTTCTATGGGAATCCTGTATTTGCTGTTGGCTCTTGTTCCCACAGGTAAGTACCCAGAGCAAGAACTTTATAGAGTTTTATTGTTCTGTTCCAGTGTAGGCTCATTAAGGATATATGTCAGGGTAACATTGGGGTGTAGCAAGTTTATACCATTAAAAATCTTGTATTATTCAATTGACGTCTGTGAATTGACACAGGTGTCAAAATTCACGTTTTGCTAATTTTCCGGTGTTTAGTCAATTTTACGGGGAAATGAACAAATTTTTCGCTAAGCGAAATGGCACAAATTTGCCTGCACTAGTAATAAGTGTCTCACAGTGTCTGTGTATAAAATAAAAACTGCACTCACCTTTAGTTGTTGTAGTAAATCAAATTATTCTTCAAAACACATTCTTCTACAAAAAGAACCCAAACTTTAATCTACGGGGAAGATTTATCAAGGGTCAAATAGTAAAATATGAATGTCAAAATTCTCACCTTCAGATTTTAATCCCCCAATCTGAACGTGAGATTTATCACACCTTGACCATGGAAACAGTCCTAATTCAAGTATTTTCCACCTGAAATCTGCCGAGTTCATGAACAAGTCAATGGCAAAGTTTCGTTGAGCCATTTGTAAACATTAGCCTTCCTGAGATTCAAGTTTTTTTTTCAGCGATAAACTTGATTCATAGTGATGGGCGAATTTATTCGCTGGGGCGAATTCACGGCGAATTCCCGTGATTCTAATAAATTCGCGAAACGCCAGCGAAAATTCGCAAAAAAAAAAACGATGCATCAAAAACGTGCCGCGACTCGTTTTGCAAATTTTTTCGCCATTTCGCGAATTTCGCTGGAATTTCGCAATCTTTTCGGCGAAGCGAAACTGGGTAGATTCGCCCATCACTATTGATTCATACCAATCGAGTATGATTACAATTTTCAGGGTCAGAGCCATTAGAATATTGGACTTCCCAGTTGTGAGTATACTTGAATTAAAAAGAAATTCACATTATTTCAGAATTCAACCTTTGATAAATGTGTTCTTATTTTAGCACATAACAATGAAGGTTTTTTTCTCCTAAATCTGTCTTCAAAAACTGAATTCAACTGCAATTTATGCACATTAACTGCCTTAATACCAAGCACCACACAGCAATCCGATGCTATTCCAATATTGTTTGGTTGATGTCTTGAATTAATAGAATTTAATTGAATTTAATAGACTTTTGCAACTATTAGAAAAAAAAGCTTGCACATGGCCTTCTTCTTTATTAGTCTGTGATCATTTAGTTACATTGATTCCATTTGTGGCCCTCATGTGCCCCCATGTCTTGCACCCAAAATATGGAACTGCAACCCTCGCACCACCTGGTATTTGAAATTTCTACAAGGTTTTAGATGCTGAACTCTGCAATCAGGTAGAAAGGCTGACCCTGAGTTGGGGAGAAGTTTTATTCAACAATACAAGTATGGGATCAATTATCTGGAAAACAGTTATCCAGAAAGCTCCAAATAATGGAAAAGACCATATCCCATAGACTCAATTTTATCCAAATATTCCAGATTTTAAATTCAGATTTTTCTCAGTAATAATAAAGCAGTATCTTTTACTTGATCCCAACTAAGATATAATTAATCCTTATTGGAAGCAAAACCAGCCTATTGGGTTTATTAAATGTTTATATGATTTTCTAGTAGACTTAAAGGGATTGTTCACCTTTGAGTTAACTTTTAGTATAATGTAGAGAGGGATATTCTGAGACAATTTGCAATTGGTTTTCATTTTTTATTGTTTGTGGTTTTATAGTTATTTAGCTTTTTATTCAGCAGCTCTCTAGTTTGCAGTGTCAGCAATTTGTTTTCTATGGTACAAATTCCCCTAGCAACCCTGCATTGATTTGAATAAGAGACTGGAATATGAATAGGAGAGGGACTGAATAGAATGATAAGTAATAAAAAGTAACAATAACAATACATTTGTAGCCTTACAGAGCATTTGTTTTTAGATGGGGTCAGTGACCCCCATTTGAAAGCTGCAAAGAAACAGAAGAAAATTGCAAATCATTAAAAAACTATGAAAAATAAATAATAAAGACCAATTGAAAGGTTTCTTAGAATTGGCACTTCTACAATATACTGAAAGTTAACTTGAAGGTGAACCACCCCTTTAAGTCTACTAGAAAATCATATAAACATGAAATAAAGCCAACAGGCTGGTGTTGCTTCCACTAAGGATTAATTATATCATAGCTGGAATCAAGTACAAGCTACTGTTTTACTATAACAGGTATGAGACCTGTTATCCAGAATGCTTGAGACCTGGGGTCTTCTGGATAATGGATCTTTCTGTAATTTGGATCTTCATACCTTAAGTCTACTAGAAAGTCATATAAACATGAAATAAACCCAATAGGCTGGTTTTGCCTCCAATAAGGATTAATTATATCTTAGTTGGGATCACGTACAAGCTACTGCTTTATTATTACACAGAAAAAGGAAATTTCTATCAGCCAAGTAACACTCATGTAAGTTTACTTACCTACAAGTTTACACCCATCATGCACAGCAAACCACCAAACAAATATTTGGTATTCTACCCCCCACAACACTGGTTTTACAGCTGGTGCTAGAGTATTGCTCGGGTCCATTTTTAGTGACCTGTACCTGCAACCTGCAATCCACGACCTGCATTCATACCTGCCTGGACCCGTTACCTGACCCGCAAGTACCTTATCCGCAACCGAAAATAGATAGGAATAAGACGTGCCCCCCCTGTGGGGTAACCCAAATCTCCAACACTTAAAAACAATACCAGACCCCCAAATCTGGGCATGCCACAATATTAAATATATCTCTGATATAATGCCAGATGGTACACTTTTAACATTCCAGGAGCTGAAGCAAGTCTTTTCCCTTCCAAACAGAATGCTTTCTCGATATCTTCAGTTACGCCATGCAGTAGGAGCCCAGTTTGGTGGTCAATACAATACAACACCGAAAGACTTAGAACTACTAACACATTTGGAAGATCTTAAGAAACCGTTATCCACATTCTATACCGAATTATTAACAGTAGGCAGCACCACCCTCTCAAAAACATTCGAGAAATGGCAACAGGACATACCACAGCTTACAACAGAGCAATGGGATGAAGTCTTGGAAACCACAATGGATGGGGTCATTAGTACTAGAGATAGGCTAACCCAACTTAAATATTTATACCGTATATACCTTACACCTCAAAGGCTGCATAAAATAAACCCAGAAATAAGTCAGGAATGCCCTAGGTGCCAACACTCACCGGCAGACTTCTTCCACCTTGTATGGAGTTGCTCTGGCTCTCAAAGCTTCTGGGGTAAAGTAGCGGAATACATAAGGGAAAAAACAGAATTGTTTCTCCCACTAGATCCTATGATCATACTGCTTAACCAAGCTGAAGATCAATTCCCTAGAAGAGCCCATAGAACCTTAATCACTATACTTTGTAGGTATGCCAAGAAAACCATTGCAATACATTGGAAATCGCCTAGGGGCCCAAAGCTCAGAACCTGGGAAGACTTGATCGAGAAAGCTATTCCCTACTATAAGCTCACATACATGAGAAGAGGTTGTCCACAAAAATTTTATAAAATATGGGCGCTTTGGACAGACCCTAACAGGTTACCTGAATCCTAAGACAATGTAGGTAGGGGATCAGGGATCTTGTCAACCCCCTCAAACAAACATAAATAAATAAAATAAATAAATTATTATTATACCACAAATTAGAACTTCTAACCAAGGATAAGGAGATGGGCTCCCAGCTTCTGCTGGCGGTCAAGGAACTAAGACACCACATTGTTGTTGTTATTCTTTATTTGATGTTTATCCTGTTTAAAATTCATACAATATACTCTCTTCTTTTGTTTGTTACTAATTGTACATCAAGCAAAATGTCATAAGCATATGATCCTGAGTAAACTGGTAAAATTTCGATAAAAGAATTGTTTAAAAAAAAAAAAAAAGAAATAAGATGTGCCATGAATAATGCAAAATAATGTTTAATTTTTATTAATAATTGTCACACACTCACATTTACTTTATTAACTGTAAATGTATATCAGGAATCTAATGATATTAATTGATAATATGAAGCAACTTATGACGTCCCCATTGCATGATGGGGAGTGGATATATAGTATGTTTGCACGTGTGCAATGTTACATTGAAAAAGGTCCCAAGCAGGAGGCCTGAAACATTGGTTGTACATATATATTCACTTAATACAGAAATCATGAACATTAGGTTTTACACAAACGGTCACTTGTACTTAAGTTTTGTTACACAAAACCTTTGGTTGATGGTCATTTTCTTAGTATAAACCAAGTTTTTATATCTTATGTTTTCTCAGTCTTATGGAAGCCTTTTGAATTATGCACATTACTCTTTGGGGCAGATGTATCAAGGGCCAAATTGTGAATTTTAATTTTTGAGTGTCAAAATTCACACGTTCAAATTTTAATCCCCCTCTTCAAGTATAAATTGGAATGTGAGATTTATCACATCTCGACCATGGAAACAGTTCGACTATTCTCCACCTAAAACCTGGCAAGTTCGTGTGCAACCCAGTGGTAGAGGTCTGTTGAGCCATTGGGAGATGTTAATAGCTTTCCTGACATTTGAGTTTTCTTTCAGTAGAAAAACGTGGTTCGTATGAATTGAATGCAGATTGAATACAGTTTGAATTTTTGCGTCAGAACCGTCTGATTGAATATTAGACATTCAAATTTTTTCTTAAATAACCTCCCAGTGGAATTGTGAGTATATTCAAATTAATAAAAAAAAATCACATGAATTTGAAATTCAACATTTGATAAATGGGTCTCATTCTTTACTTGAGTAAATATCCCTCCTATCTCAATCTTTCTATAAGCCCACAACTTCAATATTCCTAAGGGCACTTAACATGATATGGTCACAAAGGACAGATGATTAAGTTGGAGAAGAAAATAACACAAAAGGAAAGATTATATAAAAAATGTTTTTAGGGGAAAAGTACCCTAAGAAAAAAGAATGTGAAAACACAGGAAGTGGGAAAAACGGAAATGCGAAGAGAGAAGGAAAGGAAATGGATGAGTGGGAGCACAACAGGTTTGTGCAAATTAATACACAACAGGTTTGTGCAAATTGATACACAACAGGTTTGTGCAAATTAATACATAACAGGTTTGTGTAAATTAATATACAACAGGTTTGTGCAAATTAATACACAACAGGTTTGTGTAAATTAATATACAACAGGTTTGTGCAAATTAATAGACAACAGGTTTGTGCAAATTAATACACAACAGGATTGTGTAAATTAATATACAACAGGTTTGTGCAAATTGATACACAACAGGTTTGTGCAAATTGATAGACAACGGGTTTGTGCAAATTAATAGATAACAGGTTTGTGTAAATTAATATACAACAGGTTTGTGCAAATTAATACACAACAGGTTTGTGCAAATTAATACATAACAGGTTTGTGTAAATTAATATACAACAGGTTTGTGCAAATTAATACACAACAGGTTTGTGTAAATTAATATACAACAGGTTTGTGCAAATTGATACACAACAGGTTTGTGCAAATTAATAGACAACAGGTTTGTGCAAATTAATAGACAACAGGTTTGTGCAAATTGATACACAACAAGTTTGTGCAAATTGATACACAACAGGTTTGTGCAAATTAATACACAACAGGTTTGTGCAAATTAATACACAACAGGTTTGTGCAAATTAATACACAACAGGTTTGTGCAAATTAATACACAACAGGTTTGCACCATTTCAAGTGAATACACCACAGGACCAGCATGTGGAATGGGAAAGGAATAGAGAACCAATTCAGAGAGAAAAAGAGGAACTAAGGCAGGAGGTAATCACACTAAAAATGAAGCGGGGGAAAAGCAGAGAGGATAGTTAAGGATAATTAATTTGAGCAAAAGGGAACGGACTACTCATGTAATAAAAATTTTAAATAAAGGCCTTTTATTCGCACCTAGAAACAGAATGAACAACTTCAGTACGTTTGTGGATGCAGAGAAATTGTAATAACCCTGGTGGTCTAGTGGTGAGGTGGGGACACCCGTCTCGTTGCTCCTCTTCCTCCTGTGCGCCGGTAACTTAGGGCATGTGCTGCATGCATCTTAGGTGGATTTGTGCTGACATTACGGCATAAGTGCGCAATGGCGTGAAATTTAAAGGTACTTAAAGAGACATTTTGAATTTTTTTCATTGCCCGTTATAGGTTTCCTCCTTGTGAGTTCCTAGTGCCTCTGTGCTGTTTGAAGCTTCTGTTATCTGATTACCTGTTGTGACCCCTGCTTGTTTGTGACGATCCTCAGTGGGGTAACTACCAGGGGAGCAGACGGTGCGCACCCTCTCAGGGCCTTCCAGCAGCTATCGGGCCTCTGATTCTGCCCAGATTATCACTGATTCTGTCCGGAAAATTGTGTATGGAGGTTGGTGGGGGGGCCTGGCAGCACATCCAGTCCCGGTGCTCACCCCCTCTAGTTATGTTACTGACCATCATGACTTCTGAAATCTTGACCCTGCCTGGTAACAGACTCTTCTGTGTCCATATATCCTTTTTGATTGATCTCCTGGTTTGACCCTTGCCTGTTTGACTCTGCTTGTACTCTGCCTGCACTGACCAGGCCTGATTTGACTACACTATCTCTCTTCGCTTTGTACGGAGATCTTCTGACCAAAAGACTTTGCCTTATGTTCATGCCCCTTTGCTCATCCAGAACCCTTATCTAAGCACCTCTCTTTATAAAGCCTGGCGGAATCCAATTATTCGAGGGCTGCTCCCGAGGTGAAAGGCAGCTGTTATATGCTGAAGTAAAAGCCGAGACCAGGGTTGATAGAAACCCCTTAAAACATGATGGAAATGAGAATAAAACTCAATATTTCTATAAGGATATGAAATCAAAATATGTGCCAGATCATGGAAAAGGTGATTATATTATATTCTATAAGGACATTTTAAAAATTGGTTTGATGGATGTGCAGGAAAAATGGAAAAATAAATAAGACGGAAAAAGTAAATCTTCCAACTAAAGAAATAAATGCCCTGGTGGTTTAAAAAAATGACAAAACCATAATGATAAAACCCACAGACTAGGGGGGGAGGGTGGAAATGATGGATAATGGGAATGACTTTGAAATGAGCAACAGTTAAAAATACATGTTACTAATAATAATAATTTTTTTAATTAGGGACTTTGGCTTTAAAGTTTATCACAAAGTCAGAACCTTGAACAAAGGAATCACAGAGTTCTATAGGCTTGTATAAAGGGAGTAACCAACAACACTGAAAGCAAAAAACTGTTCTAACAGCCAAGCAGGTGACTCAAAGCCAGAGTACTATTGACCAAGTCTAGCATGTAAACATAATCCATCCAAGTCAAGGGGCTCTCAGGGGTATTTGCAGACACAGGACTTTATTCTCTCTCACTTTCTTATATACCTGTATCAATCCCTACAGTTTTATTTGAAATATATAAGCATTGGCATCATCATTGGACAGATTGCTCATCCTCAAATTTTCAAGACTATTATTAGACTTTTTCTCTTTTGTTCCGTGAATTTTCTCAAGCACTTTCACACTTGAGAAAAATGATGACACTGTTCAAGGTTCTCCTAGTTTATTTGTTAAGGTTGCTAGAGCAGGGATCCCCAACCTTTTGAACCCGTGAGCAACATTCAGAAGTAAAAGGAGTTGGGGAGCAACAATAGCATGATAAATGTTCTTGGGGTGCCAAATAAGTGCTGTAATTGGCCATTTGATAGCACCTATATGGATTGTCAACTGTCGAGGTCAAAAGTGAGCCGGGACAGACGTCGACTGCAGGGAGACAAGGATCACAATTGTGAGAGAGCAGACACGAGACACGAGTGTATCTATTTGTTCTGTTCTACCATATTGGTGGACAGACCGTTTATTTATAGGTCGAGTACATACATAACTAGTCAATAATTATTAGAAGGTGGTTTAGGGTGGTGGTCCTACCACAACCAATTAGAAAAGAGCGTGGTTTATGAAAGCATGACTAACCGTTTACCTAGTTCTCGGGTATGGATGTCCCCTTGTACCAAGGCTAAGCAAACATTGTATGTTTGCTGATGTCTTTTAGGTACTTTTCCTGTGTCATGCTGACATTTAATTATGAGTATGTGCTGAGAGTGATATTACAGTGTAAAGTGATATGTGATATTATATTGTATATAATTATATGGTATAGAGACAACCTTAACACAACCTACATTCAGACTCTGGCAGTACACCTGATTTTTATACAATTAAAAATTGCTCCAAGCCTGGAATTCAAAAATAAGCACCTGCTTTGGGGCCACTGGGAGCAACATCCAAAGGGTTGGAGAGCAACATGTTACTCATGAGCTACTGTTACTCATGAGCTACTGGTTGGGGATCACTGGGCTAGAGAATTAAATTAAGTAAATGGAGTGATAGAAAGATTTCTATTCAAAACAATTGTTTTTGTCATTAATGAAAAGTAAATAATTCCAACTTATGATACATGAGCTATTGCTACTAATTTTTATTTCCTATTTTTGGTTTTTAATTGGTTGGATATTGTGAGAAGTCTTAGAAGATGTAGTTTAAATGCAATATTTGTATCTCTTCCTTCTGTGAAGTTTGTCATTATGGTTATTAATTCACTGAATTCATATATTGTGTATTTTATTTTACAGCTTCTTCTCTTACTTGTTTAGTCTGCACTGCGGAAGGAGTTGCAAACTGTGTTGACCATAGTTACGACTGTCCACCAGGAACAATTTGTGCCTCGCAACAAAACGTTATTGCAGGTACGTATGCTGTGTATTCTAAGGGGAAAATGTGTTTTAGATAACTGGCTACTGAACTTTCATTTGTGCTATCTGTGAACTACTGAACCAAACTCTTCACAAGGTTTACCCTCAAAAAAGACACTCATTGGTAAAAAAAAAAATGTTGTTGGTCAAAAAAAACATTTGTCAAGCATTCGGTTTTCACGGTTTCACAAATTCCACACAGTGCTAGTTTAATAAGTAGTTATGCTTTAATGAGTATTCCTGGGTTATCTTTGCTCTTTATAGGTGAAATAAACAGTACATATGTAATCAGAGGATGTATTGAGGAATGGATGTGCAACAAGCCACTGGTGTATCAATTTAAAATAAACACAGCAAAGAAGGTGGCCTCTTGTTGTTCTTCTAATGATTGTACTCCACCTGAACTCCCAAGTAAGTGAGTCTGTGCTCCAAGCAAAGAATATATTACTATCATATCTCTTATTTCAGAATTTTATGGAAGCTTGCTCTTTCTTCTAATGTATCTACATGGACTTCTAAAGATAACCCTTTAGCAGTTTAGTTTTTAGCATTCAGACTTTTATAAAAAAAAACCCTTAGACTTAAATCTATAGTGTTCGGTCTAGACAGAGGGGTGGCATTTTATCAACCTCTGCATATTCCCCTAATTTAATCAGTTAATTTAATCAGTTCTACAGCGTTATTATTTCTTTTCATAGAGTTGCAAGGAATGAAATAATTTCTTGCTGGCTTCATTGCAATAATTTGGCACAAATAATTGCTGGGAGGCCCAGGGGAATCCCAAGTCCCAAGCTAAAATGGAAATATTGGAGCAGTATTTAGATATTACAAATCTACAAATAGGCACATAAAGGGCAGATATTGGACATTTGGACTTTTCTCATGGAAGGAAGCCTGGGTAAGATTATATTTACTTGAGCACTGCACAATATGTGGGCTCTATATAAATACATATTATTATTAGTATTATTATTAATAATAATAATAATAATGCATATTTCATTGTGGAAAAGCTGCTGTCTCTTTCAAGTAAATATAAAAAAAAGCATAAAAGTTTACTCCCAGTCCTCCTGAATTAGTTTAGGGATGTTTTTAAGTCATTGGATCGAGGGCGACAATAGCACCTTGTCATTTCCAAAAGGAGATGCTTAAATGGTTTTGATTAGTGATGGGCGAATTTATTCACCAGGGGCGAATTCGCAACGAATTCCCGCGATTCGCCGCTGGCGAATAAATTTGCGAGACGGCAGGAAAAATTTGCCGCCAAAAACGAGTCGAGCGTCGTTTTTGACGCGAAGCGACGAAAACGACGCGACGCGCGTCGGAAACGACGCACCGCACGCCAAGAACGACACGCCCGTTTCGCCCATCACTAGTTTTGATTTATAGCCCAGTAACTTACATGACTGTGTGGTATGGAGCATACTATATGTGGTTTATGTTATTAGTTAACTCAGTGAAAACTATGAACAAATCTCTAAAGCTTTTATTTGTATTTTTAGTGCCAAACCTAAATACACAACCAAATGGATTATGGTGTCCAACCTGCTCCCTCAGTGATGCATCAAACTGTTCTGTTCCACTGATGTGTACCGGGGATGCGACTTACTGTTTTTCAGAATTAAGACCATTTAACGGTAAACATTATATATACATTGTTGAAAGAGAATTGAGCAAACGTTTACCTCTTCTTCTTGACTATTTAGTCTTTTCCACCATTACAAGCATTGAGGGTATTCTTAGGCTCTAGAACTTGTAATGTAATGTATACTAAATAACTCAAACTGGAAGGGAAGTATATTTTCATTGAGAACCTCAAAGCATGAATCAAACTTTTTTTTATGTTAGAAATCGCAAATTGAAAAAATGGCACTAAAGCACAAACATTTTTTATATTTGTTAATGTAAAAACACCCTCGTGTAAAAACCATGAAGGGGTTTTTTATTATAGTCAGATTTTTTCCAGTCGTAGTTTTAAAGGGGAAAACAAATTTTTTTCAAGATATATTATACTCAGATTTTCTATTGGTCGGATTTGAGAGTGCATTAACCCTCGAATTCGACCTTCGAATTGGGGCTCCTCTTCTGAGATATCGATATGGCGACGATCCATCGTGTAGATCTCGGGAAATAGAGCGCCGCAAGATGGATCGTGGACATATCACCATCTCAGAAGAGGAGCGCATGCAGAGAATCAGTAAGTAACTTCTTCTTAAAAATTTTGCGATTTTAAAGATTTATGTCTCTTTTCGTTTATTTTTATTAAAAAAACAAACTAATTAAAAAAAAAATGTTACTGTTCCTTTAAGGTATTTTTCTAAATGTACAATATGCTGAAGGTTACACCTGTGACTTACATGTACAATGTTTTTTTTCCTTTACAGCACTTCATGGTTGTGCCACTGAAAGCTTCTGCCAGAATGGTAATACCCAAGATTTTCCTAGTCCTGCTTTTCTATATGTAAATGTTTCCTGTTACAGAGCAAATAGTGTTGGTAGTGGAACCACCACTGTAAATACTGGATACACAAGTGAAAATCCTGGAGATACCACTGTAAATACTGGATACACAAGTGAAAATCATGAAGATACCACTGTAAATACTGGATACACAAGTGAAAATCCGGAGATACCACTGTAAATACTGGATACACAAGTGAAAATCCTGGAGATAGCAATGGAAATGTTGGATGTGCAAATGGAAATAATGGAACTTTGGTGAAATGTCCTGGTTACCATAGCATAGTTATGTGTGTGGCAGGTATTATTCTTGGAATGATAAATAAGAATGTATGTAAAACAACATCTTGATACGAGGAAAGCTATATTGTAAGTTCATATCAAATGTGTATGTTTTAAATGTCTGAAGAGTAACATGCATTAGTGATTTCTGTATAGATGTATTTCTTTTAGCTCTGCTTTTAATTACACCCCTAGGCAACAATTCAGTAGCAGGAGGCTGACACTTTGCACAGTGATTTGTCTAAGTTGGGAAACTGGGCAGCAAACTGGAAAATGAGGTTCAATGTTGATAAATGCAGGTTATGCACTTTGGCAAAAATAATATAAATGCAAGTTATACACTAAATGTCAGTGTGTTGGGAGTTTCCTTAAGTGAGAAGGATCTTGGGGTTTTTATAGATAACAAGTTGTCTAATTCTGGGCAGTGTCTGTAGCTACTAAAGCAAATTAAGTTCTGTCCTGCATAAAAAAGGGCATAAACTCAAGGGATGAAAACATAATTATACCTCTTTATAGATCCCTAGTAAGGCCTCATCTGGAGTATGCAGTGCAGTTTTGGACTCCAGTCCTTAGGAGGGATATAAATGAGCTGGAGAGAGTGCAGAGACTAAGTGCAACTAAACTGGTTAGAGGGATGAGACTGGGACACTTCAATTATGAGACTGGGAGACTGTCCAGGTTGGGCTTGTTTTCTCTGTATTACACTAAATACATTAGAGGACATTATAGACAAATATTACCCATAAAGAGGATCACCAGAGGCCACCCCTTCAGACTAGAAGAAAAGGACTTTCATTTAAAGGAACAGAGTAGGTGGTTCTTCACAGTGAGGACAGTGAGGTTGTGGAATGCACTGCCGGGTGATGTTGTGATGCTGATTCTGTTAATGACTATAAGAGGGGGATGATTTACAGGACAGACATAATACAAAGGCTATTGTCATACTAAACTCTACAGTTAGTATAGCTATGGGCATATATGGTTTGTGTGAAAGAGTAGAGGGGTGTGTGTGTGGATTCTGGGCTTTAATTTGGAGGGGTTGAACTTTTTTCAACCCAATTTAACTATGTAACTATTAAGGGCCAATTTAATAACATTCAAATCACTTTTTACAAATCTCAAAAAATGTGTTGTTTTTCTATATTTCTTTAAAAATGTGAGATTTGTTAAGTGTAAAAACCATGAAAAACTCTAATACAAACATTCCTCAGGTAAATGCTGTCGAGGTCCTATAGAAGTCAGTGGGAGATGTGCTGATCCTTTTGGACCAGTTTTAATCAATTTCAGAGTTTTAGGGATTTTTTGTTTGCTAGCATTTGTCTGAAAAAACTTAAATGTTTAGACCCATTTGGATTTTTTTTCTCCAGATTGTTCAGTTTCCCCAATAAAAATTTGGATTTTATAGGAGAAAAACTTGTATTTTTTTGTTTTTTTCCATTACAAAGTAATTAGTGTTTGCTCTTAGGTCGTCAGGCTTTAGGACTGTTGATAGTCTCAAAAATTGTATCTAGGATTGTCAAAGTAAAGGTAGCACTCTTGCCAAAATTAAACAGCTTTAGAGTAATTGCTTGGAATGGTATGAGTGACAATGTAGTCATTGTTTTGTTGGAATAATTTCTTTTTAATAATTTTTTAATAATTTCCCTGTGTTGTTGGAATAATTTCCAGGGCCCCTATGCACACATAAGGGCTGTGAGGACCAGAGGGAATCCCAAGTCCCAAGCTAAAATGGAAATATTGGACCAGTGTATGATAATGATGGGATCTGCAAATTGGAACATACTGTAAAGAAATCTTACCCTGGTGCTCTAGTGGTGCGGCGGGGACGCCTGCCTCGCCGCTCTGCTGTTCTGCCTAGTACGCGTGCGGCGCGCACTTCCGCCTTTTAAAGATGCAGGCGCGCTGGCGTCGTGACGTCAGCGCGCAATGGCGCCAAAAAATTAAAGGGATATTTAAAGGGGGTTTTTGAACTGTTTGTTGCCCGTGATAGGATTTTTCTCCTGGTGCCTTACCCTGTGCTGTAAAACTTCTAGTATCCCTGTTTCCTGTGTTTGACCCTGCCTGGCTTTTCTGACTATCCTGATTATCTATATCCTGACCCGAGCCTGACATTTGACTACCGATATTGCCTCATCCGTACCTGATTGATTACCCGGTTTTGACCCTTTGCCTGACTGACTACGTTTACTATCCGCCTGCCTCGACCCAGCCTGTCTTCGATTACGATTTTGTCTCACGCCTCTGTACTTCGACCTTCTGCCCAAAGACTTTTACTTACAGTTGTGCCCCTTTGCCTGCTCAGAACCTTTTGTCTTGCACCTCTCGTTTTAAGACCTGGCGGCATCCGATTAGCCAAGGGCTCCTCCCGAGGTGAAAGGCGGCTGTTATAGGCAGAAGCACGAGCCGAGACCAGGGTGCTTGTCACTGGTTCTGAGTTTAGGGTGCCGACCGTTACACATACAGAGCTAACTTTGGGTATTTGGATTTTCCCCATGGAAGGAAGCCTGTCTTAATGTGTAATGCAGTGACACCACCAATGGAGCCGATGTTTTACTGGGGAATAAAAGTTTTCTACTCCCCAGTATTGGCATGACAGGGTAATATCCTCCCTGCCCAGGCAAAGCCATGCCACTTAGGAGCTCTATAAAAGAAAGGAATCTAGACTCAAATAATTAGAAGGGGACCAATTTTCTTAATACATTTGCAACTTCAATGTAATTCACTATAAGCTTTTTATACCAGATATTAGTATTGACTCTGGAAGGAGACAGCACTTTCTCATTGGAGGTATTTATCAATGAAACATAGTTGACCCCATTTATAAAAAATAGAGTGAGGCAATGTTTTTTTTTTTTAAAAAAAGCCTCCAAGAACCATGGTTTTAAGATTTTGCCCCAAATACATCTCTTAGTTGCATTCTGACTTTCTCCCCTAGAATGGAAGCCAAAGAATTGAACTTTATTCTGTATGCATCATGCAAGCATGATTTGCTATTAAGGTTTTCTACGCAAGTGCATACATTTAGTAAACCAAATTGTTAGTTACAGGTTTATCATTGAATTCTTAAGCCACCATCTCAAAGGACATTTATTACTGCACATTAATGGGGTTTCTTCCTTGTTTGTGGTACAACTGTAGGAGTATATATGGTGACCCAACCAATCAACAATTAGATTGGAACAGCCTACCAAAGAATAGTTGATTGCTATAGGACACTGAACTGGGACACTTTATACAATTATATTTGGTAGTTTTTAAGCACACTACCTATCTTCTCTTATTTGGCCATGCATATTTTAAATATGTTAATACTGAACTCCATTTTCACCAGCCATGAATATAATAAAGAATAACTGCTTTTAAATGCAGCATTGTGATTTATAATTGGTGATGCTGATATCTTGTGTTTTGCTTGAAGCATTAAAGCTTTTGTAAACTAATATATATTAAAGTATCTCTCAGCATCTGTGGGGAAGTATATTAACTTCAATACATAAATCCTCAAGAGCAGTGAAGGTGGTCATACATAGGGATGGCGCGAACTGTTCGCGCGCGAACATCCGCTGTCGCGCGACGTTCGCCATTTTGGGTTCGCGCATAGTCGCCGCTTTTTTTTGCCCTCTCACCCCAGACCAGCAGATACATGGCAGCCAATAAGGAAGCTCTCCCTCCTGGACCACCCCCACACCCCCTGGACCACTCCCCTTCCATATATAAACTGAAGCCCTGCAGCATTTTTTCACTCTGCCTGTGTGTGCTTGGAAGAGCTAGTGTAGGGAGAGAGCTGTTAGTGATTTCAGGGACAGTGGATAGTAAGTTTGCTGGCTAGTAATCTACTTGATACTGCTCTGTATTGGAGGGACAGAAGTCTGCAGGGATTTGAGGGACATTTTAGGTTAGGTAGCTTTGCTGGCTAGTAAATAAATCTACTGTTCTTCAAACAACTGCCATACATTGACCTGTATTTTTTCTGTGCTTCAGTGGCTGCGACTATTTTCAGCATTTATATGGCATATTTTTTCTGTGCTTCAGTGGCTGCGACTATTTTCAGCATATATATGGCATATTTTTTCTGTGCTTCAGTGGCTGCGACTATTTTCAGCATTTATATGGCATATTTTTTCTGTGCTTCAGTGGCTGCGACTATTTTCAGCATTTATATGGCGTATTTTTTCTGTGCTTCAGTGGCTGCGACTATTTTCAGCATATATATGGCGTATTTTTTCTGTGCTTCAGTGGCTGCGACTATTTTCAGCATTTATATGGCATATTTTTTCTGTGCTTCAGTGGCTGCGACTATTGGATTTTTCAGATACATTTTTGCCCTTGATCCCCCTCTGGCATGCCACTGTCCAGGTCGTTGCACCCTTTAAACAACTTTAAAATCATTTTTCTGGCCAGAAATGTATTTTTTAGCTTTTAAAGTTCGCCTTCCCATTGAAGTCTATGGGGTTCGCGACGTTCGCGAACCGTTCGCGCGTTTTGGTTCGCGCCATCCCTAGTCATACACGGTAAGATTAAAGATGCCGATATTGGTCCTTTAGACCTATTCAACAGCTTATCCATTTATGTGTGGGGGGCTTCCGTTGGGTCTCCCCGATCGACACCAGGCCAAAAATCAGCCAGAGATTGATCAAACAGGTTTGATTTGTCCTGCGACTGAAGACCACATCTGCTAGTTGATGTGGTCCTATGACCCATTCTCACCCATTTCCTTCATTGCCCTGCCATTGGTGGACATATCGGGAAAAGAATTAGAGGAGAATACTCATATTCAGTAATGGGCATTTCTGACCCCTTTCAATTTGCTGTTAATTTGTGATACAGCAACAACTTTGGCAAAATGCATTGAAGTCTATAGGCAACAAATTTTTCTTTTGACGAGAGACATTTTTTTCACCCATTGGAGTCTATGGGTATAATTTTCACAGCAAAACTTCCGCAAAAAATTCCTCTCATCACTACTCATATTACACATAACACCAGCAGAAAATTTGGGATCCATGGCTCGCTTTTGTTTAATATTCCATCCTTCAATGACTAGTGGATTATAAAAATAAAACCATCAGGCTTTCACGTTTGGCACCCAATACCAGAACAAATGCCAAGCACCCTGGTCTCGGCTTGTGCTTCACCAGTAGTGTGACCGCCTTTGGCTTCGGGAGGAGCCCTCAGCTACTCAGATGCCACCTGGACTTAAACGAGAGGTGCAGAGCAGGAGTTCTGGCCAGCAATGGGGCACGACTGTATATAAAGTCTTTAAGGCCGATGGTCACGGTACAGGTGGGATTATGCAGATTCGTGGTCAGACAGGCTGGGATGAGGCAGGCGCACAGCTTGAGAAGTCAGGCAGGCAAAAAGTCAAACCTGGTGATTAAACAGTTGAAATGAGGCAGAATCAGAGTAAATAACAGGCATGTGTCAAAACCAGGAGATCAATCAGGAGGATAAGGCAGAATCAAGTCAGTAACAGGCACGGGTCAGAGTTCAGAAGCAAAAGTGGTAAAAAATAGCCAGGCAGGGTCAAACACTGGAGTTCAGGATAACAGAAGCTAATAGCACAAGGTTACAAGGCACCAGATTAAACCTATCACGGGCAACATGAAAAACCAAAATGCCCCTTTAAATATTTGAAATGTACTACGCCAGCGTGCATGCGCCTATAAATTCAGGAAGCGCACACTAAGAAGAGGATGCCGGCAGAGAACGGTGTGGCGGGCATCCCTGCCGCACCACCACTAGACCACCAGGGTGAGTCTTCGTGACACAGGCTACATCAGCTAACTTTTAGCTTAGATGATCACCAAAATTGAATCATACTAAGCAATCTGCAATAGATGTTAACTTGTTGCCATGACGTCTTTTCTTGTTTCTTAAATACAACTATGAACAGTTAACCTCTCCCCTTCTTGGCTTCTAGACCCTTTTTTTCATCACTTGACAAAGAAAATCAAAGAATATATAAAAAAAGAAAGACAATATAACAAATATTGGGCTTGCACACTCCAACAAATTGCACGTAGAAAAAAAATGTTATCTATATGTAAAGTCAATACGTTGCAAAAAAGTCAATAAATATATAGAGCAATATCATCAAGTAAAGATAAATACCACACAGTTTGCTAAATCAAGTCAGAGAGAAAAGCGGTGCCAGCAATGAGAATTAACTCCAACGTATCGGCTTAATAATGTCTTAATATATATATCCTATACCTGTCTCCGTGGAATTGCACTGACCGAATTTACCAGTTTTGGCCACTAGAGGTCGCCAATCACTAGCTAATGCTATCAGTACCAGTACTTAGAATAGAGACAATGAAAGCCTGTGTTGAAGTGTATAAGGTAAATGCCTCTAACCAGTGCTTTTAGTGTTCAATTCCCATTGAGTGATAATTTATGCTAGCAAAGTAGATAGACAAGCAACTTTGCACCCTTATGCTGTGGTGTGTTTTACCATTGTGGGTGATAGTCTGAATTCGCATGTTAGTGAATTTGTGTAGCGCAGGTGAAAATTCGCCTACAACAATTCTGTTTTTATAAATGTTTGACTACATATGTTCTAGCGCCCGTTAATTTAACAGGCTTAATGTAAAGTTCAAGTGTCTCTGCGTCCAGTCCCTGTGTGCGTGGAATTGCACTACTGCGCATGTGCTGCACGGACCGTCTCTGGCGAATTTACGCTAGCGAAGTAGATAGACGCGCAACTTCGCACACTTATGCTGTGGCGTGTTTCACAATTGTGGGTTATAGTCTGAAAAACGTAAATATGTTACCGTTCGCCGACCAGATTGTAAATTTTGCACGTTAGTGAATTTGCGTAGCGCAGGCGAAAATTCGCCTACAACAATTCTGTTTTTATAAATGTTTGACTACATATGTTCTAGCGCCTGTTAATTTAACGGGCTTAATGTAAAGTTCAAGTGTCTCTGCGTCCAGTCCCTGTGTGCGTGGAATTGTGCTACTGCGCATGTGCTGCACGGACAGAGAGAGAGAGACCGACCAGGGTGCTTGGCATTTGTTCTGGTATTGGATGCCGACCATGACATGCGCAGTGGGTGCCAGTGATCTCCATTCATTGCAAAGTGATCACTGCTCATTCTGCTGTGACACTTGGCGTTCTATGATACTCTGCCTGATTTTCCCTGTGTTTGACGCAGCCTATTTTTGACTTACGTTACCTTGCTGCCTGAACCCGACCTCTTCTGTTTCCTGATTCGCTGCATTAACCCTTCTGTTTATGACCCGGCCTGTATATGGACTTTGCTACTCAGCTGCCTGGATTGACCCTTGCTTGCCTGACCATTCTCCTGCTTACCGTTTGTGTCAGACGTTCCTGAGAACCGACACTCCTACCATGCCTTGACTAGTGTACAGTCCTGTTCCCAATCTCAGTGTCTGTTTCTGTCAGTGGGAGGTGTAGGAGAGGTCAACCCTCATCAACCTCTTCCTATCTGGACATCGGTGACACCAGCCTTTATACATTACATTTTTGTCTAACCAAACATATTAGATACGTATTGCTGAATCTTCTATTAGGCATTTGTCTGTTATACAACCCCATTGGTCTTCATCTGTCTGTTTCTGCAAAAGAAGAATTTATAAGTGGAGATTAAGTGGACTTATTCTCATTGTTACCCTCTAGCAAAGAGTTCTGAGAACTAGTTGTGCACACATTCACTAATTGCTTTCAAGCCTTTTGCATTTATGCTAATGTAATTACAACTGAGCATCCAAACTTAAGCCCTTTAAGCATTTGAATACCATTTTAGAGGCATATAAAAGCTATGGTAAGATCCCCTGAGCATTCTGGATAACGGGTGCCATACCTGTAGTATGTTTTATCTTCGTTTCCTCTGCTCTGCAGTAGATAGTGTAGGTTCATTCAAATTAGGTAGATAATTAACTGATTTTCTCTGGAAGTAACATCTGGTAAAGCAAGTTTTAGAAAATACTTATTAAATCTTTTAAGGTGGGGCAGCTGCGCAATGTTACTAATTCAGGTATTGCATGGCTTGAATTAAATGCTCTAGAAAAAATTTAGCAGAATGACTACACCTCAAAATACATATAAAACATTCAATTATTAGAATAGATTAATGATAAAAGCCAACACAGCTCGGGATGTGGGGTGTTTTGTAATTTGGATCTTCATACCTCAAGTCTACTAGAAAACCTTGTAAATATTAAATAAACACAGTAGGCTGGTTTTGCTTCCAGTAAGGATTAATTATATCTTAGTTGGGATCAATTAAAAGCTACTGTTTTATTATTATGCCAAAATTCAGATTTGGATCAAATGGTGTTTATGGGAGATGTCCTTTCTATCTGAAGGAATATGGCCAAACCTATGCCCAATATGCCTTTATTGATAAATCCCTATTTTGTATTGCTAAATGCTTGTAACTGCTTTTGCAAGACAAAACTGATACTGTTTATAAAAAGCTACAGGCTAGCTCACAAATGACTGGAATGTATGTGACTGCATATGTTTTGCTGGAGTTATTTCTGTAACCATCTATGCCTTGCCTAAATGTAACACATGTGTTATTTCTGTAACTCAGAATGATGATGTATGCTATATGTCTTATCCTTACACGGTGCTGCATGTTTCTCCTTATACACCGCAGAAGGGGTGTACAGGGGTATATAAGCAAGCTCCACACAGTAATAAATTGGACAAGCCTTGCATCACAACTCTTGTGTATTCTTGCATTTGTCCCCCGGAGATCTCTGGTTCCTGATTTGGGCAGCTCCCAAAGGTGTGACAGGCCATAAGTGCGAAAGAGCCGCAAATAAGTGCGAAAGAGCCGCAAATAAGTGCGAAAGAGCCGCAAATAAGTGAGGAAGAACCTCAACACTATCATTCAGAGCTTTCTGCATAATGGGTTTCTGAATACGTAATTCCATAACTGTACATGCTTGAGACAATGTACCCTTCTCAGATAGAGAGTAATGTGATTGATGCATAATGAGTAACCACAGATGTTATTTTAAAAAAGTTGCTTTAAATTTGTGAGACCTGTTACCATTTATCTCATATACACACATGAAGAACATACATAGAGCCACACTATGGGCAGTGCTCGATCCAACTTATGTAAGAAAGACAATAGACAGATCAGTGTCTCAACATTGCTTAACTGCAAAACATCCAGCATCTTCTGTGTGTTGGACTTCTGAGCTGGACTGTGTGGCCCAGAAGGGCCTCAATTAGAGATGTGTGAATACATTTTGCAGGCACAAATTCACAGTGAATTTCTGTGTTTCATCGGCGTCTAATTAATCTGCAAAACTGCAGTGAAAGTTTGCTGCGTCAAAAAATGTTGACGCCTACAAAAATTTAAATTATTCAGATGCTCATTGATATTAATCTAAATTGTCGGTGGTGTCAAAATTGTTGCTGGTGTCAAATTTTGTGTTTTTGTCGGTGAAGAGAGACAAATTCACCCATCACTCGTCTCAATAGCTCTAGTGAAATGAACTGCATTTTGCCAAAGATATATGTATATATATATATGTGTATTAATAATGAAATAATCTAACTTTTTCAAAATGATTTCCTTTTCCTCTGTAATAAAACAGTAGCTTATACTTGATTCCAACTAAGTTATAATTAATCCTTTTTGGAAGCAAAACCAGCCTTTTCGGTTTATTTCATGTTTATATGATTTTCTAGTAGACAATTTATGACAATCCAATTTACAGGAAGAACAATTATTTGAAAACCCCACATTCTGGATAATAGGACCTACATAAATATAATTATGAATAGGAGCAGGGTAGTGGAAAATGAAAAAAAAAGTGAGGGGAATTAGGATAGAAATAAGTTGTTCCATGAATAATGTAAAATCATTTTTAATTTTTAAGGATGATACTTATGTACTAACGCACTTTTCAAATAGCACTTTGAAAAGGTGTAAATGTATGTCAGGAATCTAATTATATTAATTGAGAAAATGAAAAGAGTTAATAGCACCATATGATGTCACCATTGCATGATGGGAAGTGCGTATATAGTATGTTTGCACGTGTGTAATGTTACATTGAGAAAGGTCCCAAACATTGGTTGTACACATACATTCACTTAATGCAGAAATCATGAACATTAGGTTATACACAAATGTTCACTTGATACACAAGTTTTGTTACACAATCCTTTGTTTGCTGGTCATTTTTTTCCTCTATCCAAGATTTCTTATGGAAGCCTTTTGAATTATACACATTATTCTTTGGGGAAGATTTGTCAAGGGTTGAACAGTAAATTCAAATTTGAATTTCCAAAGTAAATCCCCCTCTTCAAGTGTAAATATGAATGTGAAATTTATCACACCTCGACCATAGAAACAATTCTAGTCCAACTATTCTCAGCCTAAAACCTGCCAAGTTCTTGTGCAAGTCAGTGGTAGAGGTCAGTTGAGCCATTGGGAGATGTTAATAGCTTTGCTGACATTTGAATATTCTTTCAGTAGAAAAACTCGATTAGTAAGAATTGAATACAATTGAATTTTCATGTCAGAACCATTTGATCAAATATTAGACATCCTTGTCTTCTACTTGTGATAAATGGATCTCCCAGTGTCACTCTTCAGTCTTTACTTGAGTTACTGATACATAAATATCCCTCCTACCTCAATCTTTTTATAAGCCCACAACTAGGGTCATATCTAACGCAAGTAACTCAAAACAACTTGACTTGCTGAGAATTTTTATGTTTGCGGAAATGTACCCTAAGAAAAAAGAATGGGAAAAAAAACAGGAGGTGGGAAAAATGGAAATGTGAAGAGAGAAGGAAAGGAAATGGAGTGTAGCGTAAAACAGGTTTTCACCATAACAAGTGAATACACCACAGGACCAGCATGGGGAATGGGAAAAGAATACAGGAACTGTATACGGGTTTGATTGGGTGTTTATTCTGGCAGTATGGTGTCGGTTTCTTCATAGAACACCACTCAAAATTTCACAAGTAACGAAGAACCATATCTGTCAGTAAAGGAGAGGGAAATACCTATTTACTTAAGGTAAAGTTAGGCACCCCAAGTGATTGTATATACTTACCTCACACCTAGGTGGGTGCCCCTTTCAGCAGAAAACTGTCTGTCTTAGGTTGTTCAGGTGAGCACCACAGACTTTTGGTACCCAAGTAAATAGGCCTTTTTTTCTCCTTTGCTGACAGATATGATCTGTTCCTTCAACCCCCAGTGGAGTATAGGGCATCTATGAAGCCTCTCCATTCAGATCTATTTGTTGCTATTCTCTGGATCTCCTTCCATGTTTTTCCCATCTTTATAATTTCTTCTTCCACTGATCTTCTCCATGTCTTTCGAGGCCATCCCCCCTTTTTTTTTATCTCTGTGGATTCCATTCTAGGACTCCATTCTAGGACTTTCTTTATTTGATTTTATACTGACAGATATGCTTCTTCATAACTTGAGAAACTCTGAGTGGTGTTCTGTGAAGATACTGACACCATACTGCCAGAATAAACACCCAATCAAACCTGTATACAGTATATCATATAAATACAAAGTTTTATCCATCTAGCGAGTGCCACAGAGCTCACTGGAAGAACTTGGGCCAGGCAGTCTTCTGCTGATAGGAGCACCCGCATGGTTGTGAGGTAAGTATATACAATCATTTGAGGTTTCCTAACTTTTGGCACCCCCAAGTAAATAGAGCCTTTCCTTCTTCTTTAAGCATATCAGTACAAAAACGCCACAATACAAAACTATTTTTCAGAAGAAAAAGTAATTTTTTTTTTTTTAGAAAATGCCAAACTCGCTAAAATGAACACTATCTAATATGTTGGCGTAGTAAACAGCGATGAACATATTCATTTATGTGTGCATTGTCATTTAGTGAGCTTTGTTGTCCCAGGTATGGGACCTGTTATCCAGAATGATTGGCCCTCATGTTTTTGGATAACAGATTTTTCCATAATTTGGATCTTCATAACTTATGTCTACAAGAAAATCATGTAAACATGAAATAAACCCAATAGGCTGGTTTTGCTTCCAATAAGGATTAATTATATCTTAGTTGGGATCAAGTACAAGCTACTGTTTTATTATCACACAGAAAAGGACATCAGTTTTAAAACTTTGAATTATTTGGATAAAATGGTGTCTATGGGAGACAGCCTTTATGTAATTCAGAGTTTTCTGGATAATGGGATTCCAGATAACAGATCCTATACCTGTATGTGCAGAGATAACAAGAAGAAAATGATAATTTTATACTGGTTTAGTAAACGGACACCTGACACCTTAGATCTAAAACATTGTTTTCATTTTCAGAATTGTTTGCATATAGTTACATCAGTTGACGTACAAATAATGAATGCAAACTAATACACACAGCTCTGACTAATGACATTACATTTTTGCAAACATTTCTGCTCCACCTATATCAGAAATAGTCCTATAAATGTTGTGTTCACCAACCTGTTTTATCTCTTTGACTGGTAC
>CM044444.1:101126537-101191309 GCA_024363595.1 Xenopus borealis
GGGATCAACCATCAAAAATACTGGCCAGGCTGGTAAAATACCGGCCAAGTGGCAACCCTAATCCCAGTCCAGTCTTGTGTTTATGGTGTTAGGCTCTGGTGTCTCCTCCTAGCTTTAATCTTGCACCAGTTAGCTTTCAGCACTCTCTTAAAGGGCACCTATTGCAAAAAAGTTACCCCCAACCAAAGGTGCAGGCTGATAGAGCCTGCATTCCATTTGGGGATAACAGTACTTTAAAAAAAAAAAAAAAAAAAGCCCCCCCTGCCAGCGCTAGCAAACTCACACCGGGAGGGAGCTCCCAGTGTGAGCCACCATGACAGTGGAAGCACATGCACATTAAGAAAAGTGGGTCCGAAAATGTGGCCGCTTTTCACTATGCGCATGTGCTTCCTCTGACAATGCGCATGTCACAGGGAGATAGTGGGGCGCCATGGACAGCAGTCCCTGTGGGCCCCAGGGCCCCCAGTCCGACCCTGGGGGCAGGGCAATGTCTTGGCAATTGCCTGTTTGTTTTACATAATTTGGCAGGTTATGTTATTACAGTTTTGCAAATAAAGTTGAATTGCCCTTTTCAGTGCAGCAGATCAAAGACTTATCAGTACAAATCAGTACAAATCCATGACAGCGGGTTGAGCTGTTAAAAGTGGGACTGTCGTGCTCAAAATGAGACAGTTGGGAAGTATGGTTGCACCTTGTGGCTGTTCTGGGCTCTCTGCCAAAAGCCAGTTCAGTGCAGAGAAAGTCGGGACTTTCCAGTACAAATGCGGGTCTGGGGATTGATCTGTGAAAAGTGGGACTGTCATGTTGAGAACAGGACAGTTGGGAGGTATGTGATCAGTCCCACATTTTGCTAAACCTAGTATGTAGTACTAGAACTATAGCTAAGCACATTTTTAAGACAAGATAATAAGTGTGACAAACTGTCTGGTAGTGGATTACATGATTGTGCTGTGTTAATTCAGGTAAAGCAGTCAGACAAGCACAGTACATTTATTACACCATGGCAGGTGGGTGTGGCTGTTTCATGTTTCCGATCAGCTTAGACAGGAAGAGGGAAACAGGAACAGGAATATGAATCATAAGACAATGGCAAAACAGCAGGAATGCCCTTAACCAATATGTCCACACACACAGGCCAGTAAGCTTTGTTCTTATTGGTTCAGTAGAGTAACTGACAGTATTGCTTCACAGAATGGTTATTTTATGTGAAACAAAACTTTAATTTTGTTGAAAGAATGAATCCTGTACTATAAAATCTTGCTTTCTGTCACAAATAACAATTTTGTCATTCAAATCTAGCTTGGCATGTTACTTACTTACTAATAGTTACTTACACTATTATATATTCTGTCCAAGTTTTTTTTACATAAATCATTCTGTAAGTAACTTTGCATATAAGTGTGTCTGTTACATGGAGGTTATATATTTGTGAGACAGATTGATTGTTAAAATGTACAGAATTGAGTTTGAGTCTTTTGTATATTTTTTATCTGTGTATACGGTCGCAAATAGTTATATACCATGAGAGACATTCATTCAGTGTATCAGGGACAGTTATGTATGCAGAATGTATTTGGGACAAACGGCACCCCATATTAGTTCTGCACAATTTAGTATCATCTGCAAAAATAGAAACCGTACTTTCAATGACCACATCCAGGTCATTAATAAACAAGTTGAAAAGCAAGGAACCCAGTACAGAGCCCTGCGGTACCCCACTAACAACACTGGTCCAATTAGAAAATGTTCCATTTACCACCACTCTTTGTAGTCTATCTTTTAGCCAGTTCTCTATCCAGGTACAAATACTATGTTCCAGGCCAACATTCCTTAATTTAACCAGTAACCTTCTGTGTGGCACTGTTTCAAATGCTTTAGTAAAGTTTAAGTACAGTAAATCACATCCACTGCCATCCCAGAATCAAGGTGGTCTCTGCTTACATTCTCATAAAAAGAAATTAAGTTAGTTGGCAAGATCTATTACGCATAAAACCATGCTGGCACAAACTCATAGTATTGTTATTTGCTATGAAGTCCAGTATCCTATACTTTATTAATCCTTCAAATATCTTTCCGATAACCGATGTCAGACTAACTGGCCTATGGTTTTAAGGCTGAGACAGGAATCCCTTTTTGAATAGCGGCACCACATTAGCAATTCGCCAGTCTCTCGGCACCATGCCAGACCTCAATGAATCCTGAAAAAATTAAGTAGAGAGGTTTGGCAATCACAGAGCTAAGTTCTCTAAGTACCCTGGATGAATCCCATCTGGCCCTGGAGCTTTGTTTATCTTAACATAGTCTCTTTTGAATTTGCTCATCTGTGAACCATGCATCATTGGATGTATTATTAGAATTGGGACTATTAACAAGGGAACTGTCAGGATCGCACCACCTGGAGTCTTACCTGCAGCTCCGGCAGTGTGTCCTATCCCTTTAGCGGCGCTTCCAAGATGGCGGTGCCCATAGCCGCAAAATGGAAGCGTCGCCTGCGCATTGACACCAGCATTATTATGTCAGTGCGCCTGCGCCGATTTTGGCACCAAATTCAAATATTTAAAGCCCCATTAGACGCCAGTAGGGCTCCCAGTTATAGGACTCGTTTGCTATGTTTCTGGGTATGTTAAACTCTTGTTTCCTGTGCTATTGATCCTGCCTGGACTTTGTTTCTGTATATTGCTGCCTGTCTATATAAACATTGCCTAGACTTTGACCCTGATTCCTGTCTGATCCTTGCCGTACTTTGCCTTTGGACCTTTAACCCCTAAGCTTCCTCCTTGGTCCCGACTACTCCCCTAGGGTGCCTATTAAGCCTTTTTATTTGTATACTTTACTTAGCCCTAGGAGTGCATCCACAACCCCCCTTTTTGTATTTGCCTATTAAGCCTCCCCTGACAGAAACCTTCATTAGCTGGTTCCTCATTTGTGTAGACAGATGAAAAGTATTCATTCAGAATATGTGCTTTTTGCTTGTTCTCATCAACCAGCTGATCCCTCTCTGATAATAAAGGTCCTACCCCTTCCTGTTTCATTTTTTTGCTATTAATATATTTAAAAAATAATTTTGGATTCTTTTTACTGCTTACTGCTATAACCTTTTCCATATGGATTTTAGCTTGCCTGATCGCTTTTTTGCATGACTTATTGGCCTCCTTGTACCTTATAAATGATTTGGCTGTCCCATCTAACTTGAACGCCTTAAAAGCACGTCTTTTCTTACCCACCTCAACACCAACTCTCATATTGAACCAAAAAGGTTTTGTTTTGCAACAACGTTCCTTGCTTACAAGCGGAATATACCGACATGTATATTTATCAAGCAGCATTTTAAAGACTTCCCATTTTTCAAGTGTACTAGAAAATCATGTAAACATTAAATAAACTGAACAGGCTGCCTTTGCTTCCAATAAGGATTAATTATATCTTAGTTGGGATCAAGTACATTGTACTTGTTTATTATTATAGAGAAAAAGGAAATCGTTTTTAAAAATTGGGATTACTTCATTATAATGGAGTCTATGGGAGATGGCATTTCCGTGATTTGGAACTTTCTGGATAACAGGTTTCCGGATAATGGATCTCATACCTGTACAAGTATGGGATCCATTATCTGGAAACCAGCTATCTAGAAAGCTCCAAATTATGGAAAAGGCCATTTCCCATAGACTCCATTTCATCCAAATATTCCAGATTTTAAATTAGGATTTTTCTCAGTAATAGTAAAACAGTATCTTGTGCTTGATCCCAACTAAGATATAATTAATCCCTATTGGAAGCAAAACCAGCCTATTTGGTTTTTTTTAAATTTTTATATGATTTTCTAGTAGACTTAAGTAGTGATGGGCGAATTTCCCATAAAATTTGTGTAACAAGGATTTTGATGCTGACGTAAATTTTTTTGATTTGCCCGCAAATTTTTGTATGCAAAATTCACAAATTTATTTGCCGGCAGTGAAGCACAGAAATTTGCTGCAAAATTCCTCCCTGGCGAATAAATTCACCCATCACTAGACTTAAGGTATAAAGATCCAAATTGCAGAAAGATCCCATATCCAGAAACCCTCAGGTCCCAAGCATTCTGGATAACAGGTCCCATACCTTTATTGCTTTACCAATATACTGTAACATTCCTGTTGCTGGACCATTGATAATATGATCAGGTATATTGGAAATATCTATGAAGGTTTTCATTCATCCAGGTCATGATATATCTATTATTATTATTATTATTATTAATAAGATGTATTTCTATAGTCCCAACATATTTCGTAGCGCTGTATATCTAGTAGAAGTAAATCTAGAGCAATTGGACTTGCTGATTAATCACTAAAGACGTTTAACTACTCAGACAAGCAGCTTCTTCAGTTCAATGTCATTATGAGCCATAAATCACATTGGAATGTAAACTGGAATGTGAATTTAATTATTAGCTGAGTTTTTGTGGAAAGAATTTACTTACATGAATTTCAATTTTTTTTTTTAAACTTGAATAAACTAGAGTTTCTTTTATATTAGTTTGAGGGAATTATTTATTTTAAAAAATTGAATATTTAAAAGTCGGAATAATTTTACCAACCCGAAAACTCGAATCAAATTTGAATCGAATTTGACCAAACTCAATTTGAACTCAAATGTCAGGAAGGCCACAAACATCTTCAAATTGGTCATTGGACTTCTCCCATTGACTTATAAATAAATTCAACAGGTTTTTGGTGGCAAATAGTCGCATTTGATTTCTTAAATGGCCAGACTTTGATAAATCTTGAAAATAGAATTCAATTTTTTTTAAAAATTCAATTCAAGTTTGGATCATTCCCTAGTCAAATTTTACAGTTTAGACCATAAAAAAATTGAAAATTTGAATTCAAATTTTCAATTCAACCCTTAATAAATCAGCCCCCTAATTGCTAATAGTTATCCATTTTACGGAAACCTGTTATCCAGAAAGCTCAGAATTATTCACAGGCCATCTCCCCATCTCTCTCTCTATTTTATAAAAATAATGTTTTTTTTTTGCTTTAGTAATAAAATAGCAGCTTGTACTTGATCCCTGTGGGCACCCGAATTACTGAAAAATCCATTATGCGGAAAACCCCACTCTGAATAACAGATCCCATACCTGTATACAGCAATAGATGATTATCTAGCAGTTGTTTATTAACTGCAGCTAATAACCAGGTTCTTTGCTATTGCACATCACCCACACAAGAAACTTCACTTAAAATCATTATGGATTCTCTTATGACATGTAATGAAGTTCACCAGTCGGAGCAAGTGGTGATCTACTATCTTACTGGTCTTTGTTTTTATATACATAATTGTTGGAGGTCCTGTTCTGAGTAACTGAGTGAATTTTCATATGTGAGACACATATGAAGTAAAATTATATTGCTGGCCTATTTAGTAGTGATGAGCAATACTGTTTGCCAAGTTTCACAGCAAAAATTAAGCCATAGACGTTAATGAGTGAAAAAATTAGTTAAGACCAGTTTGAAAATTGGTTAGAATTGGCCATTCTATAACATATTTAAGCTAACTTTAAGGTGACACACTGCATCAATTGGGGGTTTAGTGATGTAGGATTTATTCTACAATGCTATATGCATGATAGTATTCAGTTTAAAAGTGTATCACAAGTCAGAACCCTGAATAAAGGAATCACAGAGTTTTTATAGGTTTGTAAAAAGGAAGTAACAAACAGCACAGAAAAGGAAGAACTGCTCTTACAACCAAGCAGATGGCTCTGCCCTCAAGTCCAGAGTACTATTGACCATGACTAGCTTGAGAACAGAATTCAGGGAGTCAGGGAGGCTCCCATGGGAATGTGCATACACTTTCTTATATACTTGTGTAGCGCTATAGAAAATTGAGTGCACCATCCTCCACTATGAGCTCCACTCCAAATATATGTGCTCCAGATGAGACCTTAAATCTTAGAGAGTAAACCCTCGCAACATTGTTGAGGCAGGGTGTAGTGTAACTGTAACATGATACAAGGTGCAATAATTGGGCGCCAGTGGTTCATATAACTTAACCAAAGAACATATTTATTGTACAAGAACAACTACAAAGGAGTGTACATACAGAAGAAAACAAGATCATACTGTATATCAGCAGTTGATAGGCAAGTACGCACAGTAAATTTGGTCAGTAGCTGTCCCCTCAGAGACGGGTCAATGCCCATAGCAGTCACTCAGGGTACACCCAGCTTTCAGCCTTTTCCCTATGTGGAACCTGAGGGGAAACTCACATCCCCTAGTACACTTAGTCCCTACTTCTGTTCAAGTAGTACCCAGGATCATAATCCCACTCACAATCCTCAAAGGAGCCTCAAACGCTAAATAGCCCATCACTGCATAGAGTGACTTATTAAGGTGAGTAGGCTATCCTTCCTAGACCTGACCTGTCTAGGTTCCACTCAAGCTCTGTTTGCCTGCCCTGGCTAGAGTCAGCACAAGATGGACCCTGAGCACATGACTGCTATGCGTTTTATACTTTAGCACAGTGACAACTACTGGCCACTAGGAGAAACAACAAGGGGCATATCTTAAAGGGCACCATAGCTAAAATCGTTTACTAAGCAAATATACTATGTGAAAGATCAAGAAATACGATTTTTTAAAACAGTTAGAATTGTTTTTATAATGGAAGTCATCAGCTCTCTATACCTTCTGCAAAATCTCCCCTGCAGTTCTAGCTGAGGCAGGCATCTCTGATTTCACTGACTCCTCCTACCTATATCTTCACAGCCAACTGTAGCTCTGAAATCTCGCACATGCTCAGTTGAAATTTCTGGCTTACCTAATAAATCTTCCAAGCTATTTTGAAAGCTGCTAAACTTCTGTGTTAGTACTGCCACCTTCTGGGAGTTAGTGTGTGCCCTTCATTTGCATGATATCACTAGCAGGGATAAGATAGGGAAGTCTTGTGATACTTCTAGAGTTTACTAAAGCTCTGCATTCTGGGTAGAATAATCAGGGCAGTGCTACAATCTGAGCATGCTCGTGAACTTATTTGCATGTTGCAGTCGCAGTATGGACTCCCTCAGTGAGAGAACCCATTTGACAAAGTATGTGATTTTAAAAAAAACTGTTACTTTTTAAAAAAAAACTGTATATGTAGTTTGATTAAAGGGCATGTAAAGGCAAAAAAATAAAATCCCATCTTTATTTTCTTTAATGAATAAGAAACCTATCTCTAATATACAGATGCAGCCACTATGTGTCGTGACTCTGGCTTAATTGAAGAAACCGTGTTATATAAAGTTATCTTAACTCATTTAATGCATTTAACCTTTTCAATAGCATACCAAAGTACCATTGCTCACAATGATGAATGCTTTAATTAGATGGGATGCTGTGACGCAATTTTCTGTGTTAAATGGCACAAGTGTGAAATCTGTGTTTAGTTATCCTGCGTCAAACACACAATCCAAAGTGGCTTCATTTGTACTTTAATTTGAAAATGTGCACCATTTTTATAAGAAACCTGACCAGTGAAATTCTCCCTTCATTTACTGCTGTGGATAGGAATTGTCAGATGGTCCTGCTGTGCAGGGAAACAATCAAACTTATGAACAGCAGGGGGAGCCCCCACCTACTTCCCAGCCATGCAGAACTTTTTCCCTGTTTTGAGCAGGCCCAGACTACATTGAGCATGTGCACAGTCTTGGTCTTACAAGATGACAGCCCCCTGTGGCCAACTTTGAAAGCATAAATCATTTGTTTGATTAGGTTTTGTGGTGCAGTAAGTTCATGTTTATGTTTAGTATACAAAATACAGCAATTCTAGCCTTATTCTAATTTAATTTATTTAATTGTCCTTTAAACATGTATAGGTTGTACTGGCCAGGTTGTTTGGCTGTGATTGGTGCCCTTTAAAGCAGGAATAAGAAATGCTGCAGACTATTACTAGACTTTTGAAAATGAATGATTTCTACTCATTTTTATTTTTTTTACTTTTTAATTGGTTGGATAATTTGACAGGTCTTAGAATCTGTAGTTCAAGCTGTAGTTTATTTGCATCTCTTACCTCTGTGAAATTTTTCATTATGGCTATTAAATCACCTAATTCATATTTGTTTATTTTATTTTATAGCTTATTCCCTTTCCTGTATAGCCTGTGTTGAATATGAAAGTACCTTCTGTGATGGATCTAGTATAGAATGTCCACCAGGAACAATCTGTGCCTCGCAACAAAATGTCGAAATTATAGGTATGCTGTGTATTCTAAGGGAAAAATATGTTTTAAAGAACTGGCTACTGAACTGATCAAACCACTGGTTTATACATTTGTGCTATCTGTGAACTACTGATGAGAGAAATTTTTGACCAGGTTTCACAAAAACAAAAATGCTCCATAGACTTCATTGTCGCACTTCAAAAAAATTGTTGTGCATCAAAAATATATATATATTGTTGCCTATAGACTTCAATGCAGAAGATTTTTAACAGTTTCATAAATTTTACACATTGCTACTTTAATAAGTAACCATTTTAGTTATGCTTTAATGATTATTCCTGGGTTATCTTTGCTCTTTATAGATCAAAACAACCGTACAATTGTGGTGAGAGGATGTATTGAGGAACGGATGTGTAACAAGCCACTAGAGTATCATTTTGATACATACACAATAAAGAAGATAGCCTCTTGTTGTTCTACTAATGATTGTACTCCACCAGAACTCCCAAGTAAGTGAGTCTGTGCTCCAAGCAAAGAGTATATGAGTATCATATCTCTTATCTCAGAAATTTATGGAAGCTTGGTCTTTCTTCCAATGTATCTACGTGGACTTCTAACCCTTATAACCCTTTAGCAGTTTAGGAAATGGTCCTACAGGGTTCATGCTGGGTCATTAATTTTCCAACCTTTGCCTCAGACCAAATAGATTTTAGTCCAAGCAAAGAACCAAACCTAGTTAGCGTGAGATGGTCAAAAAGGAGCCAAAAAGTCCTTCACCTGCAAGACATGGATCATAAGGCCTTCTGAAAACAGAAGGTATTTACTTGCCTTGTGCCATATACATATCACTGCAAGGCAGGTTCAGTGCACTTCAATACAAGCCAAACTGCTCTGTTCCTGAGGAAAAAGATAAGCTAATTAGTGTGATAACTTCACTACATGTCGTAGGGTACAGGTTTGGAACTCCTCACATTAGTGATGTGTTATGAGCGTGTGTCATAAATGCAGTTGCTACAGATGGTACCTACCCTTTTACTGTGTATCCTGCAATACAAGCAGCATATAGTGAATTACCATCAGGCTCTTTCAAGCAGAGCCCTGCGGTCGTCTCTACTCACCAGAACACTGGTTAATGTTTCGTAGAGCCCAAGAATTTTATCCCTGGGAGTAAAGCTGTGGCGATTCTCCGCAATAGATTTCCCATCTGCTGTTCTTTTAGTGTAGCTGGCCGGTCTCAGTAATGCTTCCGGCGTGGTCATGATCCTCGGGGGAGACACTGCTGTCAAAGCTCAGATTTGTTCAGAGTAGATGTTACAAACTGAAGTAATGAATGCACAAAAGGCTTAATGGTTTTTAAGGATTTAAAAATTAGAAATTCCAACACCTCCCACGCTTAAGACCAACACCTCCCACGCTTAAGAAATGGATAAGTCTCATCAACTCCCAGCTGGAACTTTATAAGCTAACGTATATGGCCAGAGGCTGCCCACAGAAATTTGAAAGTATATGGCCCCCGTGGCTGGACTCACCTGCAACAACGACCAAATAAGTTTACTGTGAAATTCTATAATATCCTCCTCATGTCTAACCTTCTTCAAACCCTTGTTTGTTAATGAAAACTTAATAAAAAGTTACTATTAAATAAAAAAAAAATTAGAAATTATTTTATAAAACTAACAGTACAAAGACCAACGCGTTTCATATACTTGGATACGTCCTCAGGGGCATTATCCATACTGCACTGCTATACTCATATCTAGTCCTTTCAATTAGTAATTCATTAACATAATTGGTAAGTTTAAAGCAGCAGGTTATAAAAAAAAAACATTAAAAATAATACAACACATGCTGTCAAAAATTTTCCATGCATTATTATAGTAAGTTTAAAATAAGTTTAATAACGTTTATTCATTTAAGAAGCATTTTAAATCTATTTCGATATTTAAACCATGTGGAGTTAAAGTTCTCAATAAATCTATCCAGAAGTTTTCTTCCCATGAAATTGCAGCCACGCCAGTGCACTTTTTTTTGGACTATTCATAAAAAAAGTTAATTTGGAGGGATCACAGTTGTGCTGAGTTTTAAAATGGGATGATACAACTGTGTGTAGATAAACCTTTACGAATGTTGTTCCTCTGCTCTCTAATTTGTGTCTTAGGGCTCCTACTTGTCCTCCCTACATACTGTAATTTGCATGGACACTGAAGTAGATAGATTAAATTATTGCAAGGACATGTTATAGTGTCTTTAAGTAAAAATTTCATTGGTAATGTTTGTAATGCTCTGAATGTAAAACCATTCCTTTCTCCCTGTTGGAAAGTGTTCATTAAATTAGTCTCCTTATCAACAGTCAAACAGCTGGGTACTAGGATCTGTTGTATTGTATTCAGTTTCCTGTATATCACACATTTTCCATCAGATGTTCCTTTTTATCTTTATCTTTTTTAAAATATGGCAATGTTGTTTTATAATTTGTTCCAGCTGTTTATTAGAATTAAGTAGGTTGTAATAAAGGGGATAAATTGGTTTTCTTGTATTTCTGGTTTCTTTTTGCTACACAGAAGTTTGTTTCGGTCCTTTCTATCAAATTTAGACCTAGGTTTCGGTATAATATCTTCGTTATACCCCTTTTATCAAAATTGATTCGCCTTCAGATTGATGGCTACAGTTTTGCTTTACTCTGTTAAGTTGGCTAAGCAGTATATTTTCTAACCATTTTTTGTGATGACAGCTATTATTCAAAATGAACCCATTACAATCCGTGGGTTTTCTATATAAACTAGTCTCTAGTTTCCCTCCTGAGACAGAAATAGTGGGATCTAAGAAGTTGAAATTTCCTGGACTATATGTGGGGGGAAAATTTGATGTTGAAATCATTAATATTCAGTTCGTTCAGGAAATTTATCAATTCGATTTCAGGACCATAACAGATGAAAACTTAACTTTGCGCCATTTGCAAATTAGCACATACAGGGCGAATATTGGACATTTGGACTTTCCCCATGGAAGGAAGCCTGACTAAGATTATATTGAATTGAGCGCTGCACATTGTGATGGCACTATATAAATATATGTTATTATTAATAATAATAATAATAATAATAATAATAATGCATATTTCATTGTGGAAAAGCTGCTCGCTCTCTGTCTCTCAAGTAAAAAAAAAAACTATAACAGTTTTTAATAATTTAATCCCAGTCCTCCTGAATTAGTTCAGGGATGTATTTTAAGTCATTGGACCGAGGGTGACAATAGCACCTTGTCATTCCCCAGAGAAGATGCTTAAATGGTTTTGATTTATAGCCCAGTAACTTACATGACTGTATGGTATGGAGCATACTATATGTGGTGTGATTACAGTTAACTCAATGAAAACTATGAACAAAACTTCAAGCCTTTTATTTGTCCTTAATTTCAGTGCCAGACCTAAATACACAACCAAATGGAGTAGTGTGTCCAACCTGCTCCCTCTTTGAAACATCCAACTGTTCTGTTCCACTGATGTGTACCGGGGATGAGACGTACTGCTTCTCAGAAATTTGGCCAAATAACGGTAAACATTATATATTGTTCAAAGAGAATTGAGCAAACTATTACCTCTTCTTCTAGACTATTTAGTCTATTTCTCCATTACATTGAGAGTATTCTTAGGATTTAGAAGTTGTAATGTTACAGCGCTATAAAATAAGTTGGCGGTATAGAAATACATGTTAAATCAAACTGGAAGGGAAGTACATTTTCATTGAGAACCTCAAAGCATGAATCAAACTTTTTTTATGATAGAAATAGCAAATTGAAATAATGACATTACAAACACACATTTTATATTTACATATATATATTTATTAAATGTAAAAGCTATGAGGGACGTTTTCTGGTTGTAGTTTTAAAGAGAAAAGCTAAATTTACTAAACCCAAAGGCTGCTAAAAGTCAGAATTAAAAGTACTCCAATCAAACCTGTCAAGGTTATGTAGAAGTCAATGGCAGATGACCCTTTTACAATTGGAAGATATCATTCTCAGCTCTGGCTTTTGTACAATAATCTAATTAATCTGTGACTTTCAGGTAATAATCGTAAAAAAAATCACAGTGTACTGGCATCAAATTAAGAGTTTTTCATGATATTATGGAGTCTTTCCCTACGCCAGATTTTCTTGAGTTAATGTATTGATAAATATGATAAAAATGTGCACATGAATGTGTGGAATTCAGGTTTTTTTTTTAACAATTTTATTCATTCACTTTTTAATTTGGATTTCTTTAAAGGAATCTTTTTTGTTTAAAATTGTTTGGCCGAAGTAGAAAAAAAAACACGAAAATTACCCTAATCGTAGTTTTCCTTGTTTCCTACAGACACAAAAAATGTTAGTCATCAAAAACCTCTAAAGCTCCCCATAGACGCAACGATCTTTCCCTGCCGAACGACCGATCTTAGTGAAGTCCGACCAATCTGTCAAATTATCGTGCGGTTAGTGGGATACAAACGATCGTACATCTTACGATTTTTCGTCCGACATTGGTCTGAAGATTGATCGGCCAGGTTAGAAAATCTTTATCGGTCCCCATGCAATCTACCTATGTTGCAGGGCAAAGCAGGCTGAGATCCTTCAGTTTTGCTGGCAATATCGCCTGAAATGGTCTTTTTAGTTGATGGACAAATCTGACATTAAACGATCGTTTTGAGACAATCGTGGTCTCAAGATAACCATTGGATCTTTCAAATATCTTTGCGTCTATGGCCAGCTTAAGACCTACTAAATGAGACTGTTGATAATTAGGCCTCCAAGGGAGCTATTTCTCAAAATCAGTATATAAAATATGGCATTGTTAGCCATATTCATTTTTAAGTTTTAGTTCTCCTTTAAGGTATTTTTCTATACTATCTAAAATGCTAAGCACAATTGGCTGAAGATTCCATCTGTGACTAACATGTATAATGTGTTTTTCCTGTACAGTATCACTTCATGGTTGTGCCAATGAAAACCCCTGCCAGACTGGAGATAGCGTACCTTTTGATAGCTATACTCTTACGCATATAGATGTTTCCTGTTACAGACCAAATAGTGTTAGTAGTGGAACCACCACTGTAAATACTGGATACACAAGTGAAAATCCTGGAGATACCACTGTAAATACTGGATACACAAGTGAAAATCCTGAAGATAGCAATGGAAATTTTGGATGTGCAAATGGAAATACTGGAATTTTGGTGAAATGTCCTGGTTACCATAGCATAGTTATGAGTGTGGCAGGTATTATTCTTGGAATGATAAAAATGCTGGTTTAAATAACAATATACAGTATGTAATTCAACACCTTGATAAGAAGAAAACTATATTGTAGGTTCAGTTGTGTCAAAATATGTATTTTTTGAATGTATGAAGAGTAAAAGGCATCAGTGATTTCTGTATAGATGTATTTCTCTTAGTGGCAGATTAAGGGGTCTGTTTACTAACTTTCAATTCTCTTTTTACGACACTCAAAAAATGTGCTGTTTTTCTATAAACAGTTGTGATTTGTTAAGTGTAAAAACCATGAAAAACTCTAATACACTAATTCCTTTTTTGTGCGTATTTTTTGCGGCGAAAATTCACAGACGTTGAAAAAAAAAAGAGTCGTGCGCCGGAAACGACTCAATGTAGCGAAAATGACATTCGCGATTCGTTTCGCAAATTTTTCGGCCAAGCGAAACGGGATAGATTCGCCCATCACTATTAATAAGTTCCATGGCATCTCTGATTTTAGAGAAAATGAGTTTAGTTGTGGTTTCCAAAGCATCTAAAACACATCAAAAGCCAATTTTTACTGATTTTTTTAAATAAAAAAATGTCTGACCAAACTAGAATCCACACTGTGACCTAATTTTGTCAAGTCCTACTCAACCAACCCAGTTAGTTCAGGGGTATTTTTAATTCATTGGACCAGTTTTGCAGAAAGGATTCGTTTCGCGAACTTTTCGCCAAGCGAAACGGGATAGATTCGCCCATCACTATTAATAAGTTCCATGGCATCTGTGGTTTCAGAGAAGTGAGTTTAGTTGTGGTTTCCAAAGCCTCTAAAACCCATCAAAAACCAATTTATACTGATTTTTTTAAATAAAAAATATCTGACCAAACTAGAATCCACACTGTGACCTAATTTGTTATTTAAAAGGCATGATTTAATTGGATAGGGGACAAACTTGAGAAAAAGATCTTTTTCCTGAAACATACACTTTTTTCTGTTTTTTTCCTAAAAATGCTTGCATTTTTGAGATTTTTACCCAAAAAGTCCAAAATAGTCTGATTTTTGAGCTAGCCACAGAAATTGACTGATATACAACCTCGTCAGGTCTGGCATAGCGTTTTTTTTTTTTTCAGATTTGCAATTTTTGCAGCATCTGACTGTTATAAATCCTTACAAAATTAAGTTTTTTTTACCCACTAAAATTTATTTTAATATAAAAACTTTTTTGAGTTCTTTTCATTCAGACTTTTATAAATATTAAATTAAATATTGTTTGGTCTTAGGTTGTTAGGGTTTAAGACTGTCTCAAAAATTGTATCTAGGATTGTCAAATTAAAGATAGCACTGTTGCCAAATTGCAATTGCTTGGTATGGTATAAGTGACAATGTGGTCCCCTGTGTTGTTGGAATAAATTAAGGGGCGTATGGTTTTTCTAGGTACAGCCTGCAGACCACTTTAGATGTTTTGGTGTGTGGAGAACGTAATCAAGAGATAGTATCACTGAGGTCCACAGTGTTGTTGCTCATTGGTTAATGTTTAATGAAATAGATGTTTTGCTTGGGGGCAAAAATCTTCTATTCACCAGAAAAACACTGATTTTGACCATGACAGGGTAATATCTTCCCTGACCAGGTAAAGCCATGCCACTTAGGAGCTCTATAAAAGAAAATAAACTGGACTCAAATAATTAGAAGGGGACTCAGTTTAATTCTGCATTCAAATACGCATGCCTACAATTTGCATTATTTTACGCATGATCCTTAAACCGTAAGCATTCAAATACGCACATAGAATGCATCATTACGCATATAATTTTACCCATGGTCCCATAAATGTACGCATCAAAAAACGGATGTAAAACACGTCACTACACATGGGTTTGAAATAAACGCATAAAAATATGGTTAAAAATACACGGTAAAGCTCTCAATGGAATACCCAGTAAACAATAAATGATGCGTCTTCAGGAAAATAAATAAGACGTATTTAAACAATAAAAACGAGCTATACTTTTTTTTTTTTTTAAGAATTACGTGTTAATAACAGAATGTGAAGGAAAAATATAACAAGCTGCAAAAGATTACTCCATGGAATGTATAAAGCTCCTATTAAAAATGTAATACTAAATATGTTAGGTAAACAGTTATGTATGTTGATATGTCATTAATTTGACAAATGTTGTTAATAATTGAAAAACTTTCCAATAAAAATTATTGAAACAGATAATTAGAAGGGGACCGATTTACTTAATAAATTTGCAACTTAAATTTAATGCTCTATAAGCTTTTTTACCAGATATTAGTATTGACCCTGGAAGGAGACAGCACTTTTTCAATGGACATAGTTACTCAATTAAACATAGTTGACCCCATTAAAAAAAGTAAGAGGCAAAGTTTTCTTGAAAGCCTCCAAAAACCATGTTTTTAAGATTTTGCCCTTAAGACATTTGTTAGTTGCATTCTGATTTGCTCCCCTTGAATGGAAGCTGAAGAATTGAACTTTACTCTGTATGCAAACATACGGCTCCATGATTTGTTATTAACGTGGTCTACGCAAGTGCATATATTTAGTAAACAAAGTTAGTTACAGGTAGATTTCCTAAGTCACCATCTAACATGAAGAAAAACGCTACATGGTGGTCCTAACTAATTATATCTAGTCTTATTTTTTAAAGTTAGTACCACTTTGCTTGGTAACCTTTTTGTGAGTTGAATCTCCAGACCAAAGCATCAAGACAAATATTTAAGGATAGTGGAATGTTCTTGTGGTCAAGCACATATATTACTGCACATTAATGTGGTTTCTTTCTTGCTTAATGTACAACTGGAAGAATATATATGGTAATCCAACCAATCAACAATTAGATTGGAACAGCCTACCAAAGAATCATTGATTGCTATAGGACACTGAACTGGGACACTTTATAAAATTAAATCTGGTAGTCTTAAAGAACCCTACCTATATTCTCTTTCTTGGCCATGCATATTTTAAATATGTTAATACTGAACTCCATTTTCAACAGCCTTGAATACTGTATAACAAAGAATAAAAAGAAAAGAAAGATAATATGAAAAATATTGGGTTTGCACAGTAAAACAAATTGCAAGTACATAGTGGTATGAAGTTTAAAAAATCTTTATACAGGTCATGGAACTCTAATATCTTCTGCAACTGGGGGTACTTTATTTATTATAATACACAAGTTTTAGTGAGTCATGTGACAGAAATCAGAACTCACCGTTTATATCTGATGACCTCAGAACTCACCGTTTATAAGGAAATAATTTACAAGATATTCACGGCTTTTGTGTATAATACAATAATATCATCAAGTAAAGATCCATAACACACAGTTTTTGAAATGAAGGCAGAGAAAAAAGTGGGGGGATATACTTGCCAGCAATGAGAATTCACCCCAATGCATTGGTGTAATACTGTCTTAAAATATATATAAATATATATAGTGAATAAAGTACCCCCTCTTGTAAAATATAAGGATATTATAAGTTACCGAGGAGTTTCATGACCATATAAAAACACGAGGCCAAAGGCCGAGTGTTTTTATACAGGTCATGGAACTCCGAGGTAACTTCTAATATCCTCATATTTTGCAACTGGGGGTACTTTATTTATTATAATACACAAGTTTCAGGGAGTCATGTGACAGAAATGACATCAGAACTCACCGTTTATAACTGATGACATCAGAACTCACCGTTTATAAGGATATAATTTACAAGATATTTACGGCTTTTGTGTATTATATATATATAACAATGACAAAATAAATTTAAAGTTTTGTACTTGCAATTTGTTGGAGCGTACAACCCCAATATTTGATATATTGTGTATCTTGGTTACTCTGAGTGGAGTATTTTTGAGCTACTCGCACCTCACATGGTATAGTTTTGTAATTTCAAACATTGGAATGCCCTCCGTTGATCTGTATTCATATAAAAAAGAAAGTACAGGTCTGGTGGTACATTATCCGGAAAACCGTTATCCAGAAAGCTCCGAATTACTGAATGGCCATCTCCCATAGACTCTATTATATAGTGGATAATGTACCCCCTACTGTAATTTATAAAGATATTATGTTACCGAGGAGTTATGTGACCATATAAAAGCACGAGGCCGCAAACTGCGTGCTTTTATACAGGTCACATAACTCCAAGGTACTAATAATATCTTTATAAATTTTAAGTAGGGGGTACAGTATTGATTATAATCTACAGTTTTGGAGTTTAGTTTTTAGTTCCTGTCTTTTCTTTTTACAAAATGCAATACTTTTTTTTTTTTTTACTGTTGTCCCTCTTTGTTGATTTTTTTTCCTTTCCCTGCAGCCCTTTTAGGGAAGTGACGGGCAGATTCAGGGAGATTTAGGGGCAAATTCACTAAAGGGGCGAAGTGGTCAAAGCTAATGAAAATTCACCAGATTGACGTCTTTTTGTTACTTCGCAAATTTAGACTGAATTTTCGCTAGCAGTGTAACTAGAGTAGCGCAAATTCGCACCCTAACACCGTTGCACTCTGGCGAAGTGGGTAGTTTTTTTCTTTTTCTGTATGTTACCCCCTCGGCCAACGTTAACTTCGCCAGGGTCAGAGCAGGCGAAGTGAAAAAATGTAGATAGGATTTAGGGAAAAAAAGTCTTAAGTCCCTGAGTGCAAATTCACATTTTAGTGAATTTGCATAGCGCTGGCAAAAAAAAAACGCCTGGCGAAGTGCGTTAAATGCTAGTGAACCCCTCGCCTGCGCAACTAAACAGGTAAGTGAATTTGCCACGTAGACGCCTGGCGACTAATCGACCCCTGTATCTCTGCCCTAAAAGGGCTGCAGGGAAAGAAAAAAAATCAACAAGGAGGGCTAAGTACCTGCATTACTTTTGCTTTCTTTGGATTCGTTTGCAGGGGCTTGCCTGCTCTGTGTTATTCAGCTGCATCAAATATCGGCAGGCTAGGCAAGGGAAGGAGGGGGAGGGAGACTTGCGATAGTGAATGGGTGGGGGGAACGAGATTTAAGATAGTGGATGGGAGGGGGAGCGTGAGGAGAGGAATCCTGTGAGGAAGGGAGCGACACCACCAAGAAGGCAGCTGGAAGAGTTATGAGAGTGCGATATGAGTGAATGACAAGGGGAGCTGATGCATGGGAGGGAGTGAAACAGGCTGAGCGTGTTTCGTCTGTGGGAAGTAAGAAAATGTGTTGCTTAAACTGGCCAGAAGTAAGGTTCAATTATAGAGCAGCAGCTGCAAGTGCTGTCTCTTTAAGGTTATAAACGGCGCGTTCTGACGCAAGAACGCGCCATTTATAAGGATATAATTTACAGTCTGGTCCCATAGGGAAATGACCAGACTGTAGATTATAATGAAATAATCCAAATGTTTATAAATTATTTCCTTTTTCTGTATTATAATAAAACAGTTGCTTGTACTTAACTAAGACATAATTAATCCTTACTGTAAGCAAAACCAGACTATTGGGTTTTTAATATTTACATGATTTTCTTGTAGACTAAACATATAAAGATTCAAATTACAAACCTCAATCCTGAGCATAAGGATAACAGGTCCCATACCTGTATATTAAAAGGTTGTGTGATGATGAAACTGTTAAAGCATAATAAAACAATTAACTTTAAGGGAAAACCGGGAAATGGTCAACAATCACAACAATTATGCACCTCAGGGGTGCCATTGGGTCACCGTGTTAAAGAAAATGTCTTGTCACAGGTTTATCTGATTTGTCATGTTCATATGTTGCCATAATGGAGCTCCGGTGATTAGCCATGCATTCCTTGAACGTGGTCACTGTTTTGCCCAGATAATATAAACCACATGGCTACATGATAAAATAAACCATGAAGGCAGAGTTACAAGTGACCCTGTGTACCATACTGAGTTGTTTACCAGTGAGGGGGTGGGAAGGTCTCATCAGTGATCATGCTCCTTCATGTTTTGGGCATCTATGTATAACATCCAACACTTGGTTTGCATTGATTGTCCAGTGGTGGTAGTAGTGAATATACCAGGATATCCTGCAGGTTACGTCATCTGTGGTAAACAATGATGGATCTCTGATCAGTGATTCTGTCATGCTTTTATGATGTATGATGTCTACTTCCTATAGTGATACTACAAACAAAATCACAAAGGAAAAAGATCTGCTAGAGGACTCATGACATTGAAAATATGCTAAAAACATCTGCTTTCAAGCATCTAAGAATACCCTACATGTTCTTTTAAACATAGATGCAAAATCCTAATATTAATGCCAGGAGTCTTCTCAACAATTTAATGCCCGATATGTACAGGGTTGCCAAACTTTATTAAATATAGACCTGAAAATAAAAATATTGAATAGAAATTTTTATGGCTGTTGCAAAACTAACTAGTGATGGGCGAAACGGCCGCGTTTCGCTTCGCTGAAAAATTCGCGAATTTCCAGAGAAATTCGCGAATTGGCGAAAAATTCGCGAAATGAGTCGCGCGTCTTGTTTTTGGCGGCAAATTTTTGGCGGCATTTATGCTAATGTGTCATGGTCGGCACCCAACACCAGAACAAATGCCAAGCACCCTGGTCACGGCTCGTGCTTCACCTGTAGTGTGACCACCTTTGGCCATCATCAGCTACTTGGATGCCACCAGGACTTAAATAAGAGGTGCAAGGCGAAAGGTAATAGTGGATAGGCAAAGGGGCACGACTGTTAGCAAAGTCTTTGAATAGAAGGTTGGGATACAAGGCGTTAGACAAAATCATGGTCAGACCAGGGCGGGTCAGGGCAGGCAGAGAACAAATGTAGTCAGACATGCAAGGGTCAAACCAGGTAGTCAATCAGAGGGTTAAGGCAGAATCAAAGTCGGATATCAGGCAAGGTTCAGGATTCAGAATTTCAGGATAGTCAAATAGCCAGGCAGGGTCAAACACAGGTAACATACAGTAATCAGGACTCAGAATAAGCACAAGGTACCAGGAAGAAAAGCATAAATAGTTTCAAATTTCGTGCCATTGCCCGCTGGCGTTATGACGTCAGCACATAATGTTGCGAAATTTGAAATATATGTGCCAATAAAACATGAACCTGGTGCACGGACAGAAGAGGACCGTCCCTGCCGCACCACTGGGCCCCAAGGGTAGGTAGATTTTATGTCATAATGTAATTACAACTTAGCATCCAAACTTAAGCCCTGGACTTTTTGAACAGTTGGATATCATTTTAAAGGCATATATGTAGAAGTGTCAGGAGCGCCTTTCGGTGCTCTCGTCTCTGTCTGTGCGACTCACAAAAAGGCAGCACCCACGGCCACCACGTGGGTAGTGGCGCTGGTGTTTCATAGCAGGAGCTATGACGTCACACCCGGCACAAAAATTCTAAATAAAAAGATGCAGAGGTCACATGTTCAGTGCCCAATAACAGGATTTGTTTGCTGCATTCCTGGGTGTTTCATCTGATATTGATTCCTGGATTCCTGACCTTGCCTTAACCATGAGTTCAGTTCTTTCTGCCTGCCTTTTGAAATCCAGCCTGGATATTGACATTTTTTTCTCCTGATCCCTATCTGTACCACAAACTTGGACTTTGACCCCTAAAGTGTCCTCCTTGATCAGAACTCCTCCTGCTAGGAGCCAATAGGCCCCCTGACAACAAGCTTTGGTGAGATCTTCTGGTATGTGTATGATGACAAGTTCCATCAGAAATTGGCAGTTAGTGAGAATTATCATGGGGTACAAATGATTGTAGATGGGGCTTATCCCCAAGCCTCAGTTCCACTGAAAACAACCCAGCCTCAAAATAAGCTGAATAGTTGTTACGCATTTAATGAGAGTATGTTCAGATTTTGTGAAAACTTGTAAGGTCCTCTTACCCGGTGGCGGAAGATGGCGGATCCCTTCGTCCCTCACGCTCGGCGTCTGACCCTCTGCTCCCGCGACGGAACGAGTCGCGCGCGTCAACTTCGACGCCGACGCTTCGACGCCGGCGTCGGATTGGTCGCCGGCGACTAAGCGTCAGCGCGTCAACGTGATGACGCCACTGCGCCCGAATTGGCACCAACTTCTGCCTTTATAAGCTGACTAAACTAACTGAACTTTGCCCAAGTATAGGTCTTCTTTGTGAGTTCCTGGGTGCGACACTTCTGTTTTGATTCCTGTATTTGACCTTGCCTGATTAACCGTTTGTGAACCTATTCTGCCTGGATTGACCTTATTGCCTGGACTTTGACTACTCTCTTGCCTTAACCCTTCGGATACCTTGCTACACGGAACTTTGCTTCTTCCTTGGTCCTCAATCTCTCCGGAGCCTTCGGGCCCTGACAAAACTGTAGATTTAAACACGAATACAGTATCTGAAAAAGTCAACACACAGTATTTGGATTCATCAAAAGGTTTATGCCATCGTCAGATCAACCTACTGCTAAAGATAACTCTGGAAAAAGCAAGGTATCAGATGAAGCTCCAAAAAAGCTGCAGTTTTTAAGGGTTTATCCAAAACAACAGAAAACTCAGTTGCTATTTGAGGGTTTTAACAATTTGCCTGTCAAGCACATATTCTATACGTGCTGGCAGGCATATGCTCGAACTGCCAAGAAGTTATGTAACATGTTCTTTGGTAATTAATTTAAATTTTACCCATTTTAGATCTGTCAGAATGTCTTCTTTCCAAAAATATATGGTTTTGGTTTTTTTTCTTTTTTTGCTGTTCGGTGATTCTGTGGCAAATAATACTTTGTTCACAGAAGGTGAATCGACAGTGGAGAAATTTCATGTCCACTATCTTTATTTGGGGTTCGCACATGCCAGCTGATTTGGTATACCTATGTATATTGCAAATCAAACTGTTCCATAGACCCTCAGCATCAATATTTAGGGTGTTTTACAACTGGGTGAGATAAATGCATGGTGAGACAATCTTCAGAAAAGTCATAAAAAATGCATACTGGACATCAAACTGTTTAGTAGACCCTTGGCATCAACATTTAGGGTGTTTTGCAATTGTATGTAAGAAATTGGGTGAGATAAATGCAGCCAATTACAATATTTTTAGCCGATTTTCAGAAATGTCATAAAAACCACAAAATTGCCAAATTTAGGAAGGGTTTGCGGATTGGTGCTTTGGGGTAGAAAGACATGCATACCCAATTTAGATTCGGGGGAATGTGTACCTTTTGAAAATATATGGTTTTCTGGGGTGAACATACTTTTTTCTACCTTTGCACTCCCCAAAATGATGCAAATGTGTTGATTTTGCAGTGTCTGAAATAATAGACCACATGGGCACCTTCATTTTGAGGCCCCTATATGCCACTTGTTTGGATACTCTATAGATATTAGACATCATACTGTTCAGCAGACCACAGGCTTTCATTTTTGGATCATCTTTCTTGATAACTAATGGTATATTCGATATAAGATGCTGCAGGGTAGACATTTAGAGGTGATTTTTGGAAATATCCCCAAAATTGTCAAATTTAGTAAAGATTTGTGGCTTGGTGCTTTGGGGTAGAAAGACATGCATACACAATGCATACGTCGCTTCTCTTGCGTGGACGCCCGCTGCACTGTGCTTTCCCTTCCTGTGCCGGGTCCCTTAAAGGCGCAGGCACGCTGACGTCATGACGTCAGCACGCATTGGAGCGAAATTCTATATATTTAAAAGGACATTCTGGATTTTCAGGTTGCCCGCTATAGGTTCAGTTTTGCTGAGTTCCTGGTGCCTTGAGATTGTTCCTAGTTTACTGATCTAATTCCTGTTGTGACCCCTGCCTGTTTTTGACCACTTCTGACTTCTGTATTCTGACCGTGCCTGTTATCTGACTCTGATTCTGCCTGATCCCTCTGCTTGATTACCTGGTTTACCTTGGCCTGTCCCTGACTATTCTACATTCCGTAATCTGGTTTTGACCTTTGCCTGCCTGTCCCGACCCAACCTGTCTAATTACGTTATCTGCCTTTGTCCTGTCCAGTGACCTTCTGCCCGAAGACTTTGCTTTACAGTCGTGCCCCATTGCTAGCCAGAACTATTCGCCTTGCACCTCTCGTTAAGTCCACGTGGCATCTGAGTAGCTGAGGGCTCCTCCCAAAGCCAAATGCTTGGCATCTGTTCTGGTTTGGGTGCCGACCATGACAACATTCTTAGGTAAAACCTATGCATATTAGGCATCAAACTGTTCTGTGGACTCCTAGCAATCATATTTAGGGTGTTTTACATTAGTTCCTATTGATGTGTGGGAGATACAATGCTGTAGATTGGAAGCACTGAGGTCATTTTTCAAAAAATGGCCCCAATTTCTATTAAAAATAACTTTAGGAAAGAATTGCAACTTGGTAGTTTGAAGTACATAGATATATTTAGCAATTCTGTATTCTCTGGAATCTGCTCTTTCTAACAATGGGTACTTTTCTAGGGTAAACCTACTGGAATATTTCCTTGAAATCAGAATTATGTCATTTTGTGCAGCAGTGCTTTGGAAATTTGGTAACATAGTAACATAGTAAGTTAGGCTGAAAAAAGACTTGCGTCCATCAAGTTCAACCTTTTTTTTTTTTTTTTTAATTTTAACTGCCTAACTGCTAGTTGATCCAGAGGAAGGAAAAAAACCCCATCCTAAGCCTCTCCAATTTGCCTCAGAGGGGGAAAAAATTCCTTCCTGACTCCAAGAAGGCAATCGGACTAGTCCCTGGATCAACTTGTATAATGAACTATCTTCCATAACCCTGTATTCCCTCACTTGCTAAAAAGCCATCCAACCCCTTCTTAAAGCTAAATAGTGTGCTGCTTGTAGATTTTGATCTATACAAATGAGAAATCTCCATAAAACTATATATTTTTGGTATTGTCGCATTCAAATTGGCTGTGTAATCATACATAAAATAAATTATGTTTCTGATATATGTGATTGCACTATGTGAAACATGATTTTTTTTTTCATGTTATTAGACACTTTGAAGCCTATATTCTTTTACAGAAGTGGAATTACACCAAAATTCTAGCATATTTCGAAAGCTCAGGTTGAAAAAAAAAAACACATATATTGTTTTCCTGGGTAAACTAAAAGACCTCCCCAAAAGGATGTCATTATACAGATGTAGTCACTTGGATTTGTAAGTTTAATGCGTCGTGACTCAGGGCTAATTGAAGAAACTGTGTTATCTAAAGTTATCTTAACTCATTTAATGCATTTAACCTTTTCATTAGCATACCAATTTTTTTTAGCGCAATTCGATCGATCGAATTCAAATCGAATTTTCAAACGATTTTTAAACGATCGAATTTTTCTAATTCGATCTTAGACAATGATCCCCATTTCGGTAGGTTTAATCTGGTGAAGTAGGTGATCGAATTTAAATTTAAAGGGGAAGTATCCAACCATTGAATTTTTGAATATTCGAATAAAATTAAATTTGAATATTTGAATCATTCAAATTTGAATATTCAATGATCGAATTTGGTCGAATTTGCCTAATTTGCATATTCGAAATTCAAATCTTTTTGAAAATTCGATCGAATATTTGAATCACTCATGTTAATACATGTGAATTTAGTAAATTCTGATTTCGAATTAATTTTGGGTTACTTCGACTAATCTGTCCCTAAGAATCGAATTTCGAATTGCAAAAAATAAGAAATTCAACCATCTAATTTTTTTTTTTTTGGGGGGGAGCCTTTTCAATTGAAAATGGACCTATGTGGATTGAATGGGTCCATTTTCGATCGATTTCGAATTGAACAATTTTCCCCAAAATAATTGATTTTCCATGAAAAGTCAGGTCCCCCATAGGCTAAAATGACAATTTGGCAGGTCTAAGGTGGTGAATAGTCGATTTAGAATTTTTTTTAAAGGGCCAGTACTTCAAAATTCAATTTTTTTTATTTTTTTTTCAAATCAAATTTTGGGCTATTCGATAGTCGAAGTAGCCCCAAATTAATTGGAAATTCGAATTTTCACTTCAACCCTTAGTAAATCTGCCCCTTAGTCACATGTAGGGTGGCCACGTGGCCGGTACTTTACCGGCCTGGCCAGTAAAAATGATGGTCAACCCCAATGTTATTTATAGGAAAAAACAGCAAAAATATAGGAAGGCCGGTACTTTTTTCCAGAAAAGGTGGCAACACTAGTCACATGCTACACTGGCTTAGCAGCTCATACCCTCACTTTATAGATGTGATCTGGAAATAAATAGGAAAGATGTTAAAGCTGTTAAAGGCCACAGAATAGTCTTTGCTCAGGGCGTTATTTAAAGTCCAAATCCACCAAAACTTGAAAAGTTCAAGTTTTTTAAATGATAAAATTAAAAATTTGTTGTGGAAACAACATCTACCTTTACAACATGAGGATGGAAAAGTCAGAATCTGAAAATACTCCAACTCAGATCTCCCGAGGTTATATATTAATCAGTAGGAGAGGTCCCTATCCTATTTGGAAGTTTCCGTGGTCTGCACTTGAATTAGCCCAGAAATTCATAATATAAATATTTATCCTTTTGCATTTACTTTGTTTCATTCCTTCCTAATGAGTAATAAAGTTACATGAAAATTGACACGCCAGTTATTTAAGGTGTAATCTGATAAACCCAAAAATGATTAAGATATATTTGACTAATGACTGACACTGACAAACATTTCTGCTCCACCTGTATCCCATAAATTTTGTCACGTAGCCTGTTTTGTCTCTGTAATTTTTAGATAAATATTGAGAAATTAATTCTGCAATGGGAATCCTGTATTTTCTGTTGGGTTTGTACTCACAGGTAAGTCACAGGTAAGTACCCAGAGCATAGGCGGATTTTCATTAAGGCTTGGAGAGGCTAAGACTCCCCAAACCTGTTTGTCTAAAAAAATTTTTAAAAGCCCTCCAAATAAAATCAAATTGACATGGCAATTGATTGATCTTGCACCATAGCCCCACCCCCTTTTGCATCACAGCCCCGTCGTTAGGGTTGCCACCTTTTCTTGAAAAAAATACCGGCCTTCCTATCTATATATGTTTTTTTCCTATTAATAACATTGGGATCAACCACCTAAAATACCGGCCAGGTGGCAACCATACCCGCCATCTGTCTGGTCTCCACTGGCTAAAAGATGGCAACCTTACTGACAAGTATGCCTGCTTATGCTTGTTCAGGGGAGGGCTGCTGATTAGTTACAATTTTTTACGTCAGGTCACAAGCCAAGGTGGCATGTTCTGAACTTCATGCAGCGGGCTCACAGTTAAAGAGAAGTGACTGAGCCACTGTAGGGTAGTAATCCCAGGTAACTATTCCTGGAGAGCCATGTCCAGTTGCTCCATTAAAGGAAAACTATACCCCGAAAATCAATTTTTGAGCAACAGATAGTTTATATCAAATCAAGTGAAATATTAAAGAATCATACCTACCTGGTATATATATTTAAGTAAATATTGCCCTTTTACATCTCTTGCCTTGAACCCCCATTTCATGATGGTCTGTGTGTTGCCTCAGAGATCACCTGACCAGAAATATTTCAACTCTAACTGTAACAGGAAGAAGTGTGGAAGCAAAAGACACACCTCTGTCTGTTAATTGGCTCATGTGACCTAACTTTATAGTTTGATTGGTATGTTTGTGTGCACCGTTGGATCCTAGGATCCCAGAAGGCTGTCCTTATTTTTTAAAATGGCTATTTTCTATTTATGATTACCCAATGGCACATGCTACTAAAAAAGTGTATTATTATGAAAATGGTTTATTTATATGAAACAGGGTTTTACATATGAGTTGTTTTATGCAATATCTGTTTATAGAGACCTACATTGTTTGGGGGGGGGTATAGTTTTCCTTTAATAGAATACTGTTTTATAGACTGAAGAGATAGGAATTTTGCTGCAAATGCTGTATTAATTCACACAACATATTTATCTTGTCCTCTCTTGTTAAATGTTCCATGTGACGGTGCTGTGTTTATGTGTCATGGTAACTCATTTATAGGGGCAGATTTACTATATTCACGTGAAGGATTTGAAGTTCGATCGAATTCGATCGAATTACGAACGTAGGTTCGTTTGGTCGAATATGTGAATTTTGGCATATTCGATCATCGAATAGGGAATGGTCGAACGATCGAATAAAGTCGAATGGACGAATATTCGATCATTCGACCAGCGAAGGATTTTAATTTTTAAGTTTATTCAATTGCCTACTTCGGTAGATTGGACCTACCAAATTGCAATAGAAGCCTATGGGAGCACTCCCATAGGCTTCTGAGGCTAAGTCCTGATCGAATAGGATTCGTATGATTGAAGTTTTCAGTCGTTCGATTCGTATGAATCATTCGAATGATCGAATGATTTATTCATTCAGTCGAATGATTTATTCAACTGATCGATTAAATTTGGATTCGATAGTTGAATGATCGAGTATTGCATAAAAGGTAGCCTAGAACTATTCGATTAACATTTGAAAATCGAATGGTAATCGAATATCGAATAGAAACTAATAATTTTTGGGGAATAATAGTAAATTTGCCACATAGTGTTGATCTGCCCTAACAGCGTGTTGATAAGTCCCTATGTTTTTATTCCAATAAATATTCCTCTGGTGTTGCTGGCCATCACAGCTGGAGATAGAGTAACATACTGTAGTAACATACATAGTAACATAGTAAGTTAGGCTGAAAAAAGACTTGCGTCCATCAAGTTCAACCTTTTTTTTTTTTTTTAATTTTAGCTGCCTGCTAGTTGATCCAGAGGAAGGCAAAAAAAACCATCCTAAGCCTCTCCAATTTGCCTCAGAGGGGGAAAAAATTCCTTCCTGACTCCAAAAAGGCAATGGGACCAGTCCCTGGATCAACTTGTACTATGAGCTATCTTCCATAACCCTGTATTCCCTCACTTGCTAAAAATCCAACCAACCCCTTCTTAAAGCTATCTAGTAGTGGGAATATTAAAGGTGTTGGAAGTTATTTTATGATAGTGAAGATAAAAGAGAGGCAGGTTGCATGTCCAGGGTGAAAGGCGTTGCAGCCCAGTCAGTGAAAATGTATGGAAATTCGGAGTTCCCTGTGCATTAGAGTGATTGCATTTTTACAAATTATAAGAGGACCAATATTCTCTAACCTTACTGTCTACTCTGAGGTAGTGCCCAGGTGACAGTCAAGTCCAGTCCATACTCTGAGCAACTAGGCCAGATTGTGTACGGGCAGCAGATTCTATTATTATAGAATTATATTATATTATGGATAAGGCCTGCTTGGCAAGCAGTTTGGGTGCCACCAAATTTTGAACTGGACAGCTTTGTTTTATCATCAGGCTTTCAGGTTCAGTGTGTAAAATCTCCTATAAATACAATATTAAGGACATTCATTGTATTTTATCCTGATTTATAGTAATGTGGATGAACAGAACTTTATCTATAATTTTATATATGTTGGTTTCAAAATAGGCTGGACTCCATCCACATGGCGTGGAAAATGAGTCTCAATTAGTTAATTTGTACTTAACCATTTGGCCTTTGGGCCCATCACTGGGTAGCTCATGAATAGGACATATTTCAGCCTGATCATACTGGAGTGCATTGTTAGACATAAATCCACTTTATGTGCTAGGTGATAAATTACAATGCTACGTTATATGTCAGTGTTACATAATATGGCAGGGTTGTCCAACTGGTGACCCCCCACCCCCCACCACAGAAAAGTCTGCCTGCTGTGTCTGCTTACAATGAGTAAACCTTAAGAAATGCAGTTAATCTCTGTAGTGATACCTTTTAAACCTCAAATTCAGACTAATCCCCTGTATTGTTCACAATGTTCACACCTATATTGTTCACACCCCTAAAGCCTTGTACTGTTCACACCTGGGATCCAGATTAGACTGTCCACTGTTTAAAATACACCAGCACTGTGTCACTGTATGTAGTAGTCCTGATAAATTTCCCTGTCTGCTCTATTCTGCCTTCCCTATGCTCCATGTGTGTGTGCCATACTTTGCCTGTCCTATGCCCCTTGTAGTTGCCATACTCTGCTCACCCTATGCTACCTGTGTGCACCATACTCTGTCTGCCCTATGCTCCCTGTGCATGCCATACTCTGTCTGCCCTATTCTACCTATGTGCACCATACTCTGCCCTATGCTCCCTGTGCTTGCCATACTCTGTTTACCCTATGCTCCCTGTGCATGCCATACTCTGCCTGCCCTATGCTTCATGTGAGTGCCATACTTTGTCTGTCCTATTCTCCCTGTGTGTTTCATACTTTGCCTGCCATATGCTCCCTGTGTGTGCCCTACTCTGCCAGCCCTATGCTTCTTGTGAGTACCATACTCTGTCTGCCCTATGATCCCTGTGTGTGCCATACTTTGCCTGTCCTATGCCCCTTGTAGTTGCCATACTCTGCTCGCCCTATGCTACCTGTGTGCACCATACACTGTCTGCCCTATGCTCCCTGTGCATGCCATACTCTGTCTGCCCTATGCTACCTATGTGCACCATACTCTGCCCTATGCTCCCTGTGCATGCCATACTCTGTATGCCCTATGCTCCCTGTGCATGCCATACTCTGTGTGCCCTATGCTCCCTGTGAATGCCATACTGGTATTTGTTCTGGGTGGTTGTCAGCATTTGAACATTATTGTTAGGTCCCCTAAGGTGTTTAATTACGTGCTGTGTTATCCATAGAGGAGGATGAGGCATTATATCCTAATATAACTTAATGTCTTTCACATACAAGTGATATCCCTGCAGTGAACACCGACCATTTGTTTTTTTGGTCTGCTAAGACCTTTAATGAGGACATGGTCTTGTGGTAAATTTGGTGTGGTTTAAAGTGGGTGTGGTTTAAAAAGAGGGAGGGGTCAGCACTGGCTTCCATTATTGGCCTTCCACCATGTTGAAATTCCGGCCCTCTGTACCACAGAAGTTGAACAGCAATGTATGGGAATGAATCCCTTTGAGTGTTGAAAATTGCTGGAAAAGAAACTGTTTGTGTGACATTAGCATTAGCCTCCCCAAACCAAAAACTCACCCTCTGCCTATGACCCAGAGCAAGTAACTTTAGGGTTTCATTGTTGTACTGATCCAGTGCAGACACAAAAAAGATATATGTCAGGGTGACATTGGGTAGCCCGTTAAGACATACTGTCAATTGTTCAAAGATCTCATGACATTGAGGGTTATGATTCAGTTTGTCTGAATCTTAAGGATTTTCCTTCTTAAAAAACTGAATTTAACTACAAAGAGATATGGCACATAAACTGCCTAAAGGAGAACTAAAGTCTAAGTAAAGAAGTAGTTAGAAATGTTGTACATGATTATTTTGCTGCAGCCACTGGTTCTGCAGAGTTGGAGAAAGTTTTTATTAAACATATATTTAGGGAATCTGTGCAAAAGCATTTCACTTATCCCTGTAATGGCAGAAGCACAGAGCCTGTGTGTGTGTGCTGTAAGCTGTAACCTAGCAACCAGCTATTCAGTGATCTCAGTGCAACAGGAAGTGACACAGCTATGGGCTGGCTGGAAGGAAAAGGAAGTCAGAAAGACTGGCAAAAGAAGAAGGGCTGGCATAGAGAACCGCATGGTTTACTGAAAAGCTGCCGGTGGCCTCAGAGAGCTCCCTATGCTACCATGGAGCTAATTCACTAAAATGCAAAGTTCTGCCTCGGGAGCCAAACTAGGGTTGCCACTAGTGATGGGTGAATTTATTCGCCAGGGGCGAATTCGCGGCGAATTCCCGCGATTCGCCGCTGGCGAATAAATTCGCGAAACGGGCAAAAAACGACGCCACACGCGTCAAAAACGAATCGGCGAAAAATTCGCGAATTTCTCTGGAAATTCGCGAATTTTTCGGCGAAGCGAAACGCGGCCGTTTCGCCCATCACTAGTTGCCACCTGGCCGGTATTTTACAGGCCTGGCCGGTATTTTTGATGGTTGATCCCAATGTTATTAATAGGAAAAAAAGATAAATATATAGGAAGGCCGGTATTTTTTTCAAGAAAAGGTGGCAACCCTAAGCCAAACGCTGGTGAAGTTTCTTCTTCAGAACTTTCGCTAATGTTAATTCCTGCCTATCAAAACTCAGTACACTTATGCCGAGTTCAATTTGAATAGGGCAGGTACGTACATATGTCATATATATGTGTTTATTAGAGATGGTGCAAATGCTTGCATTACACATGTCCAAGGAAGCAAAATAAAAACAAAAGAGATCATCTAATGCCCTAGACATGAACCCACCCTAAAACTAATGTGGCATGACCTTCAAATTGCAAAACATATTTTAATAGTCACAACTTTTGAAGACAATCTAGCTTTAAAATATGAAAAAAACACTTCAGCATGGATATGATGTCACTGATATAAGACTGAGGAGTATGTAGCTTTATCTTATCAGTTCAGCAGATCTAAGCTGACAAATGTTCTGCAAAATTTGCACTTTATTGAATTTGCAGAGTAACGATAATCCTCTGGCGCCTGTCCTCTGTGCCTGTCAGTAAATTGGCAATGTTACTGCGGGTGGTAATTCTGGCAAATTTTGCTAGCAAAGGCTACTTTACCATTTAGTAAATTTGACTTTCCTTAAAGGGATACTATCATGGGAAAACATTTTTCAAAATGCAGTTAATAGTGCATTGTTAAAAGAGCAAACTGATTTTTTTTAATATTTAATTTTGAAACTGGGGCTAGACATATTGTCATTTTCCCAGGTGCCCCAGTCATGTGACTTGTGCTCTGATAAAGTTCAGTCACTCTTTACTGCTGAACTGCAAGTTAGAGGATCACCCTCCTCACTTTCCCCAGCAGCCTAACAACAGAACAATGGGAAAGTAACCAGATAACTTCTCCCTAACACAAGATAACAGCTGCCTGGTAGATCTAAGAACAACACTCAATAGTAAAATCCATGTCCCACTGAGACACATTCAGTTACATTGAGTAGAAAGCAGTTCCATCCTAAAGCGCTGGCTTTTCCTGAAAGCATATGGCCAGGCAAAATGACCTGAAATGCACCTACACACCAATATTACAACTAAAAAAATATGCTTGCTGGTTCAGGAATGAAATTTCATATTGTAGAGTGAATTATTTACAGTGTAAACAGTGTCATTTAGAAATAAAAACTACATTATAAAAAAATCCCTTCAATTAGGGGCTTTTTGGATAACAGATTTCCAGATAAGGGATCCCATACCTGTATTTTACAATAGGGGGCGACCTTATTTCCTATATTAGTCACTGTAAGTTGCCTAATTTTGACCCAGGAGAATATTTGGGTGAAATGGTGAGCTGTAAATGATCTTGTTATAATACCATAAATGGTGCCAATAGTATTATACAGATTCTGCTCTTTCCACATAGATTTGTTGTGTTGTACTTTTTGTCAAGCAATACACTGCATAGGAAATGCTGGCACATATTATTAATTGTGTGAGGGTTACATGTTTATACAGTTAACATAAGCACACACACCCTACCTTAAGTACACATGTTAATTATGCGCTATGAATCATATATATAATGTCCTGGAATATAGACCAGAATGTAAACTCAATGATTTGTTGTGTTTCTGTGTAGAGGTTTTAATTATATTTTGTGAAGCAATGCTCATTTTTAATTGCAGCCTTAATTGAGCCAATTGGCTCTCACTAAAGGGAACTTTTAAATGTGGATCAACTACTGTACGTGCATGATTTTAAATGAAATGTTATGGGTTGTGTTCATCAGAACAAAGATTTCTATAACTGTAATTGGTATAGTTAATCTTCTTGGATGCAAATGTTGCACAAAACAATATGTCGACCGATCTATTCGTTGTTTAAAGGAGAATGAAACCCCCTGCAAGACATGACCCCCCGCAAGACATGATCTTGCATGTTTATATTAATTAAAATTTTCTTTTTTTTTTGTATGTTTATATTGTATTTATAGTAATTGTATGACCCTTGGGATGACTGTGAAGATTTTTTAATGACATATTAGACCCTTGGGAAGTTCCATAGATTGATTATTATTGGTATAGGAGCTATTCACACTTTTTAGTATAGGCACTTTTTAGACAAGGTGGGGACTTTTTAAAGGTTTCATGGTTTCTTTGCTTTGCTGCTGCAGTAGACCTCACTGTTATGCTAACTATTTAAAGAAGTAATGACCATTAATTTGCCAGCCTATGATTAAGGCAGCTTTTCCCAAAACGCATTAGGTACACAGATTACCCACCTGTTGCAATAAACAACCTTTTGGCCTATCCAGAGTGCTGTCGGGTCTGTGTTTTGAGTGGCTATATGAACCCTAAAGAACACATCTATGTGTGTATAAAGCTACTTGTTCATGAAACCTAAATTATTAGCACCTGTATAAAAGTCATCCAGGTACTGCTCTGCCACCTCTGCCAGTGGAAATATCTGGTTCAAAGTGTTTTACACTAAAAGCCGTCTTGGGAAGGTTGGCTGGAAATGAATGGGTTACTTACCGGCCAAAAGTTGTGTCTGCATAGTCTCTGTTTCCTAGTTGATTGCGGGTGGGTAGAAAGACGAGCCATAGGCTGAGGTATACTATGTGGCAGCTGCAGGTATTAAAGCCAGTTCACAAAGGGCTTACCTGTCATTCGATGAAGAGGAACAATGCCGCCATGCTCTCCAGGTTCACAGCTTCATCTCGGGACAACTGGAGTTACTTACTAAGGACATTTTACAATGGCTCCAGAAGAAGGCAGGTCTGGAAGACATCAAGTGTGTCATCGCTAGCTGCTGAACTACAGCTGCCAATCAGAAGACACATCACATCACAGCCTACAAAGAAAGGGAAAGGAAAAGCTCTGGTCAAGAAAGCATTCACTAGTGCGCAGATACAGAAGAGGAGACTGACAGCATCAACAGCGAACATATAATCAGCACCAGTTCCACCAACCAGCAAGTGGCCAGCACCTCCACTTCTGCACCACAGGATAGCCTACTACCTACATACTTACACTACTGCCTTTAGTGAAATCATTGCTAAAGTGCAATAATTATTCTGTTAAAAAATTCCAGCCTGTTTTGGCACCACGATTTCAGAAGCCATGTCTCCCTGTCCCTGTTCCTTCTGTTCCACCTCCTGTCACTCCTTTGGAGGAACCTATGCAGATTGGACAGGTGCATCTCTCTGAACAATAGAAACTCCAGAGACAATTGGATGGTTTGTGCCTATACCGTTGCAGTAAAGCCCATTTTGCTAATGACTATCCCTTGAGGTTGGGAAGATCGCAGCGATTAGGTAGAACTGGGGAATCTTTTCTCTGTGGCATCAAGCCTATTCCCCAAGAGAACTCTCCCCAATTTCTTCTTCCATTACTGATTAATATATCTTTGAAGACGTCTCAGCCTTCCTTGATTCTGGAGCCGCAGGGAACTTCATGGGCGCTGCTTTCGCCAAACTTCTGAGTATTCCCCCATTCCCTCTATCTACATAAAAGAGGGTGACAAATGGAAGATGTAATTCAACACTAGAGATGGACATTATGAATACCCGATAATATTTATCTGGCCTCTGCCATGCACTGGCCATCTTCCAAGAATTTGTGACTGATATTTTCAGAGATTGTGGGGGGCCGGAGCCATTCTCTCTCAAAGAAAAATCACAGATGAGAAACTACACCCATGTGCTTACTTAAAAAATTCTCGCCTGCCAAGCGGAAATAGGACATCTGGAATTGTGAGCTTCTGGCAGTTACATTTGCACTCGAGGAGTGGAGACGTTTTTTAAAAGGTGCACACCATCCCAATATTATTTATACTGCTAAGGTCAAACCTTCAAGTACAAAGGGATTGTCAGCGGCAAGAAGACAATTGCATGCAAGAGAACAGACACAAGTCTCTCTTTCTTCTGTTCTACCATATAGATGAACAGATCCTTTATTTATGGACCAAAGACTTACAGAATTAGTTCATGATTATATTTTAAGGTTGTTTCACATATTGACTAATTAGAAGAGAGTATTTAGCTTCCATAACAGTCATCAGGTATGGATTTGACTGTTCACCTAGTCCTGTATAAGAGTTTACCCTTGAGCAAAGGATTAATCAAACAGTGGTGTTTGCTAAATTAGAAATTAAATAGATGGTACTTTCCAAAGATCACATCATGATGATGTGATGTAGCTTCTGCTTAAATTAAAGATCTTACTTAAAGTGTTAGATATTATATATGATATTATAATAAAGGCAACTTTAACAATATTGATCACAAAAGCTTAGAATTCATCCAAACTCTCAAGAGACTGATTCCTTGTCAAACACAGTGGGTGCTCTTCTTTACTCCTGTCCATATTCCAGAAATAGGAAGGCACATGCAATATCCAAAAGCATTATTCCTAAGGGTTGTCTCAGTGAAGATCAAGAGCCAATTGTTCCTCCATCAAAATCATTGCTTCCCTCAATTGGACAGATATATTCTATCGGTCCAGTCATCTGCTCCTGTGGAAGCCGCCATAGGTATGGTATAGGTGCCATCCAAGAACCACATTCCCATCTTCAAGCAAAGCTACTGTTCAAGCAGGCTGGACATCTGGATACCAAGAAGACCTTAGAGCTTGTCAATCGACTTGTCTGGTGGCTGACTCTTCAGAAGAATGTAAAAGACTTTGTGGAGGCCTGTGCCATTTGTGCCTCTTCTAGGTCCAGTCATTCTCGTCCATGGGGTCTATTGCAACCTCTTCCCATGCCTTCCAGTCCTTGGACTCACTAGCAATGGACTCTATTGTAAAACTGCCACCTTCCAAGGGGAACACCTTTATATGGGTAGTTATTGACCACTTCAGTGAAACACCACACTTCATTTCTCTTAGTAGCTTCCCTCTGCTGTAGAATTCTCTCAGTTGTTTATTCAACTTCATTGCTTTCCAGTGGAGATTATCAGAAAGAGGTTCCCAATTTGTGTCCAAGTTCTGGCGCTCCTTGTGTAAAGATCTGGGAATCACTCTCCAATTCTCCTCTGCCTACCACCCACAATCAAATGGGGCAGCTGAGAGAGTAAACCAAGCACTAAGGCAGCTCTTGAGAATTCATGTTTCTCTCTGTCAGGACAATTGATCTGATCTACAAGCAGATGTTGGCCCAGGAATGAGCCAAATAAGCAATAATATTATGTCTGGTGTAAAAGGGTACTTTTCCTTGCTGTATGTGCAACTGCTTTAATAATGTGCAAAAGGTGAACTGGTCTGCTATCCGAGAAATGCAAACCCTATTCCTATCTCTGGTCAATTTACGTGCACAACCATGCCTGCAGTGTATGTGATCAAATGCCAGTGTGACATGGTATATGTTGGTCAGACATCAATGGCCAGATATAGGATTAACATAAATCAGAAATCAAGAACAAAAGAATACATCAGCCAATAGCTAGGCACATTATAGACATGGGACATGCTGTACACCAGCTAAAATTCCACATTGTGGATGCAGTCCCCAGGATAAGAAGGGTCGGTAATCGAGTAAAATAATTGCTCTACAGGGAGGACTGGTGGACACAGAAAATGGATAGTTTATCACCTAATGGATTAAACATGGAATATGATGTGGTCTCTGTTTTTAGATAATTTATTGGTTTTTAATATTGTTTTACTATTCCTTTCTTTACAGTATATGTGTTTATACAATTGGCTATTTGGTAATTGCTCACGCACACCTGTCTGTGTAGATAATTCCAGATTTCCTTGGTGCACAGTGATAGAGGTAACCGGCAACCTCAAATCTAATACTAGGAAAAGGCACACTGGCACACAAGATGTGAATGCAGGTGAAAACCTTGCAAAGTTTTATTACCGGAAGCACTTCCGGTAATAAAACTTTGCAAGGTTTTCACCTGCATTCACATCTTGTGTGCCAGTGTGCCTTTTCCTAGTTTATACAATTGGCCACATAAGAAATGGGACTTCTGGGTGAACTTGAAACAGATACTGTAAGTGGAGCTTTGTATCAAAATCGGACACATATTTTGTACCAATGTTAAAGTAACACTAGATGGTGCTGTGTCTAAGTAGGATAAAAGGTGGAAATGTGCACTGTACTCTGTAAACAATCTAATTAACCTATTTATTTAATGCCTCATACAATCTATGTTTTCTATTAGCTTATACCAGTTGGTATCACTTAATTTAAGCCTGGTCGGCTAGAGCTGTGAATAACTACTGACTAGCAGATGTAGGTAAATTAATTTGTATATACACAGTTGGGTTACGTATCAATAGCTTTTGAATCTCAATCAGGAAGAATTGTGGCGTTGGTGAGAGGAGTTCATTATGTTGTGGAGTGATCCTTTCCTATTCCTACTATTGGAAAATCTTCTCTTTTCATTTCAGTAGCTTGACATGTTGGTCTGACTGTCTTTGTTTTTATCTGGAGTGCTGCCCATTTGAATTCTTAACTTAACTTGTGCCCAATCAAAGACTATTAGACTGTTATTGGATAACAGATCTTTCTTTCATTTGGATCATACCTTAAATCGACTTGAAAACCATTTAAACATGAAATAAACCCAATAAGTTGATATTGGTTCCAGGAAGACGGCTCGAGTTTAGGAGCAGAAACGTCGTAATAAACCACTTTTATTTTTTTTCACTTAAAAAACCCGTGAGTGTGTTTTTTTAATACTATATTTACCTTTATATCCAGCACCCAGGTAGTTATTTTTTTGGATGTTGGGTGCACCAGCCTAGAGTGTATATATGTATGTGTATATATATAGTATATAGCGCTACTTTTATACACAGGGCTAGTTTAATAAGTAATCATTTAGGTTATATAGTAATGAATATTATCTTTGCTCTGTCTAGGTCAAGTAAACGTTACATTTATGCACAGAGGATATATTGAGGAACAGATGTGCAACAAACCAATGGCATATCATTTTAATAATGACTGAGAACTCTCATGTAAGTGCGTCTTTGCTTCAAGCAAAGATTACATGATATTCTTATCTCCAAGCTAAATCCAAAGTGCATTCATAAACTCGTGGAAGCTTGCTCTTTCTTCCAATGTATCTAAATGGACTTCTAAAGTTAACCCTTTATCAATTTAGGAAAAGGGCCTACGGGGGTTCATGCTGGGTCTTTGCCTAAGATCTAATAGATAATAGATTTTGGAAAAGCCCTATAGGTACAAATATGTCTCTGCTTTGATGATTCTTGTATGATGACTTCTTCACTCTCAACATACATTTTTGTGAAGCTCTGTCTTCGAAATATTTGTTTTTTTGTTCTTTTAATGACAGTTGATGAATTATATTGACTTAATATAAATAAATAACATCTATAATTCCGTGGGTGTATTTCTGTTTAGAAAAAATTGAAAATCAATTAAAGGATTCAACTTATAATTTTTATACCCATACAACGTCAACATGTTGGCAAAGTGATGCAGTTTCTTCCTTCTGGCATTTCTATCTCAATCACCACCACCTCCTCTGTGCACCTACAAGTTGTTTCTGAGTTTTATTAATACACACATTGCTACTCTATTGTGTAATGTGGCCATCCTGGGTCGGTGCCATTTTCTCCTAATAGGTAGTGATGGGTGAATCTCCCGCGATTCGCTTCGGCGAAAAATTCGCGAAACGAGTCGCGGGACTCTTTTTTTTGGCGAAATTTCGCTTGCCGAAATTTCGCTGGTGATTCGCAAATTTATTCGCCAGCGGCGAATCGCGGGAATTTGCCGCAAATTCGACCCTGGCGAATAAATTCGCCCATCACTACTAATAGGAGAACCGGCCCGGGGTTTCAAGTTTCAAGTAAATGCAATCACTTGGGGGTGCCTATAACATTTGGCACCCCCAAGTAAAAATACCTTTCCTTCTCCTTAAATGAGTTTCTTATTATAATGATCATGGTGTGTGTGAATGGAAAGGCAAGCTTCATCCGAAAGCGCCAGCTTATTTGGGGCTGATGTGAATTCTGTATCATATCTTATTCAGCAATTTATTAAGCAAACAGTAATGAAAGGTCAAAGAATAATATGTAAATATAATATATAAACTTTTTATATATTTACATCTTTATCAATTACATTAGGACCAGGCATGGTATTGAGGAATGGAGGGATTAATCTCTTCATGAATCAGAACTAAAGTGTAAGTAAAGAAGTGTGTATAAATGTTGTACATGATGTTTTGTGCTTGTGTTTAGCAGTAAAGATCTGTGTCTCAGTCCCAGTAGATGCCCCAGTAGCTCCCCATCTTCTTTTCTACTGATTCACTGATTCACATGCTCTGTGCTGCTGTCACTTACTGAGCTTAGGGACCCACTCACAATATACACCTGATAGTGTCATAGAAATATAGTCACAATATACAGTACACTAAGGGGCAGATTTACTAAGGGTCGAATTTGAGGGTTAAAAAAACCCTCAAATTCGACCATGGGAATACTGTACTTCGGAATTGTTGGGGAAGTAAAATCCTTCAACTTTTACTACAATTAGATTGGCCTAGTGATTGAATAGAAAAAATTTGATCGATCGATAAAATTGTTCGAATCGAACGATTTGAACGATTTCAACCATTCGATCGAATTTTTTTATCCAATCAAAAATAATGAAAGCCAATTCGGTAGCTTTGATCTGGCGAATTAGGCAGTCAAATAAAAATTTTAAGTAAATTCATTCGTAATAATAAAGTAATTCAACTGTCGAACAGTCGAATATTCGAATAGACTTTTATTCGAATTATTCAAATCATTCGATTCAATCGAATTTTCAAAATTCACTGGTCGAAGTGGTCTTCAAAAACATTTCAAAATTCTAATCTTTTTGAAAATGGGATCGAACTTCGAATCCTTCATGTGAATTTATTAAATCTGCCCCATAGTGTCATAGAAATATAGTCACAATATAAGGCTGATTAGTCATTAATACACATCATTAGAAACATCACAATTTAATCATCAGCAAACCTGTAGCATCAGCTTATATTACAGCCAGGGAAGCTCATTTTCTGCTGCTGGATAATTAGTGACGACCCCTAAGCTTAGCTTCTCAACAGCTGCTCAGAGCCCACTGAGCATGTGAGTGTCACAGACACTTTCCAAGATGGTGACCCCCTGTGACAAGTTTCAAGTCCTGGATCATTGCTGCTATTGACAAGCTGAAACTTTAGACTACAGGTGACCATACACTGGTGTGGTGACTGATTTGTTTATCTCGTACAAGTTTTTAATATGTTTTTAGGGAATCACAAGTGAAAAGCTTTACACTTCAGTCATGAGAAAAGCTATTTGTGGAAGGGATAGCAGCAAGCCGATTTATCTCATTATTATTATTATTTAAGCGCATCTGACGCTGTTACTGTACACAGCCAGAAGAAACACAAGGCATCACATTTTGCCAAAGCTTTGCTAATTTCTTTTTCAAATCAGCTCCAGAAGCAATATAAAAAGAGAAATCTTTCCAGTGAACATGATTATATACAAATCCTATTCCCTTTAGAGCAAAGATGTTCCGAACAGTGGTCCTTATGTTGGTCCTGGGTAAGTCCACTGAAATCTCAGATGTTTTGGTTTCTTTTTATTTGGATATAGAGCAGAATAGGAAAGTGAAGAAAGTGAACCTATAAGGCATACTGAGAGAATAAGAAAACTACCTGCATGGACCAAGGACTATGTGATTTGAAGAATGTATATTATTGCTTTAAGATGCATACCGTTTACATTATTGCTGTTTATTATATATGCCCAAATGCTTTCCTGCTATAGGTGGGATATGTGGTGTTTATACAAATGGCCTGCAGGTGGCACTGTGCACATAGTGTTTAAGAAGGAAAGAGTTTATGTTACTGTTGTGTAATGGCTGCATGAACCTGCTAATAGAGCCCTGTTATACTTTACTCATCCTCGGCTATCAAAACACAACATTGTATTATCTTAAATTCCTTCATCATAATAGACTGAATGATGCTAGATGAAGCTAATAAATGGCTGTCCAAGGTTGTACTAAAAACTAGGATTAAACAAATCTCATACATGTAGGCCCTTATTTATAAAAATCCGAATTACATTAAAAAAGTCTGACCAAGCTAGAATGCAAGAATGTACCTTATTTATTATTAAAAAGCACAAATGAATCTGTTTTGGGGAAAAAACATTTTACGAGAACTCATATTTTCCCAACTCAAACAATTTTTTGGATTTTTACTCAAAAAGTCTAAAATAGGCAAATTTTTGGATTAATTCCAACACAGACCACAGAAACTTACAAATAGGATACGGACCTCTCCCATTGACTTGTTTGAGTCAATTAGTTAAATGGCATTTTAACCCAAATTATTCTCAATGGGCAAATATAGAACAAAGCACTATCCCTGAAATTAGACAATCTGCTATGGCTTTCTCCAAGGGCTCGGCCCCCAATATTGAACCCTATAATTGCACATTCTCTTAGGGTCTGGGAATACTGTAAAAGACCACCAGGGCACATATCCAAACATACCCTGGCTATTAGCCTATTCGGCAACCCTTCCTTACAAACAGGTTCTACGCCTTTTTCAATGGTGGATAGAAAAGGGATTAATAATTATTCATGACTTCATCCACAAAGGGAAAATTATACCAGTAACTAAGTTGCAAGAGAAATATGCTTCCCCACCTACAGACTTAAAATATGTAAAAGCTTTGGAAAGGGGATTGAATCTAGCCTTAGAGGAAGAAGATTCAAGAAACATCATTTAAACATCCCTACGTGAATTGCAAAATGGGTCCCTTCTTGTAACACCAATTGCTTTAGAGGAGAGGGTGCCAAGAAGCAGGTCCAATGACCCACATTGTACCTTGACGGCATACTGGGGGTGACTCCATCTAGGAACCAATGGGAGGCTCTATTTCATAAACAGATTGAGGGTATCAATAAATATGAGTTACGTCTAATTACATATATATTTGATGCAACAAAACAGACAATTGCAGAAGCCTGGAAGACTTAATAGTTACAATTCAAGTCAAGGAAAGGTTGAGAAAGGTATATTTATATGAGGAACTAACAGCACAATCCTTTGGGAAGTATATGCAATTGTGTGAGCTATGGCGTCCTTGGCAAGTATATTCCCAACTTGAGGAGCTCTAAGTTAGAAAACCAATAGATAAATCAACACACTGCAAAACATTTAATAAAAAAAAATCTTTTCTTCTTTCTTTCCTTTTTTTATCTTCTTTGTGGTTATTACTTTGCATAAATACAAGTATGATTGGAATGGATAACTCAGACCGCTAAATTGTGGTGATATACCTATGTATAAAATGCTGAAATAACCCTTTCTCAGTTTATATACATGCTATCTGTTGAAAATTATAATTGTACTGAAAAAGTGTTGTTAAAAAATAAAAAATAAAAACCTTAAATTTTTCAACTTTGATTAACAACCCTGTAATGTTTTTACACATTTAATATAAATAATAAAGGCAATAAGGCAATAAATGAGATAGGAATAAAATGTAAGTCAGTTTCAGTTGATAATTTGACATTGTTTGGCCATACTATACTCACCAATTTTCGAATTTTGTGTTTTCTTCTACAGCTCTACCAGGATTTATGGTCGAGGCTGTGAGTAAGTACCCTGTATGCTGCCTGCCATGTAAAATTCTTTAATTTAGGTGGGGGTCAATTGGAAAAAGTTGCCATGAAAAAAAAAATAAAAGCATGACCATGTGAAACAACACAAGTACTATACTGGCAGTTAGCAATTAGTGTATTCAATGTGGCTACATTATAAATATATGCAACACTGATTGTTTTAAATGCTCATAATTATTAAAATGTTGTAGTTTGTTTTTTTATTCTCATTTGTCTCAGGCATTTTAGATATCTTTATCAAAATTTAAATTTGCAGAATTCAAAACAATTTACAAATTATTTATGAAAAAACTAGCCATGTCAATTGAAGCAAAATCCCATGCTACCCATCGTTTTCAATGAGTATTCCAAATTTCAATTATTCTCGAACACTCAAATTAAAAAATAGCTTTGCTAAACTACCACCGACTCATATATGAGTTCACCCAATTATAGACGACCAATTCCTTCAGTCAAGTTTTTACTTTTAATGAAATTTGAGTTTCACAAAGTTGAGTTTCAGAAATCTGAGTTTCACACATTTGAGTTTGAGATTTTGAATTAGAATGTTGCTTAATCTGCCCCTTTATTAAATGGGTGATATATGGGATGATCAACTGCAAACAACTCAGTCAGACTTGAATGTAATTAAACTACAACTTACTGCACCTACTATTTATCTGGGATTTACAGCATGAATTACTTACGGCAAAAAAGACAAATGGAAGATAAATATTTAAGGTTAGCGTAAATCTAAACCAAATTTAAAAAATTGCATTTTATTAGATTATTTTTAATGTAATATCACTTCCTTTTCAAGTTTCAAGTTTTGGCTCTTTTATTTCTTTGCAGATTGCCCACCTGGCCAATTCTTTAATGCTTGTGGCACTAAATGCCCCCGCTCCTGTGAAACGCTGAACAAAGTCGTACCGTGCCCCAGGGTCTGTAACCCATCTTGTGTCTGTAATGCTGGCACTGTGCTAGCCTCGGCCAGCAGCAATCAATGTGTGAGCACCGCTGAATGCCGTTCTGTCGGAAAATAGGGAAAAGTGCAATGATTCATCTCATATATCGATCTGTCTTCAGCTGCAAGATTCAAAAATATTAAAGCAATTTAAAAAAAGTTTTCTGTGTTTTTCTAAATTGTAGGTGAGATATGTCAACAAGCGCCAAGTAACCCAACCACAATACAAAGAGTTATAATGTAGTCTCCAATTTTATTCTAGATTCCTGCACCCCCCATAAAAGGCAATTAAATTAGCTTTGCAAAATCTGACATACCCCTCAAATGGTTTAAAGATCATAGTAGAACTTTTGAAGGCAACCCTGCTTTAAAATATGAAAAAATCCAGCACTTTTAGAACTTTTCTGACTTTTTGGCATGCAGGATATGATGTCACTGTCATAAAACTGAGGAGGATGTAACTTTGTTTGATCAGTTAGTCTGGTCTAAAGTAGTGCAAAAAACTCTGGCAAAAGAGATAATGTATGGAGCAATTTTCACCTGGCACTAGGGCACGAAACTGCACTAGTAATGGTCTCTTTCGTTAGCAAATTGTCCTCTAAGCCTGCTAGCAAATTGGAGATGTCCCTGCTGATGTGACTTTTGGTGAATTCTCCCTAGCGAAGGCCATTTCACCCTTTATTAAATCTGCTCCAGAGACAGAGTGAAGTCCAGTAACAGGCTGAGAAGGTGAGGGCTGGCAAAAGACTAGCAAAGTCAGAAAAGGTCAGTGGCTGTCAGCAATCAAACAAGATAACAAATAATAAGCGGTAGGTCAGAGCCTTGGAGATCCACAGCAGCAGGAATCGGGAACCAGGTGGAACAGGAGAACAGGAGCAAGGGAAACAGGCAGGAGAAATAGTAATCAGGAATCATGGAGGTCAGAGGCAAGATCAGGCTCGGCAAGTATGTGTGCTGCAAGTATCCGGCTTCTAAAGGTCCTAAATTGTTTAATCATCAGCAAATGATGTTAACGAGGTAGGTGGAGGCAGATGTTGAGGGAACAATTTATGACACCTAGTAGCACCAGCCACTCCTAACTCTAAAAGCCCCCAGTGGCCCAGAAGGAAAGGTCTTAATTTAACAACCGAGCAAGCCAGGGTTTAATACCTGAAAATCCTATCACAGGGTCACACCCCTATTTGGCCTGTGATTGTGATGCGAGAGGTTGAAGATCCAGTAATATATATACATATAATATAAAGCAAGTATGACCTCCTGGTTTAGCCAGAATATCTCTTGCACATCTGTATCATTCAAAATTTCTAGTATTGAGCGGTTGCCGAGGTCGATGAATCCTTTGACATTCAGGAAATTTTTTCTTGCTTCCCGGTAGTTGGTCTCTGAATTCTTTTTAGAAGCAATTATGATGATATTAGCTGAATGGCCAGGCAATATACAGAGTTTTAAAATTGTTAAGTATATTTATTGTAGAAAACAGGGCTCTGGCTTAGCTTTGACCCAACCCTATGGTAGAGGGCTGAGGACAAAGATCAATAATACAAAAGGAGTAGTGATGGGTGAATCTCCCGTGTTTCGCTTGCCGAAAAAAACAGCGCGCGACTCTTTTTTTAGGCGAATTTTTGCCAGGCAAAATTTTGCTGGCGTTTCGCGAATTCGGAATTCGCCCCTGGCGAATAAATTCGCCCATCACCAAAAAGGAGCTGTGGATTGTCTGTAATGTGGATCACAGGTAATGTAGGGGGTGAACAGAGTCTTTACAGTGCCACCAAAGTGTACACTAGTCTACACTTAATCATGTAAGAAGGTTAAATATATTATTGTAAACTTTTAATTCACTGTCCAAACCCACCAGTAAAGCCAGCACTCCCTAAAGTTGGCCATGTTTGGCAATCCCATAGCAAATTTCTACAGAATTCTATGAAACAGGGGTTGGGATACAGTCCCATAGCAGTAGGTGCAAAGTCCTAAGTGCAGAAAGCAGTTCTTGGCTGGTTCTAGCCATGGGAAAAAGAGATTTGATAGCTTGAAACATTTATAGCATCCACTAAATGTAATATTCAGGGTTAGTCCTAGGGTCCATCGACCAGGTTTTAAGTTTTCCGTCAATGGAAAGTGAATTCCTATCTGTTTGCAGTGTCATTTGGAAGATGAAGATGATTGTGTGGGGAAAAAAAATCATTCTGCATGACTTGTGACCAAACACTCGTTATCTGTGTGTGTTTTATCTTTCCATTATGAAACAAAAGAAAAACTATAAATGTAAGGCCACTAAATTTATAATCTCATCAGTATACACATGGGATGGAGGTATTCAACTGAACAGGAGATGGTAGGCACTCACAGATCCCACAGACAGGCTTGTACAAGAACTAAGAACTTTATTTCAGGCCAAGGTTTTCATTCCAGAGAATGAGAAGTAAGTGTCTATGATCTATTAATTATTAACACCATAAAAATTATACAGGCATAGGACCTGTTATCCAGAAACCCATTATCCAGACAGCTCCAATAACTCAATTTTATCCAAATTCAAATTTAAAAAAGATTAAAATTTTCTCTGTAATAATAAAACAATAGCTTGTACTTGATCCCAACTAAGATATAATTAATCCTTATTGGAAGCAAAACCAGCCTATGGGGTTTGTTTAATGTTTATATGATGTTCTAGTAGACTTAAGGTATGAAGATCCAAATTACAGAAATATCTGTTATCCAGAAAGCCCCTGATCCCAGGCATACTGGATAATAGATTCCACACCTGTATGAGATTCTAATTTGTTTTTAATTCCACCCCAACGCTTTCTCGGTGGGACCGTGTGGGACCTTGGACCCAGACCCGCACCCCACCAGTAAACCTGACTGCTGCTCATTGACTTCCCCTACCAACCCTCGACTGCACTACAAGTAGAGGAAACAGGTACAAGGGAGTGGGGGACGTGCAGAATGGTTGTGGCTGGGGAGGGGGCTGTACAGGGGGATCACGGCTGTTTATGGGGGATTTGGCTGGGGCAGAGAGTGTTGAGACAAAAGCTCTGACTGGCCATGGACCCCCAGTCCAACACTGTGGGGGTTATTATTAAAGTAAACTCTGAATACCAAAAACTAAATTTTTTGTGAACAACCTTCACATTTTTAATGATTTCTAATAACCCGAGGATGGAAAAAGTCCAAATCCGAAAAATCCAGCATCTCAGACCTTCCGAGGTTGTATATGAGTCAACAGAAGAAATCCTGAAGATATCCTGATCTGCTCTAGGTTTCCTGCAAAAATAAGATTGTTTTAGATAAATCCGAAAAATTGGTACGATTCGAATTTTTCGTATAATTTTTTCCAGTTTTTTCCCACACTCAAAAGGTATTGATAAACAAGGGGAAATAACCTGTGCAGATTTGGTCGGAGTATATTTCAGAAAAAAAAGAGACAAACTTGGAATGTGAAATAACCCCCCTGTGTGTTGTACATCAAATAAAATAAATACTTGCCATGTCTGCATTTCTGTCCCCACACTTCAATCTTCAATATGAACCCACTTCTACTGAAAAAGACAATCACTATTCCGTATAAAATGTAGATGCACAGATGATGCAGGAGATGGCAGGCGCTCACAGATCCCACAGCCAGGCTTGTAAAAGAACTATGCAGTCATGGGAAAAGTCATTAGTGGATGGGATAATGGAAAGCCGGGTTATAATATTATCATTATTTAACAGCATCTGACTCTTCTATGTACACACCCAGAAGAAACACAACTCGTCTAATTTTCCTAAAGTTTTGCTAATATTTATTATTACAATTTCAACTGCAGAGAGAGAAGATATTCCTTGCAGTTATCCTCTTCTTGACCCTGGGTGGCTAAATCCAAAAGGGGGCTTAGATATACAGGTATGGGACCTGTTATCCAGAATGCTCAGGACCTGGGGTTTTCTGGATAATGGATCTTTCTGTAATTTGGATCTTCATACCTTATGTCTACTAGAAAATCATATAAACATGAAATAAACCCAATAGGCTGGTTTTGCTTCCAATAAGGATTAGGGGGAGGTGATATCACTCCAACTTGCAGTACAGCAGTAAAGAGTGACTTAAGTTTATTAGAGCACAAGTCATATGACGTTGGGCAGCTGGGAAATTGACAATATGCATAACCCCATGTCAGATTTCAAAATTTAATTTAAAAAAATCTGTTTGCTCTTTTGAGGAATGGATTTCAATGCAGAATTCTGCTGAGCAACACTATTAACTGATGCTATTAAGTTGGCGCTTTAGAAATACATGTTAATAATAATAATGCATTTTGAAAAATGTTTTTTAAGAAACTGTTTCAATAAACATATTTTGCAGCTGATTATTAGTCCCACATGGGGCCCTGTAATTCCTGGACCCCCAGCAGTGTCAGGGTCTATACCTTCTATAGTTACAGCCCATACTTCCCAACATTCTTGGAATAAAAAGAGGGACAAAAGAGTTGCTGCTTGTAGATGAATTACATTTTTGACCACGTCCATGTTTGTGGCCACACCCCATAATTACCGTGTTCATTTTACAATATTTGGCAGGTTATGAAAGTTTGAACACAATTCTGTTTTTTTTTTAGTTATTACAGATTTGCAATTGAAGGATATTCGCCCTTTAAGCTGTGAGCCTAAGCTCTCCCAAGAGACCCGTTTATCTAAATCGTTACAATTACTTATTTGCTTGTCTCAAAATTGTTATAAATGTATCTTAGTTGCACCTGGTGGCTGTTCTGGACCCTCTGTCAAACGCGAATTAAGTTGGAAACTTTGTATCTTTTTTCTGACTGTTCAGAGCAGAGAAAGTTGGGACATTGCCGTACAAATGCAGGACTGTCCCGCTGAAAAATCATACTCATCAGTGGGAGGTATGAGTTACACCCACGTGTTTCAGTAAAATGATTGATGACTTCAATTTACTTTTCTCCTAGCAAATCCTAATTACCCACTAGCTAATTGTTTGTGTAGCACAAATAAAGGGTGCTATTTTTGGGACTATGCCCTTTTGTTCATGGGGGGGAGGCACGGGGGGTCAGTCAAATTACTAATTTTTTTCTTTCTGGCATGGTGTTACTGGTTTGCTGATACTCACTATTACTGTTCTGGCTAACAAGCCTATGTTTATGACAGGGATCTGACAGTTATGGGATCTGAAAATCTTTATCCAGAAATGGTCATCTCCGAAAAAAATCAAATTTATTTTTTACTATAAAATATTAGACCTGCCAAGGTTGTATATAAGTCAATGAATAATGCTTGACTACTCCACTGGAGTGAAAGGCCCCCCTGCCATGCTGGCAACCGAGCTGTACTGCACTAAGGTGGGCAAATGAGCACAAGTAGGCCTCACTCCGAACTCCCACCTCCCAGGACCATTCCACACACCATAAATGCCAGGCTACTAGCCCTTCCTACTCTGGCAACCAAACCTCCATGCTGTGACTAAACTGACAAACCACCAGGAGAAGCGAAAGCTTTCAAAGACAACTGACACTTGATCATGCTGTGGTCTCCTGGCACCTAAGGTTCTCCTTCCTTCCCTCATTGCCTATGACCATAGTCTCCCTTTCCACTTCCCTGCCTTCCTAGCCATGTCAAAGCTCTCATCTATTAACCCTTTGGGTCCAGGTATCTCTAATATTGTTAACGTGAAAAGGTCATGACAGTAAAAACTCAATTTTACATCCCCTGATTTAACATTTTCCTGAATTATACACCATTTTTTGACCCACCAACATATATAATACATACTCTATTTTTGTGGTTTTACATTTCCCTAGATTTTACACCATCTTTTTTGTCCCTTGAAAACCATAAAATGGGGGTTTAGTTATTATTATTATTATAACATTACTTTTTAGAGATTTTCTAGAGTTTTCATTATGCATTTTCCAGCTAGTCCAAGTGCAAATCTCCAATATACTTTAATTTTAAAAACCTGACTGTATGCAGTGAAATTCTCCCTTCATTAAGTGCTCTGGAAAGGAATTTTCAGACGGTCCCTAACTTCTGGCAGGGAAACAATCATACTTATGAACAGCAGGGGGAGCCCCTGCCTTACTTACCAGCCATGCTGAACTCAAGCAGATTTGTTTTTTGATCATTTATGACAATCCCTAAGCAGCACAGAGCACACTGAGCATGTGCACAGTCTTGGTCTTGCAAAGATGTATAACAAAGTTACAAGATGACAGCCCCCTGTGGCCAACTTTGAAAGCATAAATCATTTGATTGATTAGGCTTGTGGTGCAATACGTTCATGTTTATGTTTAGTATACAAAATACACAATTTCTAGCCTTATTCTTAGACTTCCCTTGCCCTTTAAGAAGTTTACTCTAGGGTGGATCCTGTCTGTCTCCTGGTGCACAGACCAACCAGCTTGGAATTAACTTCTTTATGGAACAGTCAGACAGTGGAACTGTTCACAGCAATCAGACAATATATATCTTCCAGTACATTCATAGAACACAGTGGAAAACCTTCACACTTTCTGATATTGCCAGTATATTCCTCTCAGGGTGCATTACAGCCTGCCTTGATGATTTTCCCCAGCACTAGGGATCCCATGGGGTTTCTTGCTCCTTGGCTTTGTCCCTGCTCCTGAGCTCACCCACTCATGTACCTATCTAGCAGTTTCATCACTGCAAGGGGGCTAACCCCAACTACTCTCCTTGTTGGAGACAAAAAGCTGCTGACTAAATAATCTGCCACTACCTTTTGCTCCTAGAGCAACTATAACAGAAACTCCTACCACTAAATAAACTTTCCCTAACTCGGGGCCTGATACTGTCCAGACCATCTCCTGTACCCATTTACCTGCAAGGTGGGATCCAGGAAGAGAGTCCTTAGCACATTTGTGCTCTCCCTTTTAAATGGTTAAACACTGCCACATATTGGGAAAAACTTGAACTACAATGGACCTAAGAAATGGGACATAGTTGCCTGGGTGAATCAAAGGACCACTTAGGTGTTCAAATACAGGGGGAACTGCCTGAGTAAAACCATACCTAAATCTCAGGGTGTCTTCATAGAGAAGAAATTATCTCAGAAGAACTCATGAAGAACTATAGCTTTCTAGGAAAGACTCAAAGCACATAACCTCCATCTCTCTTTCCCTACTCATCTGTACACACCTTATAGGCTGGCTCTCAGTGGTGAAACTATTATTACTACCACCCACCCACCCCCATTGGGGCCCACTGGAGCCATGGAAATGGTAAGTTGCGGATGGGAGGACCAGATTTTTTTCAACAAGCTCACTTGCAGCACAATGGGCTCAAATTCACGGGAGACTTGGCACACCTGCAACTGGGCCTCATCAGTTGAGCAAGCTTCAAACCAGTCAACATTACATCTATGAAAAAGTCATAGTCAAAATGCTTCCATTTATTGGCTCTCCTCTATGTTGGCACATCATGTTCCAGAGTAAGAGGCCAAAGTACTTAATCTACCTTAACCAGGTGTAAAGCAAAGCTCCCTTTATATGTTGTCCCTAAAGGCTCTGAGGGTTTCTCATACTGAATGGTACTTCTTTACCAACTCATGTGAGTTTCCCCTTTACTTACAGATGTTCAATGTATTAGGGTTGATACCCTAACCCTAACCCTAATACATTGTATTTACTTCTGGAACTGGAACTGGGTTGGTTGGCAATGGGTTCACTTATGTTGCACTTATGGAAAAGAAGGTTATATTGTAGGGAAAGAAAACATGGTAAATTGTGCACAAGGTTGCCCTTATGTAAGGCTTAATATTACATTTATTTCCATTTCAGAAGTCACAAATAAAGAAACCATCATGCTTGACTCATTTATTCATTGTCAAAAAACCTTAACACCCAGTAGTCTCATTTGTATCAATATAGTAGTGAGGGAAATAAAGGGACAGCGCGTGAGAATAGAATCAGGTTTCTTACACCTTTCCCATGAGAATATTAAGAGGTATCTGACAATGTCCACAAAAAAAGTATTAAAAATAGTTTAAAAAAGGTAATATTTCTTCAGGGTGTGGCCTTTTTGGAAGGGCAGTCAACAGGAAGGACACAGGTGAGTTGGTTTGCAGACAATCGCACATACCCAGACTTACATATACAGCCTATATAACATTTCACTTTCTCAAATTCAGACTGAGGCTCCTTCTCTTCTCCACATATCTGAGGCTGCTCAAATGAGCAGGAAGTGAATGTGGTGTTTCCTGTACATGACTTGCACAAGTCCAATGTGATACAGGTCCTTGATACATCTTCCACAAAGCCATCTGCGCAGAAGCAGCCCTTCACACACTCATCGGTACATGGATCGGATGAGTTAGACATGGAGCAACTTGGGGGGCAGGGGCTTCCACATTCTTTGTACACTTTGTTTTCCCCACAGGCAGGTGTGGGGGCTGGAGACAAAAGAAAAACCCATAACTGAAAGGAGCTCTGTGTTCTGTCAACCATACACAGTTATAAAAGTACAATGAGTGACATGAAAAGCTGTTGTTTATCAGAATGAAAATAGAGTTTACTGCAGTTCCCCAGTCCTATATTAACCTGTACAGGTATAGAATTTTTTTTTTTTTGGGGGGGGGGGGCATATACAGTAGAACCCCCATTAAACGTTTTCCAAAGGGACCAGATGCTTGGGTTATATAACATTACTTCTTTATTACTACTAATTAGTAGCACGTTGTTAAGTGGGGAGGGGCTCCTCCTTGTGTCCTCCTGTTCATGATTTTAAGGGAAGTACTTTTTTATGGACATTTAAATAAAATTTGACATGTGGTTTTATTTATAGGGTTATATACACAATGTTTGATAGTGGCCTCATTACTAACAGGGACACACATTAATTGGTTGGTTCTACAGCCTATAACAGCCAATAACAAAGCAGCCATGGGCCACATTCAGATGTAAAAGATTTGGGGAGCAACACAAGCATAAAAAAAGTTCATGGGGTGCCAAATAAAGGATATAATTGGTCATCTGTTAGACTTATTTGGACTGGCAGCCTACAGGAGGCTCTGTTTGTCCACCTTAACAGGTGACCAGTAAATGCTATCTGCTGATTGGTTGCTATAGGATAATGCTCCTTGAGTGGATTTTTAATACATGGACCCTTGTTTGCCGATATCAAGCAGTTACTCCCTAGTTTATTTTGTATATGTAGATTAAAATTGCATAGCAGAGTGAAAAGTCAAATTTAGAAGTTTATGGCCCATCCTGGATGGGATGGTTTTCATCTCAGGGTACTAAAAGTCATGTCAATGCCTCTTTACTTAATTTATCAGGAATCTTTGAGATCTGGCATGTTTCTGAGAGACTGGAAAATTGATAATATGATGTCGCTATTCAAAAAAGTAAGCCTCAAAACTAGAGGTGTATTAGTTTAATATCAGTGCTGGGAAAGTTTTTGGAGAGGCAATTAAGTATAAGACACAGTAATTATTGCAAATTACAAATCACAATATAGATCTGGCCAAACTCGGTAAATAGCCTTCTATGAGGAGGTGAGCAGAAATCTAGACTATAGGGTGACAGTGGATGTGATCTACTTTGACTTTATCAAAGCATTTGATACAGCAATTTCAGCAATCTGGTTGCTAGGGTCCAAATTACCCTAGCAGCCATGCATTGATTTGAATATGAAATTGAAATATGAATAGGAGAGGGCATGAATAGAATTGAATGAGTATTACAAAGTAGCAATCTCCATTTGAAAGCTGACAAGAATCAGAAGAAAACGGCAAATAAAAAAATAGATAAAATAAATTATGATGGCCAAATTGGCCATTTTATAACACACAGAAAGTTACCTTAAAGGTGACCCACCCTTTTAAATGAAGGAATATTGGCCTGGAACATAGTATTTGCATTTGGATATAGAACTTGCTAAAAGATAAATTATAAAGAGTGGGGGTAATTTTCTAATTGGACAAGTGTTGTTAGTGGAGTGCCGCAGGGTCTTTCCTTGATCATTTGCTTTTTAATTTGTTTATTAATGACTTGGAAGTGGGCACTGTAAGTATTCACTCTAAACCCTAAAAATGAATGTGGCTAAAAATGCCTCATTTATATAGTGAACTTACTGCATAAGGCTAAAGTTTCAGATTGTCAATAGCAGCAATGATCCAGGACTTGAAACTTGTCACAGGGGGTCACCATCTTGGAAAGTGTCTGTGACACTCACATGCTCAGTGGGCTCTGAGCAGCTGTTGAGAAGCTAAGCTTAGGGGTCGTCACTAATTATCCAGCAGCAGAAAATGAGCTTCCCTGGCTGTAATATAAGCTGATGCTACAGGTTTGCTGATTATTAAATTGTAATGTTTCTAATGATGTGTATTAATGTCTAATTAGCCTTATATTGTGACTATATTTCAGGTGTACTGTATATTGTGAGTGGGTCCCTAAGCTCAGTAAGTGACAGCAGCACAGAGCATGTGAATCAGTGAATCAGAAAAGATGGGGAGCTACTGGGGCATCTACTGGGGAGACACAGATCTTTACTGCTAAAGGGCTGTGGTTACCTTGGGCTGGTAAACAAGCACAAAACATCATGTACAACGTTTCTACCTACTGTACTTCTTTAGTTAGGCTTTAGTTCTCCTTTAAATGTCCAAAACTATAAGTTCAATGCTAGGTGATGCCAGGCTGTACTGTTTGTTATATAGTAAAACATACCAATTGCCTATTTCAGGTGTTTATTTCCATGTGCTACTGTAGCGTTGCCTGCCACACATAATGAAAATGACCACTGTTTAGATGCATAGCACCAGGAGAGCAGATATAATCTCTACTAAATGCTCTGCAATTGTAGTGAAATCTAATATAGCTGTTACATTTTGTATATCATCAGCCATGTGGTAACATTTGGCACTTTGTACAGGTACAGACAATTGGTAGTATTCACCATTCCTACTTACATTGTGTTGTATTTTGTCCACTCACAAGATGGAATGTCAAGCCTGTAAAAAAAAAAAAGGGTTTTGACGTTACCATGGTGGACTTTGCATTGCTGTAACTTGAATTTATCAGTAACTTTATTTTTTTGGAATTTGAAATGTTATTGATTTAAAAGAAAAATAACAAGTTGAGCAAAACTGTGAAATGTTGTTTTTACACTGCTGTATCTAAAGTTACACAAATAATTATATGACAACATTGATACACGGCGGACCAAATCATCAGTTGAACAGTTGGGTCTGTTAAAAAGTAGTGTCATCTAATAGGAGAACAGGAAAAGTCAGTACATCTCATGTTCTGTGTAGAATACCTCTGGTTGAGTGAGCTCTTTGGTCAAGGTTTTATAGATGATGAGCCCACAGAAACCACTCCACCTTTCCTTCATAACTCTTGTCCAATGATGTATCTCTGTCCTCTGATTGATTATGATTGATTCTATTGCCCTAATCCAATTTCCTTTTGTAATAAGTGTCTGCAGCCCTGGGATCTCCAGTTGTTTCAATGTGGCTCCCAATAGGGATCTCACTGCTGTAAGGATCTGAGTGGCTAGTTTTCAAGATTGTTTGGAGTTCATGGCTCTGATTTTCATGCCTAGTAGAAAAGTCTGTGGGGTTGCTTGTATAGTGCAATGTAGAACCTTGGAGAAGAGTTGTTTCCAAGTTCTGGACCACTTTGCAAGTACTCCATATATGTTTGAGTGATCTTCTTTCAACACACACTCTAAAGCAGGGGTCCCTCAACTTTTTTTTACCTGTGAGCCACATACAAACATAGCAAGGAGTTGGGGAGCAACACAAGTATGACAACAGTTCACGGGAGTGCCAAAGAAAGGGTATAACAGATACCTGTATCCCTGTATATCTGTTAGTCCTATGTGCACTGTTAGCCACCAGGAGGCTCTGTTTTGCCATAAACATGTTTTTTTATGCAACCAAAATTTGCCTCCAACTTGCCTGAATACCTCAACTAACATATTTTGCTGGGCCTTGCCGGGTAAATTAAGCCTTACCTCTTGTCTATTATATTCCAAACTAGAACTTTGATACAGCAATTATTCACACTAGGCCTGACAAATGCAACCATGCAGAAAAGTGCATTTTTAAGTAGTTCTTCTGTCATCTTGTTGTTTTGCTGTAACATCTATTGACCTTTTCCAGTCAAGAACTGAGTGCAAAATTGCTCACAATGCTTTTTCAAAGTACTAAGTTCCTGAGCAGCTCAAAATCAAAACATTTCTCAGTTTTTCCTCTTCAACTGTAGAGTTACATAAACTGACCAGCAGGTAGAGCAGTTGTTACAAAATGGATGATATTAGCAGTTAATAAAAAAAAAATTGTAGCTGAAAATAATAAATAGCCCATGGTAACTGCAAGTTTGTTTTGTTTGTATAATTATCCTTTATCATTGCGATATACATGTTTATTTCTAAAGAGTCTTACTGAAAATTTGGGCTAAAAATATCAGTGTATATGTACTGATGTTTAATGTATTCTTTTACTCACCAAGCACAAAGATAAACCATGATCTAGTATTGGCATTCATTTCAGCTTACGAGCTTCACCACCTAGGATTACAATTAGGAATGTTAGCAATGAATATGACCTTCATTCTTCTTGCAAATCCTGTATTGTAAATGACACAATTGTCCGACACTGTGAACGAAAACTTGTTTTAAGGGATTCTGTTGTGCTTTTTATGGTGTAGTTTTTATTTCTACAATACACTGTTTACATTGCAGATAATTCACTGTACCATGTAAAATATTACTTCTAACCCAACAAGTGTAATAGCTTTAATAGTGGTGTGAAGGTGCCATTCTTTTGCCTTGTCCTGTGCTTTCAGAAAGAGCCAGTGCATGAGTGTTGTTCTTATATATACCAGGTAGCTATTATCTGGTTACCATCCTATTGTTCTGCTGATGGGCTGCTGGGGTGGGGTGGGGGAGAGAATGATGATATCACTCCAACTTGCAGTACAGCAGTAAAGAGTGACTGAAGTTTATCAGAGCACAAGTCACAGGACTGGGGGCATCTGAGAAACTCACACTATGGGGCAAATTTACTATTATTCCCCCCAAAAAAATTAGATTTTGCTTGATATTCGATTAGCATTAGATTTTCAAATGCTAATCGAATAGTTTTAGGCTACCCTGTTATTCGATCTTCGATCATTCGATGATCGAATAACGATCATTTGAATAAATTACTCGATCATTGGAATAATTGGTATGATTCGAACGATCGAAGACTTCGTTCGTACGAATCCTATTCGATCAGGAGGGTTCCCATAGGCTTCTATTGCAATTCGGTAGGTCCAATCTGGCGAAGTAGGCAATCGAATAATTTTAAAATTTTAAAATTCGAATATTCGATCATTTGAATCTATTTGATCATTCGATCGTTCGCTTTTCGATTATGGAATAAGCCTAATTTACATGTACGATAGGAATTCGATCAAATTCGATTGAACTTCGATCTATTCATGTGAATTTAGTCAATCGGCCCCTATGTCTAGCCCCATGTCAGATTTCAAGATTCAATATAAAAATGTCAGTACACATGTTCCAGCAAACGCAATGTTTTTATATCCACTTGGATTATGTACACTACTCACCCTATCACTAAGCCCCTGCATATTAAATTATTAAAGATTTGATATATTGTTTTATTGAGTTTTAACGTAATTATTATAAATAAATAATGAATGTATACAGGGAATACTAAGGGGCAGATTTACTTTAAGAGTTGAAGTGAAAATTCGAATAAAATTTGAAAATCCAATTTCAAATTAATTGTGCGCTACTTCGACTATCGAAATTCGAAATTTGACCCTTAGTGAATCTGCCCCTACATCTTATGATCATAAGACAAAGTGCCACATGCTACTTTCTAGTATTCAAGGCCCAAATTAGTGCCACCATTAGATGTTCCTGTCAAAGAGCATGTTGTAGATTTGACATTCAAGAGAATAAACCCAGATGAACCCAGATGGGCAGCATCTTCCAACAGTCAACAGCATTGTTTAAAAGGCCACCAACAAAACTGTCATAATAAAAAATACTCCATAGAGATAAGAAAGTGCCCTAATCACAGCTGGCTGCACATAGAGAATGGAAGACTGATCCCATACCTGTTTACTCTTTACAAGTACAACTAGCTACATTTACATATATATTTCTGTATTGGACTGAAAACTATTTTTTAAGATGCAAAAAAGTCAGCACTTACCTCTGTGCAAGAACCAGGAAAACTCCTAACCTGTGGTCTGCAGGATTTTAATGCTTTCAGAGTTTGGGTGTGTTTAAGAGTAGAAGGAGTGACCCATGACGAGATCCCTCCTAATCATCTTGCTGGGTGTTTCTCACCAGTAAAAAAATATATATATATATATAGTTCAGTGCATTTTCCTTACTGGAACATGTGTAATCACAATGGGTGTGTGCATTTATAAATACAGAAACCTCCCTTGGGAACTTGCCTTTACTTGCAGGAACCTTTTCATAGGAAAAGCCTGACTTCTTATTTGGGAAGTTATTACAAGCAGGTTTATGTTGGATTCTAGTACTAAAGTATGGGACCTTTTATCGAAAATGCTCAAAACAATGTAAACACGAAATAAAGCCAATAGGCTGGTTTTACTTCCAATAAGGATTAATTATCTTATCCTTTTTTTTCCAAAAAAGGAAATAATTTTTAAACATTTGGATTATTTGGATAAAATTGAGGCTATAGGAGATGGCCTTTCCATAATTCTGAGCTTTCCGGATAACAGGTTTCCAGATAATGGATCCTATACCTGTACAAGAACAGCAGGGTACATATACTATATCTTAGAAATAAGTGTGATGGCTTTCTTTACTTTAGTCAAGTTTAGAATCTCATAATGAGATCAGATTAGGGATGCACCAAATCCAGGATTCGGTTTGGGATTCGGCCAGGATGCGTCCTTCTTCAGTAGTATTCGGATTCGCCCCAATTCCTTCTGCCTGGCCAAACCGAATCCAAATCCTAATTTGCATATGCAAATTAGGGCCAGGGAGGGAAATCACAAGACTTTTTGGCACAAAACAAGGAAGTAAAAAATGTTTCCCCTTCCCACCCATAATTTGCATATGCAAATAGTGGATTTGGTGCATCCCTAGATCTGATAGAAATCTATGGGCAGAAGGGTACATGTATTTCAGAATCAAAACTTTTTTCCATACACATATGCTATTATAGAGTCTTTTTTTGGCCTATTCGATGTTCGAAGTAGCCAAAAATTTCTTCAAACTTTGAATTTTTTAAATTTGAATTTTATTTGAATTTTCACTTCGACCCTTAGTAGATTTGCCCTTAAGTATTATTTTTAAAAAAAAGCTTGATTTAAATGGCTTGGTAAAAACTGTTTTGTTTTTTTTTCAAATGGCTCGATTTTTTTAGTTTTTCTCTCCAAATAGAATAGGGACCTCTGCCAATGACTTAGATATAACCTGATATCAACGTTTCGGGGGGAACACAGCCTCCCTTCTGGGAGGCTGTGTTCCCCCCGAAACGTTGATATTTGGTGGCATAAATAAAAGGGGTACATTCCCCGACTGCAATATTGGTGTGTGCGGACCGTCTTTCTATCCATACAGTCGTTGAGGGACTCGGCCGGGTCGACGGAGGACCAGCACCACTTTGGCAGATCAGTGGAAGGAGGTGTGCGGTAAAAAATATCACGATTAGATATAACCTGGGCAGGTGAGATTATCTGTTTTGGACTTTTTACTTTATCGGACTTTAATAAAGCTTGAAAAATGTACGTTTTTTTAAAAAAAGACAGAAAATTTTAATTTTGCACCAAAAAGCGAGTTACATTAGTTATGGTAAAGTATAGAGTATACACTGTATATATGGATCTAATGAGAAAGTGAACAAAATAACAGTTCTGTGGGAATCGAAATCCACAAAGGGAAACTGCACATTAGTATTGTTTCGCCTGACCAAGCCTTACTCTTCCCTGCCCGACAAAGATAATTAATTTGACTTTTTTAGGTAAATATTATTCAAGAATCTCATCTACCGTCAACTGAAACATACAAATGGGTGTTGTCATCTTAACACTTTAACTTAAACATTTTCCTATGGTAATCACATGACTCTAAGGGGCAGTTTTACGAAAGGCCGAATTGCAAAAAATTTGAAATTGGACCATCGAAATTTTTGGGGGACCATTTTCGATTGAAAATTGACCTATTTTGATCAGATAAGACTGTTTTTGACCGAATAGTCAAATTTGAATTTTTTTTTAAGTGCCAGGAGTTCAGAATTTGAATGTTTTAATTTTTTCAGTTTGAATCAAATTTGGGCTATTCGATTGTCGAAGTAGACCAAAATTAACTCGAAATTTTAATTTTTGAAATTCAGGTTCCCGTGTAAAGTTGTCCACTCTTCAACTGGCTTGGATAATTGTGTTTGGAATCACAGCACTGTCCAAGAATCTAGTTTAAAAGGCCTTTATTGGAATCAAGCTTCAGATCCCTGACAACAAACAGCTTTTTTTCGAGTTACTGATCTACACAATCTCATACAACTTTATACTATGCTACACAGTGCCAGCGATAGACATTTTCCTACACCCAAAAACCAATCCAGACAAAGAATAAAAGAGAAAAAGGTACAGAAAGAAGCTGCTCTGATGTTCTTCTACTTAGGAAAGATGTGAGAAAGGTTTCTAATTTTATTCCTAAGCAGAAGAACATCAGCCTCTTTCTTTCTCCTGACAACTTCCTTGACTACTTGGTGGTCAGACTGGTGGGAAACTGACCAGCAGGAGGCGCTGTTGAACAAAATGCATTCATATTAACAGTACACGTATCCCTTAATATCTTGGAATTAAAAAAAATGGTTGTAAATTACAAAAGTGCTTATAATAGCACTCTCATCAATTTCACATTCACTTAATTTGATTTGATTTACTTTTACTTCAGAACAGAGACAAAAAGAGAACATATTTCAAAGTCTTATTTTGGGGTCAAAATCCATGGTTATATACTACATGTATATTAATTGTATGATACACTTTGCTATAAAAGCAGCACATTGAATTAGTCTTGTCTGGCATGAGTTGCTGTTTTTATTGGCTTCCTTTAATGTGACACACCCTATCCCCGGAAAAATTCAAGAAAATCCCAGACTGTCCTTGTTTTTCCTTCTAGTAATTTTCATGTTCCAGTTCCAGACCTGCTCATCTGGTTCTGATGCTTTACTTTATTTTATATGAATAATAAGTGCTTCAATTCACATAATACAATAACAGGTATGGGGCCTGCTATCCAGAATGCTTGGGACCAGATAAGAAGTCTTTCTGTAATTTGGATCTCCATACTTTAATTTAACTTAAAAAAAAACAAGAATTTTAAATAAAGCCAATAGGCTGCTTTTGCTTCCAATAAGTATTAATTATTAATAATCTACTGTTTTATTATTACACAGAAAAAGGAAATTATTTTTAACAATTTGAATTATTTAATTATTTGCATAAAATAGAACCTATGGGAAGGACCTTCCTGTAGTACAGAATTTTCTGGATAAAGGGTTTCCAGGTAACTGTTTTCTTGATCAGTGAACTACAGTACAAGTACAGTATTTAGCATTATGTTAAGTATGAAAGGAGCTATTCCGCTGCCACAATTTATTGATATATAATACACAAAAGCCGTGAATATCCTGTAAATTATAACCTTATAAACGGTGAGTTCTGATGTCATCAGTTATAAACGGTGAGTTCTGATGTCATTTCTGTCACATGACTCCCTGAAACTTGTGTATTATAATAAATAAAGTACCCCCTGTTGCAAAATATGAGGATATTAGATGTTACCTCGGAGTTCCATGACCTGTATAAAAACACTTGGCCTTCGGCCTTATATGGTCATGAAACTCCTCGGTAACTTATAATATCCTCATATTTTACAAGAGGGGGTACTTTATTCACTATATACAGAGTGAGGGTTTTTCATGACTAGCTTATAAGAAAATCTTTGTAACGATGTTAAATATAAACAGAGGTTTATAAAGGATGTTAGTTTTGATTGCACAGTTATGGGATCGGTTATCCGGAAAAACGTTATCAATTTATCCAAATAATCCAAATTTTTAAAATGATTTCCTTTTTGTCTGTAATAATAAAAGAGTACCTTGTAATTGAACCCAACTAAGATACACATATTGGGACTTGTTATCTTGAATGCTTGGAATTTGGGGCTTTCAGGATAACGTCTCTTTCCGTAATTTGGATCTCCAAATTTTAGGGACATATTTTAAAAAATCCAAATTATTTTGGAGTATTTTAATAAAAAAATCCAACTGAACTAGAATCCACGATTGCAGCTTATTTTTTTATTAAAAAAGCATGATTCAATCAAAACAATGAAAAACGTAAAAATCTGAAACGTATGGTGAGTATTTTCCCGAACAGCTCGATTTTTGTGGGCTTTTCCGCAAAAAGTCCGAAATAGTCAGATATTTGGGCTGATTCCAGCACATACTACAGAAACTTCCAAATAGTATAGGGACCTCTCCCATTGATTTATATATAACATCTGCAGGTATGAGATTGCTGGATGTTTGGATTCAGACTTTTCCATCCTCAATGTATAATAAATCTTGAAAAATTCTAGCTTTGTTCCCCTAAAAATTTGGATTTTATTATTACAAAAACTTGAATTTTTCCCTAAGTTTCCTAAATATGACATACATTAATTAAACCCAACTGGATTGTTGGGTAACAAGGTACCTGATTTGATGACAAATAATTAATTATACAGTAATATTCTGGTAATCTGACATCATTTGGGAAGTAATTAGATTCGGTAAAGCATTACTTAAGTACTTAAGTGACCCATTAGGGATGCATCTGACATGAGGCAAGGTGAGAACTGGCAGCGAGTTACAAGGAGCGGCAAAGAGTTGCCTCTTGTAACTTTAAAAGCTGAATTTCCAGGTTGATTATACTGTAATGATTATATTAGAGTCTATGGGAGATGGCCTTTCCATTAATGGAAACTTTCTGGAAAACAGGTTTTCGGATAACAGATCATATATCTGGACAATAAATCCTTATTGGAAACAAAACCAGCCTACTGGGTTTATATAATGTATACATGATATTCTAGTAGACTTAAAGGAACGATAACAGCAAAAAATAAAAGTGTCCAATAATAATTAAAATATATTATGTCCTAGTGATGCTGCCCCCCTCTGACACACTTTGACTTCGATTTTTTAGAGGGGGGGATACAGTGGCATAACTACTAGGGGAGCAGTGGGTGTGATTGGGCCATGGCCTGCACCATGGCCTACTGGGGGGGGGGAAGTCATCTGGGCTGTTGTGTCATCTATCAGCAGCCCTTGGATTGCCCCTGGTGCCCAAGAAGGTCAGTTAGACATGGGCTACCTGCAAATCAAGTGGGATGAGGGTAGGATTTTTGAGTGTGGGTATAGATGCCGGTCAGGTTGTGGGTTACATCTATATTTCTTATCTTATGATATATTGTTTATATTTTACTCCTTTTAAAATTTTACAAAACTTTTTTGTCTTCGCACACTTCTGATGACACTTCTAGTTTGCCTAAGCAGCACTTCCTGTTTCACGGTGTTTGGTGGTTGTGGATATGGTAGTTGCAATCAGTATCTCCCTTCATTTACTGCTGTGGATAGGAATTGTCAGACGGTCCCTAACTGCTCTGCAGGGAAACAATCATGGTTATGAACAGCAGGGGAAGCCCCACCTTACTTCCCAGCCATGCAGTCTTTGTTAAGCTTAGCCCAGATCACACTGAGCATGTGCACAGTCTTGGTCTTGCTAATATGTATAACAAAGTTACAAGATGACAGCCCCCTGTGGCCAACTTTGAAAGCATAAATCATTTGTTTGATTAGGCTTGTGGTGCAGTAAGTTCATGTTTATGTTTAGTATACAAAATACAGCATTTCTATAGCCTTATTCTATTTTACACTTTTCTTGTCATTTAATAAACATGCTTGCCCTGTAATTAGTAGTTGGTTTTTTTTTTGTTTGTTTGTTTTTTCATCAGAAACACGTCTTTTCCCTAGAAAACTATATGTAGAATTTAGTGAATAAAACAGGAATTATTTTGATCAACTTTTAATTTGGGGGAAACCATGTAGACATTTTTCTACTAAGACTATAATACCCTAATGCACATCGGCAGGGCCAGATCAAGCTTTCAGGGCTCCCTAGTCGCTTGGTCGGTTACCCCCTACTCCTTTTAACCGCTCCTGCATTAGGGTTAGGGTACGACGCAGGTGCGAGTGCTCATGAGCCATAGGGGAGATTAATGGAAGGGCATGGCCATGATGGGTGGAGGGGAGTGATGAGGAGAGTGACAGGGTATGGAGTGACAAAAGGGTGCAGGGGAGTGACGAGGGGAGGGGGAGCGATGAGGGGGGGGGGAGTGACGTGGGGAGGGAAGGAGGAAGGAGAGGAGCAGAGGAGCGAACGGCCTGGACTAGGGGCAGGTAGAAAACTTTTGAACAGGCACTTGCCCTCCGCTCCCACAGGTTTGCGCTCTAGGCAGGTGCCTTTTCTGCCTACCCGTAGTTCCAACCCTGCACATAGGGTTGCCACCTGTCTGGATTTGAATCCTTTTTTTTTGAAGGGTCAAAACTAAAATGGACATGATTCTCTATGATTGCCAATCACCATGTCAGACCTGTTGATGATCACCATGTCATGTGTATGAAAACCTCAGTATTTGTGAACCGAGAAACCTAAATTCTATTAAGGACTTGAACTTTTATTCTGATTCTGAGGGAGAAAAAGTGTATCAAAGTAATGATAATAGAATGTATTTGCTGCCCTGCAGTGCTACAACTGGTGTGTTTGCATTCAAGCACAGGATATACAGTAGATAACAGATAAGTACTACTATAGTTTATATAAAC